>CM068373.1:130312475-130834975 GCA_034769895.1 Magicicada septendecula
TTCGTGAAAAAAAGTTTTCAAGGCAATCTTGATGTCAGTACGTCTGTGGCTGAGGATGGTAGCATTCATTCCACCGAAGTTATGGAATCAAATGACTCTGACGAGGATTTCATCCAGTTTGTTACCAATGAACTATGCATAGACATAGTTGAACATACGTTAATACCAAGTTCTCCGATTAATGACACCGACGAAGCAGAATTGTTAAAAACAGAGGACTTGGCCCCGTCTGCAAGTGACAACGATGTTCCTCAAGATGCCTTAAAATATCTGGCCGGGTACATCGCATTCAAGTGCCGCTTCATTGATGAAAGTCTAGGTGTGAGAGGCGAAACATTGTGTCTTTCCGGGAAACATAGTCATGACTGGATATCGATTATATCAAAGGGGGGCTTACCCATCCGTCAGACGAGTGGTTACAAAAACTGATTCAGTTTCAGATAGTTTTTACTTCTTTCCAATGACGTACAGTATCAAAACAAGTGAAAGTTATCTCTTATTTGGTCACCTTACTCAAATCTAAATTTCCAGAGGTGGACGAGAAAGTCATTTGTCTGTACGTCAGGACAAGAACATTCATCAGAATCCGCCATCTGAACAAACAGCTCAAATTCAAGTCACTTGAAAAATATGCAGCAACAAAGAGTCGGCTCTGGGTAGCTTCGTCTTCAAAAATTAAGTCACCTATGAAGGTATGAATCAACTAAATAACCATTTTCATTTCGTTGATAAAAGTATTTATGTTTACAACTAAACGTACTAGCTTCAGTTTTTAAAGTTATAACAATGAAAATGTAGATAAAGAAAATGATTATGATATTGATTATAATTATAATAATTGGAAGCTTGTTTCAAATATATTATACTACATAGAAATGTTTATACACGCACTCATGCGCGCACGCGTGTGCACGTACGCGCACCCACCCACGCAGGCATATTATATATATATATATAATTTGTGATGTTTTCAATTTGTTTCTTCTGCAAGTAGTATAATTTCGTATATTCTTTTTAACACCTGACGCACGTTTCACTGAAAAATATCAGTATCATAAGAGGTTTCTAAGTAAATTAATAACAATCGAAATAATTCTATTAATATAAAATTAACGAATAATAAAAAATGATATATATATATATATATATATATATATAATATCGCCTCCTTTCCGACTTAATTTTACATCTTGTGCCATTTTGTCAATGTTATATGTGGACAGACTTGCTTACTTTTCTATTAAATGTAGAAATAGATTTTACCATTATTTTTTGCCGCAAACCATTTAATCTTGTTGTTTAATCCTTTTTCTATATCAGTAGCTCATTACAATTATTGTTAATATTTCGTGTAAACAGCAGAGAGATGCTAAGTAGGACGTTGTCTCAGGTAAGATTGCATGGTAAATCAAGACTCGCGCGTATTTATTTCTTCCACCAGTCGACGTCACGCGCCAACAACAGCTGATCGCTAGGTTAGCGCGGGAAGTCGGAATGCCCCCCCCCCCCTGCTGCTACCTACTGCCAGCTGCCAGCCTAGTTCACGCATGCGCAGACAGTGAGTGTCCCCCACTACCACCACCACCTGACCTTGGTCAACCTAATTCCCGATCAAACCAACAAATCTGGGTAAATTTCCATACAGAATTTTAAACATGTGGACTTATAATATTTTTTCCTCCTGGCCGCATAAAGTGATGTTGAGGGCCGCGGGTTGTGCACCGCTGGCCTAGAAGAATCGGACTTCCTCAACGGGATAATGACTAGACGCTTCACTGCTGTTCGTGGAGCGAACGTGGCGCCACGGTGCGATAAAAAACAGAAACGCAACACATTAGTTTCTATGGTAGGTCGAGAACTTTTCAAATCGCCAATAAATACCGGTTAGGCCCCGACTACATGCGCATTTGCTCCATCTTAAATAACCGACATGAAATCTGCTGAAGATGGCAGAAATGGGATCTGTCAAATCGTTGCGGTAAACAGAAAAACACAATGTGAAACTCTACCCGTGAAAAAGACATAACACCCGCAAAAATCTCAAAAAAAGCATATTTTTGTGTGTAGTCGTGTTAGGTTAGGTTAGACTTAAAGGATTTACGAGCTTTAAAACATATAGGTACGTGTAAATTATGTGTCTAGTTAGGAACGTATGAGTATATAAATATAGCTTATATTACTTACGTCTTTCTGAGGAGCACTAAAAATGTTGACGTAAAACACGGCTGAAGTGAGTAGTTGTTCATAATTTGCAGTATAAAGTAAAAAGATCTCATATACTCTGGGTATACATTTGTTCATATTTATGTAGTAGGCCTACCATTGTAAGCTGACACATACACACGCGGAAGCGATAATAGAATCTTATAAATTATTTGAGTTTGCTTGTGTGTGTGTGTGTGTGTGTGTGTGTGTCTAAGATTTTTACTCGCTAACAGAAAGCTAATTAAATTAGGTCAAGTAAATTGAGAGAAACATCAATCACGTGTGTTAAAAATTGAACGCCGTCATTTTAGATGCTGACAACTAACAACTCCATCCTTCCCTAAAAAGAAAACTCAATTTCAAAATATTTTATTTCCTGCTAGTCAGAATACTGATCTGTTTGATCCTATATCTATATTAATGTGATGGAAATGTGGTTATTCATCGTCTTTGAACAAAGTATATGATGTGTTTGGAATATTAACTTCAAACAGGTTTAAATTTTATAAACGACAGTAGAAGTAGGTCTTCCTCTACAAACATCGAGATGAGAATATTGAAAATGATATTATTCATCTTTCTCAGACAGAAAATTCAGATAACTATAATTTCGGTATTTATATAATTAAAAAACATTTAATTTATTTCAAAATAATTTTTGTGTTGTACATTTTTTTTATTAGCGGGGGTCCTACAGTCTATGCTGCATCCCGCATTTCGATCGCCATTTCTCCCTATCCTTCCAGTCATCATCTTCAATAGCTCGATATCTCATGCTTTTCCTAATTCCTGTTCCCCATTGTGTTATCAGTCTTCCGTTTCTTCTCCTGTTTTGTGGTGTGTAAGTCAATGCTTTCTTTGGCCATCGTTTCTCCTCTATCCTCATTACGTGACCATACCATAGCAACTGTCTGGATTCTATTCTTTCTGCTGTTGTAAATACGCGCCCTGTTTTCCTTCTTATATATTTTTAAAATTTTTTTCACATATGTTTTCTACTCTTTTATTCTTGTTTTGTCAAAGTCAGCCCAAGTGTCCTTACTTCAAATCTGCAGTAATTGGGAAATCACACCAAAGGGGACGGATTGCTTCAGACAACTAGTTTGAGCTGCTAGATCTACTTTGTCAAGGTTGGCCTACCATTTTTTTTATTATAATATGATACAAGAAGCCCGCATAATGTGTCGCTGATATACTTTTTTGTCGCTAAAACCCATTTAAGGTTATAACTTTTTCGCGTCCATCACTATATTTGTAATGATTTCGGCATGTTTATGTAGGCTACTCCATGTATGCGGTTCTAACACAGTTCGTAAATATATGTCTTCTTATTTAACTGCACCACTTTTGCGCAAACAAATTCGTGACGTTTTCGTGGGCAAAGTTAGGTTCGTTAGTTTAGGCTTAAATACAAATGCACAGCCATAAATAAATTCATTATGTACAGTATTTTAAGTGTAGGTTTAGCACCTTTATGAATGAAGAAGATGTTGGAACGTCACAACATTGCTTGTTTTTGTTTGCTTTCAGTTGGGCTGAATTTACGTGTTTGATACTGTCACTAAGTGTAAATCTGTTACAATCATTCTACGTACTTATTAAACGTTATGTTTTGTCAAATCGTGAGTTTTGTTTTCTTAAAGCGATCGACTAAAAAAACAAAAAAAACAAAATGAGAAAACTCATTTCGGCAGCTTAATAGAACTGGCCTGAAACTTCGTTAAAGTGCAGTTCACAGACCCATAGAGACGTGCACTGAAAAGTTGTATTAAATAAACTTTTATATACGTCAAGTGTCTAATTCGGTGTAAGAAATAGTAGCTCGACCTACTTTGTATAATAGAAATCTTTGTATAATAGAAACAAATTATTTTGTTTAGGCAAAAGTGATTATAATTTATAAATGCAGAAGAATATGGTATAAATCTTTTGACGAGCAAGAAATATTATACTGCTGTAAATGCATTGTGTAGAATTGTTGTGTCTGAAACGATCCATCAGAGTAAATTTGTTTACAACGTTTTATGAGACAAAACATTATTACGTAACACATGACCTAGATTTGTACTCTTTGCAAAAACCCAATTAGGTTAAGGTAATTGTACACTTTTTAGTATAGAATTAAAGAAAATAAGGGTAATTCACTGGGTGGTTCCACCTCTACTGAATGATAATTACAAGAATTTTTCCTCAAAATAGATCTACTGACAAATAGTTGCACTATCATTATACGTCTACTAAACTTAATAGCAATGTGCACTGTGTTCACCTTCAATTTGTTGGTATCAAAATTCGCACGTATCATATGACCTTGTTTTCTACGGTTTGCAAAAACCAGATATTTTAAGGCTCCCAAACTTTTCAGTCCGTGGATTCCTCCCCCAATTTAAAAATTCACAGCCCCCTTCTGTGTTATAAAATAAAACAAACAGTAAGTATGATACAAACTCGTATATTTTAGTTAAAACATATTACAATCAAAATTCTTTTAACTTGCAAAATTATAATATTAATTATATCAAACATAGTTTAATGTGAACAATAAAGCTACTTTTGAACAATTATCTCTCAAATATTGGATTTAATGTCTGATAATAATTTCAATATTAAGTCACTCTTGACATCAAGTTTACTTCTTAACTATGACTTTAACTACGTGATCTGGGAAAATGCGGTTTCACACAAATAAGTAGAGGCAAACACAATTAAACAATTCAAACTTGCTTTTTTGCGAGTCCAGGGTAGTCATTCATTACATATAACCATAAGTCAGCTACCTGTATTTGCGAAAACTGTAACTTTAATGAACTGTTAGTTGAACGTTCTACCAACGAATCTTCTTCCTGTAGTGTGAGAGAGAGGTTAGTTGACAGCCCATCGCAAATGGATTCCTTATTCACATGTCACTATCATCCGTCACTGGAAAATATTCCCTTAGTTGCAAGTGCAGTTGCTCCACATGAGACTTAATAACGTTAAGGATCTCCTTTGGAACACTTCCTCTAAACACCTGAACAAAATCTGCCATGGAAGGTAATTTTTCGAAGATTTCAGAGTTTAACCTCTGAATCCACAGCCTAAATTTTTTTAACATGCCCTCAGTTTTACCTCGAACCTGGAAAACAGTTATACTAGATTCCTGCACGCTTAAAGTGAGTCCATTCAGATGACTGAAGATATCAGCAAGCCATTATCATGCCTAATATCATGGATATTAGCTTCAAAATCCAGTCTTTAAGGTCGAAGTTGGAATAAAATAAAAAGAGTTTTACTTCATCCCTCAGTAAAAAAAAATACTGGAATCTTCTACTAATTGTTTTTAGATTCTAACTTTTAGATTTTAGAAGATAAAAAATCGGAGAAATCTTTAACCGGATATTCTATTGCTTTTTAAAGTGCCCACGCACCCCACTTTGGGAACCACTGTTTTAAGGTAATTGTACACTTTCTTATAACTTTAATTAAGTTACACTTGTTCATTTTAATTGTAACTCTTTACTATTGAATTAAAGGCAGTTAATGGTAATTGACTGGTTCTGCCTCTGAATGTAGATTACAAAATTTTCCTTCCGGAATTATATATGTTTATAAAAATCTGTATTATCATTATTCTCATACGTCTACCAATAGTAATAGAAAAATCTGTTCCACTCCAATTTTTTCGTATTAAAATGTTTATAATTCTCTACTACGGGCCATTTCAATATTAAAATTATATTATAAAATATATTAGATAAACTGTTATAAATTATATTTATAACTAATTGACCTATCAACCAATCGACAAAATAATTAACTAATCAATTTGCCGGATCGATTACTAATCGATAATTGGTTGGCACAAATTAAAAATTAGTGACCAATTACTAATTAGTTAATTAAATTGTCTAATCGACTAATTAATTTATAACTAAATTATATTTACTGTTATGTTATAAATGTATAAACAAATTATATTATGAACTGTTTTAACTGGAATTTATTGATGAAGATCGCTACACAGTTGTCCAAGTAACTGAAGAGGCTCGGAATGTGAACCGTTCGAGCACCAAAACGAAGGTACTCCTGATCTCTAGGTAGCTTCTTTGCCGTACTGAGTTTTACAAAATAGTTCAAAGACAGAGCTTTACATTTCCCTGCTTTTTGTATTGCTGATAAGATTGTACTATTTCTTTATGCATTTGTTTTGTATGTCTTATTTATTTAGGCAGGTTTACGTGATCGGCCTGTATTTTCAGTAACCGAATTCCGTTTGTATATCTCTTGTCTCGCGTGCTGTAGAACAGAAATTATAGCAGGCAGTAATTGTTCCCCGGGAGTATATAGAATTGAGCTAGGCAGCAGCCAGGATTTCTTTGTTGACGAGGTCTGGTTAAAGGGAATGGTTACATTTTGTAAAAAAAACAAGAACATTTTTAACGAAAAGAACCGGTTACTTTCTATTTATCTTGTTGTAGTCAAGAAAGTTAGTGTTGCATTAACGAAGGTTACATTAATAGTCATTTAAAATTTATCTAAGACATGAAGGAATAAAGATGACGATACTTGTCATTAAAATATAATTCAAATAAACGTTAGACTAGGAGACTAGAATTATTTACCTCTCATCTTCTGTAAACACCAATAGTGTTGAATGTTTACTAAAATATTTTTTAAACTCTGCCTTATTGAGTTTATCACTATTATTCCGGCTGTACAATGTTTACACATTTTTTGGAACCAAAGATTACAGAAGTAATCTTTAAATATATATGAACAAGTATAATTAAATGGTAGTTTTATTTACTAAGCAAAACGAAGAATTAGGTATATACAATTTTATTACCACAACAATTATTCGAATTAACCAAAAACATCAAATAAGCACAAACGTCTCTAATACACTTCGAAATCAAAGAATTCTAGGAAGCCGAAAAGATTCAAATTATTTAAAAATCTGAATTATGCAACACTGAATTAACCAAGTTTCACTGTATAATTTTTACCAATTGAATACCCTACTGTATTCGGAAAAGAAACATTTTGTAATCAGTAGAAACTGTAAAGTGTAGTGTCGAGTTGCGCCGATATGTAGGTAAAAAGTAGGTATAATCCTGTGGGTGTCAGCCAATGGTCAACTAATTTGTAGAAGGGCCCACGAAACTTGTGACTGAAACATCCTTAGCTGATACAAGCGTTCAAGGATCACGCTTCATGACATACGACCATTTCGAAGGGATTTTGATACAGAAAAAAGAAACATTCTCCTCCTCTTTCGCAAAAAAAGTGACTTTTACGATCTGCGTTAAATAACTTGAAAATCACAGCACCCCCCCCCCCCACACACACACACACACATTGGGACTAGATAACTAATCGGTGGAATTCGTTCGCAAATCTGAAGACGGAATAAAAGTGCATTTAAAAAGTAAAACAACACCTAAAAAGCGAAGACTGACAAGGCTACAACCTACTTGAGACTTGACTTAGCTGGTTTTCAAAGGTTATTCTTGTTTTCTGCCATTTTTATCAACACAAGTCAAAAGTATGAAAAAATTATTGTAAAAGTAAATGGTTTTTAATCAATGTAACTTTATAATTACTGACGTTTGATGTAAATATACCAGTCGGCAGAATTAGACGAGTATATTGCTTTCTGACCATCGGCGCAACTCGACCATTCCCACTATAAGTGATGCAATAATACTTCTAAACTTACCACCCCAGATGCAGATCTGTAGTTTGAATGGTAAGATCTTTTGGGGCAACTGCCATCATCGACAACAGTTAGAAGAGGGCAGTTGTACTTATCGACGTCATCAAGTTGTCTCGCTAAGGCGATCTCTTCCTCTGCAGCTTTCTTCATTTCTTCAAGAGCAGAAATTTCACATCCCTCGGAAACAATTGTGTGGTGTTTGTCGTATGTTCTGTTGCTCATACAACGTACATCCATAGCACCCATTATTTGTTGTAAAGTGGCGTAGCCCCCTCCTGCACTAATTGTTCCCGCCACAGCTGAAGTGTTTATATTGACGTACCCACTAATTTCAGGCTCAGTCCAAGCCGTATCTATTTTTCTGCACATCTCATACTCGAATACAAAACCTGATCGAAGTCCTTTTTTTATTTCTGATTTTAATGACATATTTTTAAAGGAACAATCAAATACGGTACCGTGATCATTTATTCTTTTTATTTCGTTTATAAAATACACAATGTTAATGATCGGCGGCCCGAAATTATCTCTGAACAAGAAATGGTTGGAATATTTTCCGTCGGAGTTGTCACTAGGGGCTGATTACAATTCTGTAAATTATTAAATTCCGTAATATTTTGGTCCACATCACAGTTAATAACAACGGCATCTGTTATACTACAATTTACGGTTTCATTTTTTTTTTCTTATTGTCCTTCACACGTTCAGGAACTAAATTATATTGTATTAATATTCTCCACTCCTCTAGTCTTTCACCACCACATTTCCGTTCAAGAGTATTCTTTTTATTGCACATAGTAATAATTAAATAACAACAAAGATAAAGACAGTGAATCGTAACGTCACACAGTCAAAACAGAACACAGTTGTACAGTTGAACAGTCATCAGCGTAAAGCGATAACAACACGAACGCGCGCAATGTAATTTACCGCCACTGCATACCAGCTCTTCGCAGTAACCTTGAGATCCCCTCCAGTCCGGCGCCGTCTCGTCTAATCTTCCGTTGCCTTCCTCGCCGCACCTATATCCATCCGCCACATACAAGTTGCATTCTTGGCCGCCAGGCGGCAGAGTTATCACTTGTTAAAATTTGACAGACCGTTGTGAACACAGTTTCATTTAAAAGTAAATAATATTGTCATCGGAGACATAAACGTTATTGTATTATATATATTTTCAAAGGCAATGAAATTATGAAGCGAGTCCGCTGCTTCAAATCATTATTATTTTTTTATTACTTTCACTAATCGAGGTCAAATATTGTAAAATATAATTAATTTTTTTTTAAACACTAATTATAATTTTACGACTTGTTACAGCGGATCCAGTCCAGATTTTTGAGTTCTTTAAAAGTACACCTCGTTTGTAATTTTCCGTTTACGATTAAGGGAGAAATGTACTTGTGAATAAAGCATTGTTCTTATGGACTTTAAAATTCAATATGGCGGTGTGCATGCAGACCCTTAAGCCATTGTCAAAAAGCTGAGTGAACACTAAACAGAGGATGTAAGGGTGGTTGACATCTGTTTAGGGCGTGTATCGGAACATGTGTGAGGTGTGAAGATTGAGAGGGGGGTTGCAGGAGCTAAGGAAAGGTCAAGTGTCTGCAAAAACTAAATATAACCTGAATGCAAAATATAAAATTAACTAAACTAAAGAACAGCTTTTAATAAAGGGGATACACAGAATTCAGTTTGTTCATTTGTTAATTTTTTGTTATTTTTTATTGCTTTTTTAATTTCTAGAATTTCTAACAAATCCATTTTTTACCTTTTTGTATGTTGTGGAGTACTGTTTGTTCATGTATTTTGTATCTATGAAGTGACTGTGTTGTAAGCAATGATTTGCAAAACCTGTATTAGCATTATTGGTTAAAATCGCCTTCTTATGTTTATATTTTTAAAAAACCTGTGTATTAATAAGTTTCACCAAGTGCCCAACGAGTCATCAATTAATATCGTAAAAAAATCTGAATATAGTGTTCACTTTGGAAAATTTCAAAATTTTTGGACGTCAGGGCCCAAAAGTGGGTGCGAATTTTAATAAATTCGCAAAAATTTAAGTGGGGTATCAAACTAAAGAGAATTTTAACTAATATCTGCATGTAGTGTTACGTTTAGGAAATTTCGAAATTTTGGGACCCAAAAAAAGATTTAAAAATGTGAAAATCCAGCAAGGTGTCAGACTAAATGAATCGTAATCCAAATCCGAATGTTTCCAATTTTTTTGTGTTTGTTGTATGAGTGTGTGCTCTACAATTGTTATAATACTAAAAAATAGTAGAGAAATCGGGATTTTTGTAATTTTTTACTTGTAAAATTATCTAATATCGAAATTTATGCAGCAACAAATGTACTTCGTTCTAAATAGTCAGCGAGTTCTGCTGCTTAAGGAGCATACTAGTTATATGCTCATTAATAATTATCAACTTACAAGAATCCTTCAATATCAAATTCAACACTTCATCGTATACGTCTGGACGTAAACATAACTATACGAGGGGCCGTTCGGAGAGTAATACAGTTTGCGTCGTACAGAGAGCGCAGCTGTCGCGTTCATGTCGCATGGGGGGGACTTTTTCGAACAGAGATACATGCCTAACATATATCGTAACAAACAGGGGACGAAACCTTGGTTTCATACGCTGCGCCAGAGAGTAAACGTCAGGTCTATGCAATGACATCACATCGCCGACCACAAAAGTTCAAGCAGAGAGCCTCAACTCGAAACCTTATGGCTACAGTCTTCTGGGACCTGCAAGGTCCACTTCTTGTTGAATTTATCCTCCGTGGAGTCATTACGAATTGTGAAACAAATAAATGGGACGGACCATTCAAATAAATGCGAATTCAAATGCGAAGGGGTCTATTGTCTAGCGGCATTTTATTTCTCCGTGACAATGCATGGGCTCAAGCTGCGCAGAAAACAAACCAGATGGTTGCGAAATTTAAGTGGGAAGTTCGCAATCATCCAGCCTACACCCTCCTCCTAAACTGCCTCCCCTGACTATCTTCAGTTTTCTAAACTGAAAGAATTTTGGGGGGGTAAGCCTTTTTAGAGTTTTAAAGACTTATAGGGAACAGTGAATACTTATCTTAATGAATACGGTGGTGTGTGATGTGTTACTACCAAAACTCGTCGAACGGTTGGTAAATCTATAAGCATAGGTACAAGGTGAATATGTGCAAAAGTAGCTTAAAGATAACTTAAATCAAACAAAAGTTGGGTCCAAAACTTGGCCTGTTACTTCCGTACTTCAACTTTTGAAATCCCAACTCGATTCTGATACAACTCGAAACAAAAATTTCCCGTTTATTCGAAAACCTGCACTGGGGTCGTAAACCCGGTTACTCGCGCGGACAGGCATAGACATATATTGAATAACCCATACAAATGGCATAACATTACGTACAGAAAGGAGGTTACGTAACGCACGCAAGAGCAACCGACCATCCGAACAGCAGCCAACCGAAGAAGTGACCTGAATTCCTCCTTCACGTCATACTTTTAATATTAATAATATTAATTTTGTTCGCCTTACACAATTTACATAACGTTAAATGATGCAACAATGTAACACAATAAACAGACGTCAGACGACAATGGTCCATTGTTAACAAGCATTGACAACTGAACTCGGGAAATGCGTGCGGGTAAATTTATATTGTAACACAATTTTACTGTCAATTTGTTGTGAAAAATTTGCAAAAAATGATAATGGAACCGCCTCTACTAAGTATGAAAGCAAATTGCACAAGTTTTTTTTTAAGTTAGATAAGCTTAGTGTGTACTTCAGCACGCCTTTTCCCTATTCATCGTTTTTCTTTTCAATTTTATGCTTCAAAAGTCTGTGTAATCAATAAATAAAATGACAGTGAGAGATTGCAGCAAACTGAGACTGCTTATTGGAGAAGGCACGGCGACTTAATGGAGATTAGTTATAGAAGAAACATAGTGGGAAAATTGATTGGGATAGTAAACTAACAAAATTTAGACGCATCTATGGGATAACTCATATGTACCTGAAAAATAAAACACGGAAGGACAACCGAATGAAATTTTACAAAACTGTCTTTGTCCCCACATTCCTGTATGCTAGTGAGACATGGACTCTTGGCAAAATTCAGGCAGCCGAAATGAAATTTCTAAGAGGGACGCAAGGTTGTTCTCTCTTGGATCACAAAAGGAACGAAGATATTAGACGCGAATTAAACATTGTATCGTTGGATCATAAGACTGAAGACCACAGAAGGAGACGGTGTGAGCACTTGAACCGCATGCCTGATATCCGCCTCTGCCGGTGGCTGCCTTGGGTTATCAACCTACTGCGAAGAGAAATGTCGGTAGACCGAGGAGGAGATGGGTTCCGGAACAAGTATAGGGCATAATCCTTGGAGCAGTGATGATGATGACAGTGGAAAACCACGAAATTACAAGAATTATAGAACTGGAAGTATGTGTACGATGCTGTAAGATAGAGGAAGCAGAAGCTGGAAATACTGAAGTTTATGGGCAATTTCAATTATAATCATTTTGTTAAAACCCTCCTGTTAGCGGATGATGGGGTCATCACGGCACACAATGGAGACAGCCTGCAGAGATCTATCTATCAATTGGAGCAGATAATTCACACGTATGGTTTGGAAATCTCTTATATCAAGACTAAGTGCATGATTTTTCGAGGTCTCTTTCCTGTCAGACGTAAGCTGGTTGTGAATGAGCGATTCGCCGAGCAGGTGCACTTATTTAGGATATTAATTGATGACTCGCTGGGCACTTGGTGAAACATATTAATACAAAGGTTTTTAAAAAAATATATAAAAAATATAATTTAAAAAAATATATATATTTGTCACGATATTAATTGATGATTCGTTGGCCACTTGGTGAAACATATTAATACAAAGGTTTTTAAAAATATATAAACACTTGGTACGTTTCACAGATTTTATTTAACTCTGATGTTGTTGACGTTGTAGATAGAAAGATTACATCTCTTTGACAATGGCTTAAGAAGTCCAAACAGCTGTCAGAGTTAAATAAAATCTGTGAAACGTGCTAAGTGTATATATATTTTTAAAAACCTTTGTGTGTGTGTGTGTGTGTGTGTGTGTGCATATATATATATATTCAATCACTTTCTGCTACAGTTCGTTTCTTGATATATATAAAGTATTTAAAATTAATAATTATATTACCTCAAGATGTTCTTTTCCTTATTTGGAACATGTTTCGAGAGATGAGAGAACAGGAACTCTCGAAACATGTTCCAAATAAGGAAAAGAACATCTTGAGGTAATATAATTATAAATTTTAAATACTATATATATATATATACATATTGCAACGTATTTATGTGTGTACAAATTTACATGTAATTTAATTTGTATAGCCCCACGTTCTTTGGGAGCCAAATATGCAACAATACATATACATATACATAAATTTAGCGTGACCGGTCTCACGTTCAAGATTGACAAATTATGTAACAATATAACATTTAAATTGGGTTTCAGGTGTATCTGCAATAAGAACTCTATGTAACTTGTAACGGTATTTCAAATTTATTTGATATTATTAAAATTTGTGCACATGCCACTGACTTCGATTTAAAACATTCGTTATTATTTTGTTATTATTTAAAAGTGATTGTATTTACAACTTAGTTACATAGTTGTATGTAACTGGAAAATTTAAACTATTTACAAAAAAATAAATACGCCGTGCGGACGGGCAGAAGCTCCCGCTGCACCGTGGATGATTTACGAAAGAGAACCACTGTAGCTTGTGTGTCCTATTTATACCCATGTCTTGGTCGACACCTGCAGTGGTATGAAATCGACATGTCAGAAACTATCTCTGAGTTCAGTTCCCCCACTCTTTGTCAATTTCGCTATTTCTTATATTTCTGCGAATTGCAGAGTCCTGTAAGTATACTCTTATACTTATCTTATAACTATTTTTACAACACATGTTCACTGTAATTTTGGACATTGCAACTTAACCCTTTCGATTTGTACACAGTTATTTCACTGTTACACTCGTACGGTGTGGCACTTTCACATAGTTTTCGTACACAGTATTTAGTAAATTTTCTTACATTTTATTGTGTTTTTGGATTTTACTCTTTAATTATAGTTTATGAATAATTACGGAAAAACAGTAATTATGCAATTATTCATCTTGGGGTGGTAAACTCGCCTGCATAGACCTGCGTTCACACACACTAGCAAAATACTAGTGTACACACTTTCAGTTACATTTGTGTGTGTGTGCACGTCGATTCAGGTCGAAACGCCTGTTCATATTTTTGTCTGAGCCAAGCTTGCAATCCCTGACATGCTTATTTCTAATACATTATTAATTATTTACAGTTTATTAGGTATATTTAAATTTTTATATTCAATGCTCAGTACATCACTTATTTGTACTGTCGCATTATCCCTCTGCTTGGTAACAAAAAAAAATTAATAAATTTATTTATTATAATTTATTATTATTATTATTATTATTACACTTGAAAAAAAATGTAACAAATAATAAAGAATAATATTTGTCATTTCACCCTTAATTGGAGTGTATACAAATGTCTTACCTCCCCTCCTTGTACGCTCACTGCTCGTGACCTTGTAGTAGGGTGGCTTTAACAAACAGCTGATCTGACTGGTTTCATTGACCTCGTCGTTTTCATGTGTAGAACTTCCTAAATGACGTTGCGTGGAATTTACCAATTTCTTTCTTCTGTATCTCATCATATACGATGAAAGTGTGTTGTCCTACTCGCTGTCTTAACGTATACGGTCCATTATAAAGTCTGAAGAATTTCTTCGCCGTATTATCACTCCTTTTTCCAACAGGATTTGCTTTGAGTATCTTTAGAACAACTTTGGTTGTGGGTCGCATAATTGGGTACAGTC
Organism: Magicicada septendecula; assembly: GCA_034769895.1. NCBI lineage: Eukaryota > Metazoa > Arthropoda > Insecta > Hemiptera > Cicadidae > Magicicada > Magicicada septendecula. The sequence continues at coordinate 130,327,294 of CM068373.1, forward strand.
CCAATTAGCCTTGGAAAACACATCGATACATACCAATATGTGCTTCACACCTCGACTTGATCGTGGTAGTGGTCCCAGAAAATCCACTGCAATTAGCTCTCCCTTGTTCTCCTTCTGTATACTCTGCATTCCTACGTATGTGTGTAAATTCGGTCCTTAATTTTACATTATCTTACTCATACATTCTAATCTTACCTTCGCTTCTAATCTTCCTTAACTCTTTTCTTAACATGACATTACTTTATCTAATACATTACTTATACAATACATTAACATTCATTACCTTTTATTACATTTCTTTAACATTACCTTTCTGATCGCTATTACTTTCCTGAAATACACTTCCGTAACAGAATACTCTTTTAGCTTTGTAGTGTGTCGCATGATCGGTTACAGAGGAACTGTCTTGGAAAACAACGATATTTTTCTCGAAGTCCTTAATTCTAAGTAGCCTCTGCCCTTTTGACTTTTCACTCTCGCTTTCTTCTGTGTCCTTGTATCTTCATTAAGTGTTCGCTTGATCAGCCGTTCTAACAATTATGGCAATTATTTCCATTCCTAACCCTTTCTTCATATTAATAACAAGAATAACATCTTTTACCATTACCTTCTTAAATATTTCTCTACAATAGCATTCCTTACCATCAATAATACATTTCTTAATTAACCCTTTAAAATAATATTCCTTATTTCTTTTTATTTGCTATCATATCCTTAATAAATAACATTTCTTAATTATACCCTCTTATATTATTACACATATTATTTCTTATTATTAATAATTAAGAGTTATATTATTTTATTTTAAAAATAATTATTCATTCCATTCGGGTATTGAGTTCTGAGTTCAGTGTGTCGTTCGATCTTACACCCCTCGCTATAACAATTACATTGTCCGTCGTCTACCGGACGTATATTGTTCCTTTGTAACATAGTCGCCGTGCTTACCATTGTTCTCTCCCTCCTGTAAACAACGTCCGCGTTCCATTGTATTACTGCGATGTTTGTTTTTATCGTAGAAGTCACCTGTTCATAGGGTAACATTTTCGTTTTGCCTCTCGGCCATATAAAATCTACTCTCTTTCGTCTCTCTTTACAAACGTTTCTCTCTCTCTCATTAGTTTGGCTTAGTGCACCTACCTGAACAGCTGTCGACGGTTTTTTCATTCGTCGTTTATGATAACCTCTGTAGTTTTCATACTTACAGTTATAATAATTGTTACTATAATTATCGTGCGTATATCTAACATCATACTTACCACAATTTTGGGTAGTGTTTCGTATAGATAATTTACTACGTTTATTGTTAGGCCTACAGTGATATTTATCTCCGTAAGTGTAGTGTCTTAAGTGTTTCATCTTATGTGACTTACTAGTGTGTGTGTGTCTCACAATAGCGATATCGCTATTAATAAGGTATGTTTTATTAACCTTTATTTGCTTCTCCTCCTTAATGTTAATTACTTTTTTATAATTATCGTTAGTTACACACGTATTTTCAGTTAGTATGAATTCTTCACATACTATCTTTCCACATATTAGCTCCGTTTGTTTATTAATTATTCCACAGACATTTTCTGCGATCGTGTCAATACGTCTGTTGATGTCACCAATTTTTTCGGTTAATTGTGCATTACTGTCGATTATACTTTGTTTTATTTCTATGTTGTCTTGTTTCAACTGGAGATTATCAATTTTTAACTCTTCTAGACTCTCTGCTATTTTTATGGTGTCTTGTCTAAAATTTTCAGTTTGTTCTTCTAATTGTTTCTTATTAGATTCTTTTAATTCGTCTATTTTAGCATTTATATTTTCCGTTTGTTTTGTACTTATTTCATCGACCCAGGCACGCATCATTATCTGGAATGCCTCGACGTCTAAATTTCCTGGCGTCGTCATGTTGAAGTATTATTAAAATATTTATTTAGTAGTAATTCTTTAACAATTATTATTGATAACCGTTCCCTACTTATTTATTTATTTCTGTATTTTTATTAATAGTTATTATTAATACTCATTACAGTTACACCTGTTACATAGACAAACAATATTATTCGTGGGCGCCAGATGTGTGATTACACAACAATTAACATTACATTCAGTTACTGTTTAATATAAATAATTATTACATATAATACATTTTTTTTTATTTAACACACTCTTATATTTTAGAGCAACCATTCAGCTACATAAAAAATTGTAATAGTTAAATGATGGGGATCGGGCCATACGTTCATGGGCTACAATTTATGTAACAAATTTTTGTACATAAATTTAGGCATGTCGTGCCCCACGTCCAGGGCGACAAATTTATGCAACGTATTTATGTGTGTACAAATTTACATGTAATTTAATTTGTATAGCCCCACGTTCTTTGGGAGCCAAATATGCAACAATACATATACATATACATAAATTTAGCGTGACCGGTCTCACGTTCAAGATTGACAAATTATGTAACAATATAACATTTAAATTGGGTTTCTGGTGTATCTGCAATAAGAACTCTATGTAACTTGTAACGGTATTTCAAATTTATTTGATATTATTAAAATTTGTGCACATGGCACTGACTTCGATTTAAAACATTCGTTATTATTTTGTTATTATTTAAAAGTGATTGTATTTACAACTTAGTTACATAGTTGTATGTAACTGGAAAATTTAAACTATTTACAAAAAAATAAATACGCCGTGCGGACGGGCAGAAGCTCACGCTGCACCGTGGATGATTTACGAAAGAGAACCACTGTAGCTTGTGTGTCCTATTTATACCCATGTCTTGGTCGACACCTGCAGTGGTATGAAATCGACATGTCAGAAACTGTCTCTGAGTTCAGTTCCCCCACTCTTTGTCAATTTCGCTATTTCTTATATTTCTGCGAATTGCAGAGTCCTGTAAGTATACTCTTATACTTATCTTATAACTATTTTTACAACACATGTTCACTGTAATTTTGGACATTGCAACTTAACCCTTTCGATTTGTACACAGTTATTTCACTGTTACACTCGTACGGTGTGGCACTTTCACATAGTTTTCGTACACAGTATTTAGTAAATTTTCTTACATTTTATTGTGTTTTTGGATTTTACTCTTTAATTATAGTTTATGAATAATTACGTAAAAACAGTAATTATGCAATTATTCATCTTGGGGTGGTAAACTCGCCTGCATAGACCTGCGTTCACACACACTAGCAAAATACTAGTGTACACACTTTCAGTTACATTTGTGTGTGTGTGCACGTCGATTCAGGTCGAAACACCTGTTCATATTTTTGTCTGAGCCAAGCTTGCAATCCCTGACATGCTTATTTCTAATACATTATTAATTATTTACAGTTTATTAGGTATATTTAAATTTTTATATTCAATGCTCAGTACATCACTTATTTGTACTGTCGCAATATATATATATATATATATATATATATATATATATATATATTGCAACAATACATACATTTCCATATTTGCCCAAGGCGGTATGTTTAATATATGTAATTAGCATAGAAAGTATAAGACGAACAGTTTTATACAATTTTGTGCGTGAAAATGCAGGCCGAGTCCTGTCGAGAGGACACCTGCTTTGCCAGTGTAAGATACGGCGTGTGTGTGAGCCAGCTGCGACGAGAATAGTGGGGTGACGCTACGAATTGTTTGTTCCAATTATTCAGGATTAGAATTAATTAATTATTAGGGATTAATTAGGATTAGAATAAACTAATTACTTGTGTTAAACCTGTAAACAAAGACTTACGCCAATTATAAAGACACCATTACGTAAAGGGATTTGTAACGAGTATGGTAATGTAAACTTTATTTTCAGGGGTGCAATATTAAAGATGCTATTTAATTAATATTAATTACTAGTGTAATTGAAGAGTAATTAATATGTGTTGTATATGTGAGTGACCAGAAAATAATTACGCAAACAATGATGTCGCTCATATGACGAGGATGTTCATGAGTTCACGATAATTAACCAAAAAGTGATTGTAAGTAAAACGACGCGTTGCACGAATTGACAAAACCAGACATGTCGAAAGATAGTCTTAAACCTGTCAAATCGCCTCCAGTATAAATACCACTGGCAATTTTGGGCGATCACACTCAGACTCACGAAATCTACAGACGACGTTACGCTGCCCGATTGCAGATCGACCAGGACACACACACTGTACCACACTCACACCAAGACATAAGGGGGAACGCTGGAGCATCACTAACAGCAACAACACTTAGAGACAACGACCACAGCAGCAGAATCATCATCATCATCAACATCATCATACTCTCAGGATTCTGGACACACACACACACGCAACGGTAACGGCAGATAAACGCAGGTGATAAAAAAAACAATTATAATTTACTGTGAAGAGAGCTCTCGAAAAGAACTTATAATTAGAGTTTTAAGATTAAATAATACTTAGATATGAGAGTAAGTTAACAAGCAAATCTAGTGAAGAAATAATAATCTTTTGTCGTATTTTTGGGTGTGTCAGTATAAGTCCTTAATAGATTGGAAGTAAATGGTAGATTATTTTATTTTTGTTTATAGCAACAATAAATTCATTCTTGAAACTTAATATTATTTTGTGTGTAACTGAGTTGCTATCAGTACTTAAAAGTTGAGTTAATTTCAGACACAGAAATAAAAAGAATTTAAATAACTTGTTTAACATGTTTGTTTAGTCAATAAGATTATATGCGTGTTTATTTTTGTGGTATGTTATGAATAGCATTGCAGGTTACAGTATATTTGTAAAACTTATAAAGGTAAATATTTGTGTCTAATGTTTGAAATTTTAATATTGAATATTTTTTCTGTTAATTAATAAATCTTAGAATGATTATTTGAAACGATTTTAAATGATTTATTTCATGTCAACAACATCTCACTCTTCTTTAAAAATTATTTAATTTTTGTGCAACTAAAAACCAAATACTTGACGCAACGAGAAACCAAATCCTGCGACCTGGCCGGTGTAGTACATATTATAGTTGAGTTGAGAATATGATAATATATTTGTATAATTGTTGTAACGTTGCAATATCTATATTAGTTTCGTTAATTTTATATTTTGCATTCAGATTATATTTAGTTTTTAGACACTTGACCTTCCTTTAGCTCCTGCAACCCCCTCTCCATTTTCACATCTCACACATGTTCCGATACACGCCCAAAACAGATGTCCACCACCCTTACATCCTCTGTTTAGTGTTCACTCATCTCTTTGACAATGGTTTAAGAAGTCAAAACAGCTGTCAGAGTTAAATAAAAACTGTGAAACGTAGCAAGTGTTTATATATTTTTTTAAAAACCTTTTCACTTATTTAGATTCCTTTGAGGTGACTTGCCTTACATTGGAGAATTAGATGTACATAAAAAATAGAGAACTTTAACCACACTTGTGCAACTACCAGAATAACATTAAAGGGGAAGGTCAGACGAGACGCTCTGTTACAATTTTACAAAGGACCTTGCGGTCTTTGTGGTAGTGAGACATGGACACTACACCCAAGGATCCTCAACCGAATACAGGCTTGTAAGATGAGATTTTGTTGATCTGTACTTGGAGGTTCCCGGAAAGACCGGCTGAGGAATGATGACAAAACGAACCTTCATGACAGGACCGAGCAGTACAGACGCGGTTGGATGGACCACGTGCAAAGCATGCATCAGGGCAGACTGCCTAAGCATCTGGTGTTTTATCTTTACAGGGGAAACCGCAACATCAGAAGACAGAAGGAAAGATGGCCCATGTTATTAAGTGCGTAACGGACTCTGAAGAAGAAGATTACTCAAGCCCGTAGACGACCAGAGACTCATACATTGTGGTTCGTATTAGAAAAAGGGAAAATAGCTGGATTAGTACAGTGGTGGAGTTATTGCCTGAGTGCAAGAATGTCAATGACCCTCGACAGATAGTTGGATGGGTACTTCGGACAAGAAACAAATCAACAATTTTAAAACTGTATCCGTTATTCCTTAGACCGAATGCGGCGTTCGGAATGACGTTTATAAGTGCCCCAGAGCTTCGTTTGGTGAACTATTTGAAAGCCAACTCGAACAAAATTTGTGGCCAACCTCACAGCGCTACTTCGAAATGTTTCATCTATTTGGTACGCTATCACGGCCCGGATAACGGAACAAACAAACAAACAATGTATACCTCTTTATAACAGTAGTATAGTATAAATATAGATTACTATTCACCTTCCCCGCCATCACACCACTCCCACCCATGCCAGAATTACCTGCTCCATCGTCTTTGTCATTTGTGAAGTAAGAGAGCGAGCCCCGTAGCTTGGTCGCTAGTGCGAGAGGGGTGGTTCTTTCGTTTTTTCCTTCATCGGGGCTAACGGGGTTTTTCGTTACACGTTAATTCGGTTTACTGCCCTGGTGGCGAGAGGTGCACGGGAGTGAGCCGGGCATCGTAGTGCCGTATATGAATTTCTGGCTTCACAAATTAATCACTGCGAACTCAGTGAGATGTGATGTTGAAATTCTGAATACAAGTAAGCGAAGTATTTCTTATAATTACTAAACAAACCACAATGTTATCTTGAAAATTTTCAAAATGGTGGCTGATCGAAACTTTTAATACTAAATTTCACAAAACTCAGTAGCATACTTATAACAAAACATATATTATTACATTACAAATTAGCACTTTTATTCATAACCCAATGATACTTTGTTTATGGAATTCGGGTATAAAATAACGGAGATATTAAATTTATTTTGTAAGAAAACAATGGCCTGTCTTCCATGTAGTTATGGTTTGGTCTGTTTTGTTTTCGAACACAACAGTAGGGAATCAAACAAGAAATAAGCAGTTGACTGTAGAACAAGAAACGAAGAAAATGAACTTAAAGCTTATTTTGAAAGTTATATGAAACGATCAAATAAAAAATCGACAAGTGGCTACAGAAAAGTGAAAAGAAACAAGAACACCAATATGAGAAGATTAATATAAAAATTACTCAAATTAATAACAGAATTGATGAGCAGAAAAAGGAGCAGAAGAATATTAATAAAAAGGAAATTAAGGATCAAGTAAAACTTGGTCGTGAAGAAAACCGAAACGCGTTACAAGGCTTTAAAGAAAAAAATCAGAGTTGCAATACGAACCAGTTCGAAACGTAAGAAAAAACATCGATGGTATCTGAAGAAAAATGTTAACATCTTGTAAACTAGAGCTAACATCTATCAGACGCGTAGAGCTTCCGTAACTAATTTTTACTGGCAGTTGGTAAAGTACTCGACAGTTTTAACAATAGGTGGGACAAATTAGGCATTATGATGGGTTATTCAGTGAACTGTAGGTTACTGGTAAGTCTAGATGTGGATACTGAGAATTTTTCGAAGTGAGGAAATGTTTAGACCAATTAGAGAAACGCTTCAGACGGGGAGAGGATAGCAAAATTCGATGGTTTGTGGGAGAAGGGAGTCGAAACACCAATAGAAAGGAAGGGTACTAAATTATAGAAATGTGCGAGAAATTAACTATTGGAGATAAAAATTAGCAGGAAGAGGGATAGGCCGACTGGTGGATGGAAGACAGAGGAGTATTTAATAGTATATACGTAAAGTCAAGAAATTCGTTCCCTTAGGAAGTCGTACTTCATATCCTTAGTCCGTCACTACACAGCCACTTGAACAGTCATACTTGAGAAAACTCAGGAAGTCATACTTAGAGTCACAGTTTACAGTTAAGAAGCCAAGTTTTATTCAAGAGTTTTACTTAAAGTCAACAGTTATATTCCGAAAGGGTCACAGAGTGTTAATTGCTAAAATATTTAATTGTTGATACCGTGCGTGTAGTGAATTCATAAAGTGAGCTATTCAGAAGTCACCGCCAAAATACACCACTGACGAGAATCGGGACCAACGAGTAGGAGGAACACTCACATCAAATAATTAACGTTATCATAAAGTATTCATTCATTGCTTGAAAGGCACTGCCCTATTTGAAAGATCCCACAATTTATTGAGAATCTCAGCTTTAATTATAAAGTCTCAATCACTAACAAATTACATTAAATAAGAGTAAATACATTAAACTATTATTATTATTTAGCAAAAGGTATGATAAACGTAGGCCTATATACACAAATTTGTTATTAAAATACAAATCATCCCGAATATTCACGTCTATATTTTATTAGAATTTGGTAATCACTAATATTAACTGTCGCTCAATAGTATTAGCTTATTGTGATTACTATAATGTAAATGAGACGTATGTACCAAGAATAAATTTCTTGACTGATGCCCATATAATCGGTGTTACTACTGTTTCAAAACATTACCAGTTTTTAATTGACAACCACAAAAAAAGTGTTATACACAAGTGTAGAATCTATATATATATAAAACTCAAAGTCTGAGAATGTATGTGTACTGAATACAAATCCACACCATTACACCGATTGCCACCAAATTTTGCACAGGTAATCTTTGGCACAAGGCGAAAAATACTGTTTAATTTGGAATTTGATATTTTGCCCCGTTCGCACGATTTAGGCCATTTTAATTATGCCTTTTCGTTGACGCGTATAAAGATATTGGCAACACTATGGAGACCAGAATTAATTACCACAGTAACAAGTAAATAAACATAAGCTATTTAGCGCAGAAGTGTACTAACTGTAAGTTGTCCTATTACTTAATGCAAAGCGAAAATACGTGTTGCTTTCATTTGTGAGGTTAGGTGACAACGGTTTTTGGTTTTTAGTTAACTGCTGAAATAAATAAAAGCCATGGTTGAGGAAAACATAACGTTTAATGTGTTATACAATGCTTCTAACACAGTAACACTTAAAATAAAGAATTTAGCGTTTTTGATTTAACAGGTACTTTATAAACATCTCCAAAGGCTTTATAAACGGGTATTTTTAAATCTCCAAAGGCTGCTGCACCAATATAACAATTTAGTACAAGTGTTGAAAACAGCTTTGGAGAGAATTTGACTAATGAGTATAAAATTGTTATACGAGCTGACAGAACGCCCTATAGACATAGACAATAAAAATTATATTAAAATACTTATTAAAAGTCAAATGTTAGCGTGCGACACCGCGGGTAACAGCTAGTAACTTTATAAAAATAAGGACCGCTGCTTACCCTGAAGGCCCGTTGGGCAGAACCGGGAATCACACCCTCAGTGACGCAATTTCGCACAACGAAGAATCGTTCTCCATTATAATCAAAAGTATTTAACACGACTATTCTCCCCTGCCTTATTCGCTCATCTAAGAATGATGTTTTCCCGTAGTTCTTTGTTTTCCCGTAACTCCTTCACACGGCTTTCCACTCTTGTTTTGTCGTGTTTTTTTTCCAGCCATCTAAGGACCACATGCCAATTTCGATTCTTTACTTTTTGTTCTTTTCTTTTTTTCCAATATTCTTTCATCTTCTCACTGTGTCTCTTCTTCCTGTCTTCAGTCCACTTTGAACCTGCGTTTTTCTCTCTCCTACCCTGGACTCCTTCATTTTTAACACTTTTGCCAAAAAACTTCTCTTTCAATTGCTTCTTCTGCGTGTTATAGTGTTAGGCCTAATCTTCAAATTAATTCATTAGGCCTAACACTATTTCACTATTTTATTCAACTTAAACGTATAGTACTAAGTGCGCACAGGCTTATAATTTAGATTTAGCTTAAATAGGCCTACTCATGATTTTAGTAATACTATGAAGTTAAATTAAATTTATAACATGTTCACTTCAGCTATTTTATTACACTATGCTTATAGGTCTCAGACGCAACGTTGCCACGTTTAATATTCCGACCTTCTACTAGAGCCGGCCATGGCTGTGGTCATTGCTTTGTGATGACATTTTTTTATTCACTAGACGTTTCGGCAACCCATTGGAGACTTTCTTCAGTAGAAAAATGGTTCGACAAAGGAATGAGAACTGCTTCAGTACAAAAATAGTTCGGCAAAACGATAGTAGGCTGAACGTACGCCAAGCTGAGGTAAAAGCAAATTATCTCATTGATTTTACCTCAGCCTGGGGTACGATCGGTCTACCGTCTCTTTGTCGAACTATTTTTCCTGAAGAAGACCTCCTGTACGTGGCCGAAACGTCTAGTGGGTACAAAATGCCATCACAAAGCAATCGACCACGGCTCAATAGCTCGTAAATTATAAACTTTTTAAATAATGTCTCCGGCCGTGTAGTTTACGTAATAGTTTCTGGTTTTTGTTTTTATTTTGTTGTATACTTCTTGAGCATTCTTGTCACATTCCACCAATAGTCAACAAGCACAGATGGGTTCCACTTGCCATGATACCTTCTTTCCGTCACTGAAATGTCTTGTGGAAGCGTTCGTCGCTCGCTGTACCACAGTTGCTTGCGAAGAAGTCAAAATGTGAATTACAAAAGTGTATTTTAAAAGACATATTGCAGCCTAATTCTCAGCATGTTGTCACACGTTCATCTACAGCTTCATCATAGTTTTCAGCTGTTTGACTACACAAGAAGTTGTCAACAACAGATCCAAAGGCTTTCCATGCTGCTTTCTCGTTCTCTTCAATAACCCTATTAAAGCTTCGTCCTTAAACAGCTTATGGATCTACAGCCCAACAAAGGATCTTTCCTTGATCTTAGAATTACTCAGGTCTACAGGTTGCAGACTTATTTAAAAAAAAAAAAGTAATTTTATACAATAAAATAATCTTCCCTAAGAAAAAGTCGTTTACTCAGTGTTCAGAACCCAATTCTTGTGACTCAAAATTTCTTTAGCAAAATTTAAATATTTCACTAAACCATAAAAGAAGTCTAAGTTTGCATAAAATTGAGAGCTAAGAAAGACATATAAGTTGTCAGAATCGTTTTCTTAGATCAAATCTAATAACAATGTACTACGTTTTAGTCGGAAAGATTTTTCATGTAGACCAGTGTATTGGCGACAGTAAAACACGTACGGAACGAGACGTATTCCTTAATGGAGGGCTACGTAATTAGTCATCGTGCTCGTGCAGATTGTTTTTGGTGCGTTCTATTTAACAACGAACCTTTTCTTGTAACCTTTATTTTACCTTTACTTACAGTAACATATTTTCCAGTATCGTTGATACTGAACGATTCAAAATCCATCTTACAAGCAAGAGCATGATTTGATCATCCGCAAACAATTAGCATAACTCAAAATAAGGTATTCACTTCAGTTTATTCCAAGTAGACGGAAAAGAAGTAATTTTTCAGTGGATACCATCCGACGCCGGAATTCGCGGTAATTAGACAGATCAGCAGATCAGTTAGCCAAAAAAGTCAGAAAAACTAGAGATAATCATAGAGAAACTTATAGACATCCATGACGTATAATTGATCGAACATGGAGCAGTGGAATGGCGCTGGTCTTTGGTATGCTGTTCTTGTAGTTCTGTTGAAGAATCACAAGGTGCCTTGAGCAAGTGACAAGCGTATCCACTACAACTCGTACGATCCTTTACGAGCTGGCTTTTGAAATATGAAATATAGGAAAATCAATTCAGTCAGTACGTATGTTGTAAACAATGTTTCAATAATGCAAATTCTTATTGTGGGACTGATTTCAGCTACTATAATGATAGTAATGTTGATTAGACTTAACTTGTTTTTTCTTTTGTATGAAGAAACCCAAACCCCTGAGCCCCCCCCCCCCCGCCAAGACCAAATTCTAGATGCGCCACTGATAGTGGTCAGCGAACTTTCTTCCACAGCGATTTATAACGGGTTCGAATCCATTCTGCTGCTCGCCCATACGTGCTCGTAGAAGTCCTAAGCTCTTCACCAAACCGGCTTCTGTAATCGACACCCATCATACCGGCCTAATCCCAGAGATACTGTGACGTGGCTCGCGTCAGGCGTGAGAGAGTGCACAGCCTATCGTTAAATTCTTGAGAAATTGGTAAGCTTGAACAATAGTCGTCGTTATGTAACGGTTTGTCTGCAGAGAACCTTGCCTGTCGATACGTGCATAATTATCCTCTATACAATGTTGCGCAATGCTAATTAAAAATCAAAAGTTATTATATTATATAATTTTTATGTAATTTTAAAGAAATTAAAATATGATCCGTTATTCGTTAAATTAAAACCTAATTGTTAATCCTTCTTTTCTGAGATGGCGGAGGACTTTTCCGTAACTATCCCAGCCCTATTAAGCATATTATTTCTGGTGAAATATCGTTAAATATTAATTACGAAGCTCTCTTCAATTTAGCGCACGTCTTCTACAGCTGCTGTCTTCTTGCGAAGGTTGGAACTTTCGTCAGCAGGTTGTTGACGATTCGATGATTAACCAGTTTCTTGCATTTTGTCTTGTTGCAGAGATACTGTTTTCAGTGACTCTCAACTTCTTCTTCTTCTTCTGCTAACAGGGACTAGGCGAATTACCTGTTCCGATCCCAAAGGAATACATCCACTGCCCCAACGCTTCCTAGATCTTCCTATTCTTTATTGTCCAATAGGCTTCTATTGCCTTCTTAGGCAAACTGCCATCTGGCATCCTATTCAGGTGAGCAATCCATCTGTCTTTGTTTTCTGCAATACGATCTTGCATGTTAAAAATGTTTTCTCTTTGCGAATGTCTTCATATAGGGTCTATTGCTTCGTGTGCAGCCTTTAATAGATCGCAAGAATCTCATCTCCGATGGCTGTATCCAACTCAGGTGTTTTATCGCCGGAACCCAAGTTTCGGAACCATACAATAATACTGGCACAGCCATTACCTTACAAAGTTGTAATCGAGTCTCTTTGCCTGTTTTTTCGATACCGCTCCACATACTGACTGAAACTTGGCCAATTATGATCAACATCATAATCCACATCATATACGATGTCATAACTAAGACAGCGTAAATGTGACACATGCTCTATATTCTTATTATCCACAACAATTTTAGTTGGCAAGGAGTATTTCCCACAAATGCCATGCAGAGAAATTGTCATGTTGTAATTCTGTCAGGCTCGATGTTTGGAATATCGATGTCTGGAACTGGCATTGATTCTTTTGAATGATTACTTGATCATCCGCAAACAGCATCGTATTCATGTATGTTCCACGTGCATTGTCCAGTGATTTGCCACGATTAATTATTATTTGCAACAGCCAGTGTCCCTCCACTTCCATAGCATTTAAGTTTTCATATAGCCTATGTTTATCGCATTGTTGTTGTGGTCTTATCTGGTGTGACAGAAACTGAGAAAGAAAACACAAGTAATAGCAACGTTAAGAAATGGACAACGTCGACGTTCATAATCAATAGTATGAAGGAAATTATACAATTACTCAAAACATAAGTATTAAAATTGAAATTAAATCATCATCATCATCTTCAAGGATTAAACCAAGGATGGTTTGTTCCGGTCTCAAATAGGCAAAGATTAGAGCGGGTCACTCCAGCGCTTCCTCGGATGTCCCGTCCCGCACCCCTCCGTCCACTATAGTTGTTTGGGGATGCGACAGTCATCCATTCGGCAAAGATGTTGCCACCAATTAGGCCGATATTGGGTGATCCTGTCGAGTATACTCATAATATTCAGTTCCTGCCGTATATCTGTGTTTCTTCTATGATGACGGAGAGTACACCCTGCCACATGCCTGAGAAATCTCATTTCAGCCGCTTGGATGCGACTGGCCTGCCCTTTCGTTAAAGTTCAATTCTCAGACCCATAAGTAAGTGTGGGAGAGGATGAGTAATGTCTTATGGTCTCATTCCTTGATGAAGGGAAATATCCAGCCGCACCCCCAGGTGATGGGGGATGGGCAACACCTACAAGTGGCTAACGCGGCTCTGAAGACCGAGTGACAGCCGTTATAAGCTGTCCCTCGTCTATTTGTCATCGTCAAATAGTGGTTAGGCACCCTCTTCCCCTTGGGATGAGAAATTGCCTCTAATGACCTTCCGTTGGTCAACGACGTAGGATGTGGGAGGCAAGGAGAAACCACCACGTTAAAGATCCTTGTGGATATCTCCAAGGGAAAACAGGTTTATTTAGTCTGGCAAGATATCCAGTTCATGGGAGGACATCCAGACAGAAAATCGGTCTGGACGTTAAGCGTGAAGGTGGCAGCTCCACCATACGTCTTACCTTGCGATATGCTGGCAACATATACAGGCACCCGCGGATCCAGGGGGGGGATAGGGCGATCGCCCCCCCCAAGGGTTTAATTATCGGTACATTCATAATGCTGAATATCATCACAACATTGACTATAAAATTCATCACAGGAAAGTTTTATTTCCTACCATATAAGTACTATATTCTGTATTGAATATTTCTTAATATAGTTCTCCACCCCCCCAAAAGTTGAACAAAAGAGCAATCTGTAGGTGTGGTGCATTAGGTCACGTAACTAGAAAATTTTAACAGACGTCGAACTGTTTAAACTGTCTCGCTCGTTTACTATCGGGGGAATTGGAAATTTAAGCTAAACTGTCTCGCTCGGAAATATTATCAGGTAGTATATTGTGGGCTCTGAAAGGTTGCAAAGTAAGCGGCAGGTTACCGTTAGCGGGGAAAGGTCCTTCCCGGAATGGCGGCAAAACAGTTCTGTCTTTGTACTGTCGCGCCGCGCCGCGAAGATTTGTTCGAAATCAACAGTCAAGATCGTTTTGTGGACTTATAAACTGCGTTTATAAGTGGTATTATTTGTAATTGGCTTTTAAAGTGTTTATTATTATTCTGTGATTTGTTTATATGTTCGTTTACCAAAATGTCTAAAAAAAGAAATGAGGATCATCATACCAATGAGGCAACTATACGCTCCAAGTTGACACATTTTTTTACTCGAATTGATCAACAAAATAAAGTGTGTCAAAACGATACGACGTTTAATAATTCAATTTCTGGTAAGTACGACACCGACATTACTTAGATTTAAAGAAATTGATTTCATGCTTTCGCGAAAAAGTGGTTTACACATTACGTAGTGTTATTTTTCAGTAGTAGTATAAAAACGGTTCTGATATTGCACAGATTTTAGAAGTAGTTCTCTTGAGTTAATACTAAAGTGTAAAAAATATAAGGGCGTAAAAATTTAGTACTAAAAATATAATAGCAGTAACAAATTATAGATATTTTTTTACACTTTATTACATTTTTTGCATTTTTGTATGCAGATTTTTCATTGTTTTCATAAAAATAAAAATAAAACAATTTTTTCAAATAATTTTAAATAATGATTTAATTCTCAACTATTCTATATTCAGACGGAACGAAAGAGAAAAATTCGGTATTGCCGATCCAACGAAAAGACGAGGGTCATCCCGTTCAGTCGGAAAGCTCGAACGACAAGAAAAACGAGCCGGTGTTGCTGATCCAAGAAGGAGCAGACCGTCAACCCATTCAGTCGGACAACTCGAGTTACAAGGAACATGATCCAATATTGCCGATTCAACAAGAAGTCGATCGCAAAATTCTTCAGTCGGATGGCTCTCTTGTAAAGGAAAATGATCCAAAGCTGCGGCTGCGTCGAGAAGGCGATGTTCAACATCCCTCACCAAGTACTTCGAGTAATGTAGGTACGATCGAATGTAATAATATCACCACTCTCGATGTTGGTGATTATGTAGGAATATTCGTAAATGATTTGGCCAAGAAAAATTTGCTACTGTATCCATGGGTACCACCTGAAAACTATAATTTTCCATATTCAGTGCACAACAAAAAAGGTAAAATGGAAAAAAGGTATGCTAGTGAAAAGCACTTAAATAACTTCAATTGGCTTGTTTTTTCTGACAGTAAGCAGGGATACTTTTGAAATATTGCCCTTTTTTTGTTAATGCTGGTGTAGGTGGTTATGCTAAAAATGTACCTTTAATCAAATTGGTCTCCCAACCTTTAAATAAATATGCAAAAATTTTGGGTGAAGACGGTGCTCTTTTAAAGCATGAAAAGAGCGAATACCATAAGCATGCAGTATTAGCAGCCAAAGATTTTTTGAAAGTTTGTAATAATCCTGAAGTAGATGTTGCAAATCAAGTAAATAGTCATAGATTGAATCAAATTAATGAAAATCGTGCAAGGTTGAAACCTATTTTAGAAAGCGTAATTTTTCTTGGCCAACATAATATTGCGTTTCGAGGACATCGTGATGATGGCCCTCTAAATCTAAACTGTACCGAAAATTAAGGAAACTTTAGAGGGCTGCTAAAATTTCGTGTTAAAAGCGGCGACGTTGAGTTAGAAACGCATTTGAAAACGGCAAGCGCTCGTGCGACTTACATTAGCAAAACTGTACAGAATGATCTCATCGACTGCTGCGGTAATGAAATTTTATCGATCCTTCTTAACCGCGTTAGAAAAAGCAAATTTTACAGCGTTCTTTTCGATGAAACTACCGACATTTCGTGGATATCATAATTGACTCTGTGTTTGAGATATGTGTATAATAAGGAAGCACACGAAGATTTTCTTAATTTTGTGGATTTGTATGAAACTGTCTATAATTTATCAAAATCAGGTACTTTGAACATTTTAGAAACGGAAGTGACTGGTAGTAGCTTGGGTCACGTAGTTTTAGATACATTAAAATCATTGAATTTCAATTTGAAATTTTGCGTAGCTCTTGCAATTGACGGATGTTATGTCATGGTTTCCGAAGCACACGGTGCGGTCGCGACTGTGAAAGAGGAGTGCGTGAATGCTGTCTATTCTCCGTGCTTAAATCGTAAACTAAATCTCTCGCTTTCTAAGTCTTCGAGTGTACAAGCCGTTCGAAATGCAGTCGGAACAATGACAGAAGTTATAAACTTTTTTAATTCTGCGAAACGCACTCACGTTCTTAAAGACGTTTTGGGCTCTCAATTAGATAACCTTTGCGAGACTAGATGGGTTGAAAGGCATGAAAGTGTTTTACAATTCAGGAGTGATATCTCAAAAATCGTTGATACTCTCGATACCATTGCATCATGGCACGACATTAATGCTGCTAGCAAAGCTAAATGCTTAAAAATAGCGCTTTGCGAAAGAGAATTTTCGATTGCCATGGTTTGCTTATCCGATATACTTGCAACTACTTTGCAATTAAGCTTGTTTCTACAAAGAGTCGATATTGATGTGAAAACTGCTCGAGATACCGTTAGCGATACCATTAAACTTCTAGAAAGAAAGCGCAAAAATTGTGATGTAACATTCAAAAGTATTTATGATGAGGTGATAGGTTTTGCAGAGGAACTAGATATCGAGATTAAAGTGCCCCGAATTTCTAAAAAACAAAAACAAAGAGAGAATTATCCTACCGACGATGCGGAGGCTTATTATAGGCAATCGATTTATGTGCAACTCTTTGATAATATTATTGTAGATTTAAAAAGTAGTTTCTCTGATGAAAATTTAGATCTGTTTCATTTGTCTGTATTGTTTCCGAATTCATCAGTACTAGCAAATAAAACTGCATTGAAAGATGCCGTAAAACAAATAGCACACAAAAAATTCTACTTTTTTTGAAATGTCTGAAGGTGTGTTAGAGAAAAGGATCCTTTCAGAACTTGATATGTGGAAATTGAAGTGGGAAAGAGAAAACTATGATTCTTCTTATACTGTGATCAATTTGTTAAAAGCTTGCGATGTAGATATTTATCCCGTTTTGCATGTACTTTTAACAACTTTTGCAACTATTCCCTGCAGCGCGGCAACTTGTGAAAGATCCTTGTCAGCTCTAAAACGCCTAAAAACATGGCTTAGGTCAACTATGAAAGAAGAAAGGCTTAACGGGCTTGCTCTTCTCCATGTATATAATGACATTAAGTTAGACCTCGATGCTATTATAGACAGATACGCAAAAACACATAAACACAGATTAGAATTTATATTGTAACAGTTATGCGAATTTATAATGTAATATTGCGTAAATGTATATATGATAAATGTATATAACGTATGCATATATGATAAAAGTAAATGTATATATGATAAAGAAAAAATGTATATTTTTGTATATGTATGTATATTTTGTCACACAATGCGAGTATTAACTTTCCAATAAAAAAAACAAAATATTATGTAAGTTTTTAAAATTTTCTTTCAATTAATATACTCATTGATTTTTGATGTATTCTTTAATTAATTACTACTACTATTATTTAAACAATGATTATTAATCAATTATATGCATATATTATACACACAAGCATATTATATATATGTTAAGCCCAAGCCCACACATATATGTTAAGCCCACACAAGCATATATATGTTAAACCCTCCACTCTCCCACTCACCAATGCAGAGCCCACAAATCGCCCCCCCCCCCAAAGCGGAGCCCTGGATCCGCCGCTGTATCCAGGGGACATATTCGCTAATAAATTGCCTCAAATAAGAACTAACCGGACGGATCAAAAGTTGCTGACCACAGCTGTGAAATTAATTAAAAAAACAAAATGAATTAAATCTTAATTAAATTGAAATTAAATTACATTGTTTGTATCGTTTGAACAAACAATTCTTAAATTACTCTTTCGATAGTCACCAATTGGTCTGAAAATTGTGAAATAAATCAAAGAAACTCCCCATAGCGACCAACCATCGGAAATGGACTTCTGGAGGAGGTCTTGTGGATAACGATTTTAGATACCACAAATATGAAAGACCTCGTAAGACACGTGGAACGAATGCCAGACGATCGTTGTCCCAGAAAGTTGTTAACTGGGTTCCAACTGGAAGGCGGAAACGGGGTGGAACCAGGAGACCGGGAAGGAAAAACATACGGCGAAGTGGAGAAAAGAGGCTTGCAACGTGGAGACTGAAACAAGAGAAACCTCTGGTGTGCACAATGCAGTAGATCTGTGGGAATTCGGACACGTATGATGGATATATGTTTCATTCTGTTTGCTTTGTCTTTCTCTTAACTATCTTCTTTCTTCTGCCTTCTAACCTTTTATGCGGTGTTCATAAAGTCGCGCTACCCATGTGTAAAAGAATTTATCATCATCTACACCAAGGATTAGGTTCCAACGCCCGTTCCGGCCACACACGGATTAGAGGTGGGCCGATATACCTATAACAGATATTCTGGAACGATATTTTTGTGGAACGGATATAACAGTGAGTGAAAAGTCGAAATACCCGTTCCGATTACTCGGGGCCTCGCAGTTCCGAGTTGCGGGACCCAGTACACAACTAACGAGTAAACAACTACACAAGTAATAAGTAAACGAATATTAGGATTATTACGCGTGCACGAGTACAAAGCCACTTTTTGGTGCTGAATACTTCATTCTGCGCATGTGCCGATTTTCATACAAGTACGAAACGAAGTAAAGCGGGCGAGGTTCAGAATATCTCTGTGCCAAAGAGACGAATCTGTTTTTAATAAATTAAAAAAAAATCATACTGATGTTACATTTATTCTCGCGTGTTATGCAGATATATAATACAGAATATAATAACAAATTATGTATTATACTAGTCACCAACGTGGTGCGTTTTGAAAAAGCGAATTAAATTGTGTTATAACCTACAGCGTGGGTGATAAGCCATACTGTACTTTTTGTTAATGTGATTTCGGAGATGATTTTAACTTCACTCCACATCCCACGTAAATTTTTTTGACATTGTTTGTTGTGCTATTACGTGCACTCTAAATTTAATTGCCTGCGTTTCGCAACTGATTTGTCTAACTAAAATGGAATCAATAATTTAATATTAAATCTATGACAGTTTGTTTGCTCTTAGTGAAAACTTAAACTAGTATTCCCAAAGGGAGATAGGCCTATAAATTCTCTTGTTTCTTATTTTGTTTTAAACAGTAACAGCTTAATAAAGTCACAGCGTAAAATAACACTGTTAATACTTTTAGTTTCAATTTGTTTCTTATAACAAATTATATCATACAGGTATATGTATAATAAGTATATAATAACAGGTATTTGTACCTGTTATTTTTTGGAACGGTATCGTTTGTACATGTTATTTTCAAATACTAGTTTAGCACACCTCTAACACGGATCCACTTTGTTCTTGACCGTCCCAAACTACGCCGTCCTCTTGCAGCGGCCGTTTCGTTGTTTTCGTTGAAGTTTGTCGCTGTACATGGTTCACTTCTGTTTACATCTTTTATTTTACTACAAACATTAAAGACATTCAGTTCAGCCCTGATATCTAAATTCTTCTTCTTGCCGACTAGTTACTACCCAGCGACGGATCACATAAATCTCATGTCCGCTGCCTGTATACGCTGGTAGTCCATGTTAGTTAAGTCCATGTTTCACACCAATAAAGAAAAGCAGGTATTACCATCAGTTTATGCAACTTAAGCAGGAGTATCTCTGCTAGTTTCATTTTTTAGAGTGCTTACAATTGTACCACACATATTTTGAAAGATCGATATTTTCTTTTCCAAATCGTAATTAACACAAAAAGTTAAAGTTTAAGTAATTAAAAACCATCTTGTTTAACTGATTTGTTATCACTCACTATTTTCCCTTTTTTTGCATATTTTTCCCGTAAAGCAAGTAACTTGGTTTCTCAGTAGATTACACCCTAGTAATGTTTCCCAAATTACGAAGTGCTTTTTGTAATTGATTCTCTGAGCTTTATTCCTGGCCGTCCGCATATAAAAGATCAGATAATATAAGATTACTGTATTTAAATTAAACCCTACATTACTAGACTAAGTTTCTGCCATGAACGAATGGCGTCGTCTAGATATAAATTAAACAAGACTGGAGACAGAAGCGCCATTGGCGCAGGCCTTGATATGTCGGTAGCATTTAAATGTTCATAAATAATTTCAATTGAGCGGAAATGCAAGAAGGAGGAAACCTCAAACGAGATGACGAATAGAAAAGCTCCTGGGATAGACGGAATAAACACAGAAATATTCAAATGTGTATCGGTTAATGTCAATCAACAATTTCAGAAACTTCTAAATAGATGCTGGAGAGGAAAGGAACTAAAGGAAACTCTCACGCGTACGCTTTACAAGGCTAGACCCATTTCTATAACTTTTCTGCAAAACATTTGTCTTACAGCTTTACTCAAAAGACGAAAATATCGGTATGGAGAACCATACATGACTTCCGTGTTCTAAGATTTATATTTAAAATCATTTACTTGAATTCGGTTCGATAATTTCTAAAAAATATTCCCCACACTCAAACTATTTTCACTATTTATAGATATTTTTGTTATTATGGGGTAGGTAGTCGTTTAATACGCGTATAATGTTATTTTCGAGTCACATCACCCATAGTTTTATTATATGTAATTGCTAAGGTATCTTATCCTTCAAAATTATATACTCGTACTTTACTTAATATTAGCAAGGTAATTTTCAAAAAAATCACCCCTCCCCTTCAACTACTCTCTCCATTTATAGATATCACATTTACCATTTTATAGTGGATTAACATGACTTTATTTTTCGGAGCACTTATTGATCAAAATTAAGTACTTTACTCTTTTTAAAACACAAAACATTGCCGGTAAACTACCTCTACCCCTTAAGCGAACAACCCATTTTTGATATTTACACTTTTATTGAGTAATAGTTTCATTATATGTAATTACTAAGATATCTTGTCCTTCAAAATGAAGTAGTTTATACGACATCAGAAAGGTAATTTTAAAAAATGACCGCCTCCCCCTTCAACTACCCTTTTCATTTATAGATACTTCATCTACCTTTCTACAGTGGATTATTATGACCTTATTTTGAGGATATTTTTTATTTATGAGTATTAAGTACTTTAATCTTGTTAAAACGTAAAACGTTGTAGGTAAACTACCCCTACCCCTTAACCGGTACTCACCACAATCAATAGGCCTTGAGCCTTCTACAACTCGGGAACATGTGCAAAAAATTATTTGATTCTGCTTGAATTTGCGGCAGTTATCGTTTGGCATAGAAAAAATCTACATTCAGACACACAGAGACACAGACACACACACAGACACTTTTCCAAAAATGACCTTTCTTCATGTTTTGAGGGTAGTACAATCAGAATCAGCACTTATCATGAACACGATTTTTTTCGCGATCACCATACAGTACTTCTATTTCCTTACGGAACATGGAAGTAAAATGGATTTAAATGTGCATTTATTTATGCAATGTTCCTAAAATCGTCGGATGTAAAACTTAATCTAACTACTTACCACTTGCAATAGATTACCTATTACTTATTATTACTATAAATAGTTACTTAATATTACTAAAATTACATGCACCGTACTTTAAGCCCAAGTTACTATCATCACAGGCAACCCCTCCCGTCGCTCTCTCAAATTCAATAACACAATAATTTATTGTCGTAACTGATATAGGCCTAAATATAATAGTGAATTGTAACCGTTGTTTGTTTACATCAGCCAAATTAAGAGTCCCTTGTAATTAGTGTCAACAAAGTGTCTGAATGCCAATTACATGCTGGCACGACTTGGACACCACAGCCTTGACGGGAATTTTTTTAATTTCTTAATTTGCTCGTTATTACGGCCCATGGAGCATCCGTATCAAAAAGTTCTTGAAAGAAAATATAAAACACAACCTTCCAACTACATCTTTATCACTGTGAGTTTCAAGCTGGTCAAATATAAAAAAAAATTCCTCGCTCACTGATTCTTTTAAGTCATTTAGTTCAATTTTCACACAGAAAATACGAAGGGCGTTCAAATTTAAATTATACTGTTTATTTTTATAAAAAAGTAATATAAGAGCAATACTTTACACATTTTACACTTTTAATACAGCCTCCCTCGTTTTCGAAGCTCTGGCGCCATCTTTCTGGTAGCTTACGTATGAGAAAGAAATTATTATTCTGGCAGAGAATGCGCCCGCTCTCAAACACCTTCGATGATTTCTTTCGAAACTTTTTCCTTTTTAGAACTGTCTTAAGGGTCGAAACAAATAAAGTCACAGGGGGTGGGCGAGGTCCGGACTATGGGGCGGACGAGGGAGAACGGTCCACTTTAGTTTTCGAATTGTAGCCATCGTAACATTGGCAACACGAGGACGCTCGTACTCGTGTTCGTCCGTCAGTACTCGCGGAATCCAATCTACGCATACTTTCCGATAACGAAGTTGATTTACCACACAGCTATTTGCGCTACCAACACTGATATTTAAGGGCCCTTTTATAGATCCGATTTGTATCATTCGATAACCTATGATATAAACTCGTACGTCATGTAGAACGATAGAAACAAATGGGCCGTTTTATCCACTGTCGTACGTTAAATTTATCGTTCCGAAATGAAACACGTATCGTGATGTCCTAAGAAACGCATCCGATAAAATATCGGACGAGTTGTCTAGATACATGGGCCGTAATGGTTATGTTTATGCACTCGCGCGAGTTTTTTATCGATGACTTTCAGACATCGGTGCTGCCAACCTTCCTGCCTATCGTCGGCGAGGCCAGTTTTGCCAAGTAATCAGTGGTATCCACGTCACGGTGCGATTTTATTAATTTGTTTCGTAAATATGGAAGACATTAATACAGAAAGACTCATTGACGAAATCAAGAACAGGAGAGCACTATGGGATCCCGCTTCCGAAGCTTATAAAAACGAACCGATAAGGGCATACAACACGCACGGACCCATTTTCAGTGCTGATGATGACAACACTGTTTGATCTCACCCACTTCCGATATTTTTGACGCAGGATAAATCGGAGTTAAATTGGGCGCAAAACTTATCGTACGATATTTTATCGTGCGATATAAATCGGATTGATAAAAGGGGCCTAATGTAGAACCAATATCCTGCACTGTGATTCGACGATGATTTTGATTAAGTGTCTTGATCCTGTCAACTCTCTCTCTACTTTTATCGATGTTTTTGGACGCTGTAGATCCGGTTTATTCTCGACACGTTCTCGGATATTTTTGAAAGCTTCATTCCAGTCGAAGATGCGACTCTTCGTAGATGACAACGTTTCTTCACAAAACTGTCTTTAATTTATTCACAAATTTCTTTCGTAAGAAATTTAATAATAATGCGTTGTTCTACTCCTGAATGCACATCTACTTAACTCATAGTTGCAAAACGGACAACAACACATGTTGGTTTCTGAACGACTGACAGACAGATTAGATTTGTTCTCTCACATCAGCAACTTCTCTAATTGTTTCTTCTATTTGGAGCTGAGACGAAAGTATAATTTAAAGTGCAACGCTCCTTGTATTTGATTATCTTGATATACCATTGTATTCCTTATAATTTCCTCGTCGAATCCATATACGATACACGTAATTTATACTTCTAGTCCAGTGGCAAACAAGAGATGAACGTTAAACACGCACTTCTGAAGACGAGTTGTACCGTGATGGCTTCTGAATAGTTACGGTCTTAACCTTGTATATGGGAACACACATTTATTTATCGAATGTTTATGTACGGTCACATTTGATCGTCTGGTCTGTTCATGATGTTTTTCAGCTAACGTTAAGAATCAGAAATTCGAAGAACTTACCTCACAGCTTTGAAAAATTAAAACTCATTATTGTGAGAACTTCTTGCCGGGCTGCAGGGCCGTGGTCCAAGACTGTTTTGTGCAAACGTTTTTGGTCGTGCCTCCAACGGCCATCTTCAGTGCAGAAGGCTGCAAAACACTGAAAAAGGTTTCGTAGTCAGTGACCACTGAACTGTGGTTAAGGCACGAAGATGTTGTCTGACACCACCATCCAGTCAGAAGAAAGGCAAGAAGTTCTCATAACACTGAAACAGGCCGTGAAAGCCTCAGAACAGAATTTAAAACTCATTACTTTGATTTTTATTACAATTGAGAAGCATCGCCAGTTCAACAAAGAAACACATGTAGCTTTCATTGATTTTGAAAAAGCCTTTGATTGAATATGTTGTGGTAAGTATTAGAAGATCGAGGATACCTAAAACAACTTATACAAAGCCTATATAACGGGACAAAAATAGCAATTAAAAATAACTGTAGGATCTTTAAACGAATATAGGTCAATCAAGGTTTTGGACAAGGGTGCAGTATATCACGTACTGTTTTTAACATTAATGTGGACGATCTAGTAAAGAATTGGAAACAAATGGCAAACCCTGGTATTAAGATATCATGAGACAGATATTTGAATGTTCTGTTGTTTGCTGACGACTTGGTTGTAATTCAAAATTCAGAATCTGCTTTACAAAAATCTGTTTTTAAGCTTCATCATATTTGCATACAATACAATATGACAATCTCTACTACAAAAAGAAATGTAATGGCATTTCGAGGAAATGAGCCAATAAGAACAAAAATAATAATGTATGATAACATTATAGAGCAGATGAGCCATTTTAACTGTTTGTGGAATGATATTGGCTACGATAAGAGTTATGATATTGACGTTAAGTTAGGCAAGTTCTAGACGATCTGTGGAACAGTCAATCTACTTTTAAGATCAAGATACGTTGAGTGACAAAATGAAAGTTCTACAGAGTTATGGCAGTCCCTGTACAGTTGTATGGGTGTGAATTTCGGGCGAAAACGAAGAAGCAAGAAAGGGCCTTGGGAATGCCGTTCTTAGGAGGAGTTAAAAGGTGTTCTAAACTTTATGTATAAAGAATGAAGTTATAAGAGAGGAATTACAAGTTTTCAACTTGAATGAATGATTAAACGATTATAAACGACGGCGGAAAGAACGCTTATAGAAAATATTATATTCAAGACTGGAAATATAAACCTATATGACTCATGGGTAGACCCAGGAAGAGATGGCTGGAGGATCTTTGAAGGCGCAACAGGCAGTATCTTGCATATGCTGTCATGCGAAGATGATGATGTTGATTTTATTTAATAATAAATGTATTTCGTTCAAGCTAGTGAGAGAGTTCTGCAGCTTAGAGAGCTTTCTAGTAGGGACGAACTGCAAACTGAAAAATAATAAGAAGAAGAAGAGGGTGAAGAGAAAAATAAGTAACGACTCTGTGTATGAAGTCGTGAGTAAAACTGTAGATTTTCAGTCTGCCTTAAGGGAAGAAAAAGCCATGATAACACTGATAATGTACGCTTATGTTAGGACTATATTTATATCTGGTCTGTTTCCGGAAGACGGACAATTCTGTCGTTAGATTTGTCATGCACATCGCAAATTAAATGTCATCAAGACAATACCAAGTTTACTGCACATCGCGTATGATAATCATGCGGTTAGTTCAGTTTGACCTTCTGCGAGCGAACGCTCAAGTACGCACAAGTACGTATTCAAACACGTCAGCGTCTGGTCTCTCTATAGCAGCAAACTGTGAATATTTAAGCCTAGAAAATTACATCCGACCCGACGTATTTTTTTCTAATAGCGATGCATTAAACTCGTCTGATATTATCCACAAATCGGATGCAATAATTTACGTATTGACGTAATACAACCTGAAATTGACGTCAAAGGTGTCCGATGTGACGTCACGCAAACCCGTTTGTAACTGCTGGAATAACGAGTTCAGAGAAAGCAACAACACACCACTAATTGCTGCAGAAAGGTATGTGCAGATAATATGCTGTAAATGCTGCAGAAAAAAAAGGTAACTAGAGTCGTAATAACGCAACAACTTTGGCGCATGCAGCTAAACCGTATCCTGATTAAATGTTTTCGTAATCCGAACGTCATTAATCAGAACCGTAATTGATAGGAGCCTCACCGTATGTGTCTCGGTTTGTACTACTCTAGATAATTTACAGCTGATTTTACTGAAAATAACAGCGGACAAAAAATAAAAAAGAATAGTCTTTTTCTTTTACCAAAATAGTCAGTTCAAACCAAAAATATGGCGAGAAAGAACCAAGAATACGACATTTTAATACTTCTTTTATGACTTGGTATCAAGATACAGAAACTTATGTATTCGTGTTCATAAGTATACGCCTACCGTTACATTCCATATACCTCTATGGCATTCTTAGCTAATAGTTGGAGCTGGTTTTTGTTTTTCGTTTGTAGATCTACTTGTGGAGCATCTCTTGTCTCATTCCAGTAGGCCTAATAGCCAGCAAGTACAGATGTTTTCCACCTGCCCTGATTCCTTCTTGCCATCGCTGACAGTTCTTGATGGAGATGCCATATCCATGTCCATCACTCACTGTACCCCAATTGCTGGGAAGAAGTCAATATATGAATCAGAGAAGTGTATTCAAGTGACATATGACAATCTAATTCTCGGTATGTTCTCAGAAGTTCATTGTAACAGCTATATCGTAGTTTCAACTCTTTGATTACACAAGAAGTTCCCAACAAAATATTTGAAGGCTTTCAAAGCTCTTTTTCTCATTCCCTTCAATAATCTCACTAAAGATTTTGCCCTTAAACACTTACGAATCTGCGAGCCAACAATGATTATATGGAAATTTATTCAGATGTGGGAATTTTTCCTTCAAAAATACTTGGAGTTACTCCTCCCCGCTTCACTGACTCCACAAGTTTTTAATTACCCGATTTCAATATGTAAATGTGGCTGTATTTACTCACTCAATTAAGTGATCTGGTTATGTGTTTTAGTTTTCTCTATTGCTCGTACGCATGTCCTGATGATGGCAGTAAATCTCGAAACATCGACATAAACAATGTCAAATTTGTGTTATAATTATTGACCCATTTTAGCTATACTTCCATCGTTAAACATTTATTGATCTACGGTCTCTAGTAATTTAAGGATGTCTTCTTTAAGCTACGGTAATGTGAATTAAATTTTAATTTCCACATTAAAACCGCTGTTTAACGAAATGACAAGTAAATTATACTGAAACTGGAATATACCTATGCCCTGCAACACCTTTACAAAAAGAAATAGAGTCACGCGATGGTGCAGTAAAAGGTAAAAATCTATATTAAATATCGGTATGGAGAACCATACATGACTTCCATGTTCTAAGATTTATATTTAAAATCATTTACGAAATGAAATATTTCCATAGAAACTATTACTTTCCACTTATTGCTTCAGCCTTAACCACAGTATTGTGGTCACTAACGTATACCACCACACGTTATCGCACTCGATTTTCACTGATGATGGCAGTCGACGCCACTGCCGAAACGTCTGGTTTTGCAGAAAACATTGGACTACGGCCAAACAGCCCGGGAAGGAATTTTAACAACAAACTACTACTTTGTTGCCGATAACGTAGTACACATATGAAAATTATCCCCTCCGCCTTTAACGATAAATTTCATTTATAGAAAATTACCCCCACCCCGTTCAACTAGCCTCTTCATTTATAGATATTTCATCTACGTTTCTACAGTGGATTATTAAGATCTTCTTATCACGATACTTTATTTATCAAAATTAAGTACTTTACTCTTGTTACAACAAAAAATGTTTCTCATAAACTACCCTTTCCCCGTAACCGATGTTCACCAAAATCAACAGGCCTTTCGTTCTCTACAATATACGGACATATACAAAACATTATTTGATTATGATTGAATTTACGGCAGTTATCGTTCGTCATAGACAAAATTAACCTTGTTATCACATAAAATGTTGCAGGTAAACTACCCCTTCCTCATAACTGATCTTCACCAAATTCAATAGGTCTTGAGTCCTCTACAATTCAGGGATGCATGCAAAACATTATTTGATTTTGTTTGAATGTGCGGCTGTTATCGTTTGCCATAGAAAATACCGTTTTAAAACATAAAATGTTGTAGGTAAACTACCCCTTTCCCTTAACCGATCTTCACCAACAACAATATGTATTGAGAACTCTACAATTCAGGGCTGCATGCAAAAAATTGCTTGATTCTGTTTGAATTTGCGGCTGTTATCGTTTGCAAAAAAAATACCCTTGTTAAAACATAAAACGTTGCTGGTAAACTACCCCTTTCCCTTAACCGATCTTCACCTAAAACAATAGGTCTTGAGAACTCTACAATTCAGGCTGTGTGCAAAACATTATTTGATTCTCTTTGAATTTACGGCAAAAAATTACCCTTGATAAAAAAAACGTTGCCCGTAAACTACCCCTTTCTTTTAACCGATCTTTACCAAAAACAATAGGTCTTGAGTACTCTACAAATCAGGACTGTATGCAAATAACTATATGATTCTGTTTGAATTTGCGGCTGTTATCGTTTGCCATAAAAAATACTCTTTTAAAACATAAAACGTTGCAGGTAAACTACCCTTTCCCTTAACCGATCTTTACCAAAAACAACAGGTCCTGAGAACTCTACAAATCAGGGCGCATGCAAAAAATTATTTGATTCTGTTTGAATTTGCGGCTGTTATCGTTTGCCATAGAATATACACTTGTTAAAACATAAAATGTTGCAGGTAAACTACCCCTTTCCCCTAACCGATCTTCACCAAAACCAATAGTCTTGAGAACTCTATAATTCAGGGACGTATGCAAACAATTATTTGATTCTGTTTGAATTTGCGGCTGTTATCGTTTGCCATAGAAAATTACCCTTGATAAAAACACGTTGCAGGTAAACTACCCTTTCCCTTAACCGATCTTCACCAAAACCAATAGATCTTGAGAACTCTATAATTCAGGGCTGTATGCAAAAGAGTAGTTGATTCTGTTTGAATTTACGGCTGTTATCGTTTGCCATAGAAAAAAATTACCCTTGATTAAAAAAAACCGTTGCAGGTAAACTACCCCTTTCCCTTAACCGATCTTCACCAAAATCAATAGGTCTTGAGTACTCTACAAATCAGGGCTGTATGCAAAAGAGTAGTTGATTCTGATTGAATTTGCGGCCAGACAGACACACAGACACACACACACACACACACACACACACACACACACACACACACACACACACACACACACACACTTTTCGAAAAATGACTTTTTTTCATGTTTTGAGTGTAGTACAATCAGAATCTGCAATAATCTCGAACACGATTTTTTTTGCCATCACCATACTTCCATTTCCTTAAGGAATATGGAAGTAAAATATCGGTATGGAGAACCATACATGACTTCCATATTCTAAGATTTACATTTAAAATCATTTTCGAAATGAAATATTACCATAGAAACTACTTCTTCCTACTTACTGCTTCAGCCTTAACCACAGTACTGTGGTCACTAACGTATACCACCTCACGTTATCGCACTCGATTTTCACTGATGATGGAAGTCGATGGCATTGCCGAAACGTCTTGTTTTGTAGAAAACATTGGACTACGGCCAAATATCCCGGGAAGGAATTTTAACAAAACTACTTCTTTGTTGCCGATAACGTTGTACACATATATATAAAAAATATGCATAAAATTAATGGCTTGTATAAGTTAATGATTGATCTCCATTAAGTAGTGCTCAAGTTTCCAAAGTTTTAATATTATGATGTCCGTAATTAAAACATCTGAGCAGGTTTAGTGTGTATGAGGGTACACCGTGGACAAACATTTTCAACATTTCCTATTGAGCGTTGCTTAGAGTAAAGCTGCGAATCTACAGTGTACGTTTCACAGAACAAACACGCGGAAAAGAAGGAGCGCTCCGAAGTCACTCATGGACACTCAGCATCTTGTAGAGGGTTCATTCCCTAAAGACGAAAAGTCTGTCTATGAATCGTTCCTCTCTAAACACGTGCAGTTACACTGCCCAGCGATCCACAGGAAGCAAATCGCTATCCACGCTGGACACTTTTTCGGCTTGCACGCGTTATGTTGGTATGGGTTTCGGCACTTTCCATTTAAAAAGCGTGCAAATGTAAGAAAATAAACATGAATGAGGCCAGAAAAAACGCGAATTGTGTGTGTGTGTGTGTGTGTGTGTGTGTGTCTTCCCTGCCTTTTTATTGCGGTAGTTATAATAATAAAATGGAAACGTAAACATTACATAATTGAGATATGCTTGCCTGCCACGAACGATATATTTTCTCTCATACATGATTTACATTAAAATGAAAAAATTATAATTTTATTGCCTGACAACAAAATTATTTTATTTTTAACAATTACCATTGCTTGAAAAAGTTTAAATGAATTTTCAAGTACTTTACTGTAGTTAAAACGTAAAAGGTTGCTGGTAAACTACCCCTTCCCCTTAACCGATCTTCACCAAAATCAAAAGTCCTTGAGATCTCTAAAATTCAGGGACGTATGCAAAAAATTATTTGATTCTGTTTGAATTTGCGGCTGTTATCGTTTGCCATAGAAAATTACCCTTGATAAAAACACGTTACAGGTAAACTACCCCTTCCCCTTAACCGATCTTCACCAAAACCAATGGGTCTTGAGTACTCTACAAATCAGGGCTGTATGCGAAACATTATTTGATTCTGATTGAATTTGCGGCTGTTATCGTTTGCCATAGAAAAAAAATCTACAGAAAAACACACACAGATAGACAGACAGACAGACAGGTAGACACACAGACACTTTTCGAAAAACTACTTTTTTTCATGTTTTGAGTGTAGTACAATCAGAATCTGCAATAATCTCGAAAACGATTTTTTTGCCATCACCATACTTCCATTTCCTTAAGGAATATGGAAGTAAAACGTGACTGGTACTCTAATAAAAATAAAACATCTTTTGGCAACTCAACATCTCGAAGCTGTCAAGTCGCCTCCTCTGAGCACCCATTGATCAAGTCTCGCCCAGTCACGTGCAGCATTATTTCAATATGTAGCTTTTTAAATACATTTTCCGTTTGAAGGATGACTTTATTAGAGGTGAGTACTCTCTGTTTAATGTCAAACACTATTTTCAGGGTGACTAATTCTGGTACCGACCAAAATCATCATCATCTTCTTCTTAACGGTTTTAGGCTTTAGCGGCCTGTTCCTATTCCACAGTCCACCTTTTCTTAGGCCTACCAACTTTTCTTCTGCCTCTAGGGTTGTAACCTTTCACCATATTCGGTATTCTACTTTCTTCCATTCTATTGATGTGCTGAATACATTTTCTTCTGTATTCTTTAATCCTTTAATTAACTGCAACAATATCTAAATCACTTCTTATCTCTTCATTTCTTATACGATCTCGCCTGTTACACATTTTAACTGATCTCAGAAATTTCATTTCTGCTGTTTGTATCTTTTGTTCATCATTTTTCTTTATGACCGAAGTTTCAGAACCATACAGTAGTGTAGGTATTGTCATTTATTTATAAAATTTTATTTGGGTTTCTTTTCTACATTTAGGCCTATTTCCCAACGTTCTCCAAATCGTTCCACACATTTTTGTGAAATTCGTCTCTTTATTTTCTATACCTCTATCTAGATCATAAGTAACGGCACGTGCAATATAGTTGAAATGTCTTACTTGTTCTATACACGTGTTGTCTATGCATATTTTGGTACAAACCGGTTCATCTCCTATGGAACGTCCATTACTTTTGTCTATGATTCAGATATGTTACAGTTATATTCTTTTCCTTAGGATGATGGGACCTTAGGATGTTTTCGCATCCAGGAGTATAAAATGCGGAATATAGAGCCGTTTGGACCAGAGCCTCTACCTACTCAAGACAGTCGTGCGTGGTGTAGAAACACACCCTTTTCGAGGGGTGGTCCTATAACAGAACACGACGGATCTAGATCATAAAAATCTAGCCGGCATAGGGTTGGTTGGCCTATAGGGTGGCCTCAATCAACAACTCACAATTCCAACAGTAGCCTCTGGTACCGACCAAGTACTTAAATTCATCACATCAAATAGTTGTTGTCCAAAGGCAGATTACATAGAAACATCTGACTCTTCTTCTTTTCTTCTACAGCGCTACACCTCGTTTACCTTTCGCCTCCAAATTCAGGTATCCAGAATATTTCGCGCGTTGTCGCTTACCGTGAATTTCGTATTGGCCTTTGGCATTGTATACTAGTTTAAGTGCGCTTTTTGTAGCATACGATCTCTCATTCAAACCACACGTTCGACCGACCACAGTCTACAAACCTTCATGAAATCTGTCTGAACGCTTTACCAACCTGAAGAGTTGATACAGTTCGTTGTTTTGCCTCTTACTCTGGACACCATTGTCTTGAATCGGTCTAGATTTTCATAGAAACGCTTTCTCTCAAAAATATATATTTTGTGTTACGACCCGCGCTTCTCAACTACAAATTACCGTTTGTCGAATTATTGTTTCACAGACTTTCAACTCTGTATTAATCGACCCAAATTGTGACTCACTGAAGACTCAAGAGACAGAAGTGCTGTTGTGTCGAGAAAGCAGTCCGTCAACTTTCTCCGGAACGCACGCGCGCGCGCACGATTGTGCAATGCGGCAAACGTGTACCGTACGTAACCGGAGCTGCTCGATACTAAATCCTGTAATGTCTGCGTTACGTCACTTCCTGTCCTCTTCTTAAACACATCTTTAACGTAATATTCACACTTAACGATAATATTCTTTTCTTCTTCATTCCAAGTACCGCGCACATATATATGATCGGGTGACTATTATGTAACACCGTCTTGCAAGACATACACACCAGTAAATCCGGAAAGGTCCTCGCCGGATTCCAAGCGCGATGCGACCGGTATATTTCTTTCTCTCCCCCTTTACGAGTTAAGTCTCTTTGACAAGTTTCCGCCACTCATCCCGTTCAGCTGCTTTCCTTCTTCATTGTTTGACATCCAGGTAGTCTCTTTATGTCATCGATATATCTCTTCTTAAGGCTCTATCGGACTCTTTCTCTTCTCTGTTGACTTAAACTAAACTTTTTTTTAGTCTTTTGATCTAGTCTTTTTGGTCTTTTAGTCTTTAGACATATATTATGTACGCTTTTAGTTATTATTATTTTCTTGAATATCATCGAATAAAGAAACACGTCTGAAGTTCTACAAGGCGATGGCCCTCCACACACTTCTCTTCGGGTCTGGGAATTGGACTTTAACGAAATCCCAGGCCAGTCGTATACAAGCGACAGAAATGAAAATTCTCAGACACGTTAAAGGAATACTCCTCAAGATGGCAGAAGAAATCTTCGATGTACGGCAGTAGCTGAATATTATGAGTACACTCGACAGGATTGCCCAACATCGTCTACAGTGGTTGACTGCTGCATCTCCAAACAAGTATTGAATTATAAGCCAGAATCGACGGAGAGGTGTGGAACGTTGAAGGCACCAGCTCTAGTCTATCTGCTTGGGACCGGAACAAACCATTTTCGGTTTAATCCTTGCTGAAGATGATGATGCTTACGATGATGAACACTCGTTGATAGAGTAGTATTTATCACTTTTCAGGCATTAGTTTATATTAGCCCGAATACGACTGGCGATTGTTTGGGCAGTCGAAATGTCGCGTTCATATTTCTTCTGTGGTAGAAAAAGACCGTTATTTACATTCAAATTGAAATGTCTACAATCCAAGACAGTCATCTTTTCAGAAACGTCTATAGAAATCTTCTATTTTTACCAGTTATACACCTCGTGAAACGACAGTTCATTTATCTGGTTCGTAAACGTTCGTGGTTTCATTAACAATAACAACACTGTTTTAGGTTCAAAACACTTGATATTACTTTTAACACCAAACGTTTCGCCCATAATACGTTACGCCACAATACTGTGGCAAAAGACTGTGAAGGCTGTGGCGATCCCCGAGTCGTTTTTACCCTGAAGATGCCCTCCAGCGGAGACGTCGAAACGTCTGTTCATAACGCTTTGCATAGCCAGTTTATCACCGACGTGGAGACACAAAGTGAATGATAAAATCGGTGCACGAAAGAATGTCGATTACGCAATGCTGACAAAGGGAATCTCCGTGCCACAGGAATGTAACAGTCAGTCCAAGTCAAGATAGACATCTGTGCAACTGTCGTGACATAATTCCCTGTTATTCATGTCAACATGTTCTTCTTTTTACTATTATCACTGCTACAACATTCAAACTCACGATTTAGTCTCACAACTGGAATTATATCGCATTTTCTTTTCATATTGACACAGACAGGTTGGGTTCGCGTTTTCCGGCTTGCAGCTCGGTAAGCACCAGTTTCTTCCGGCACTGCAGCACAAGGAAGTTAGAATATGGGTCCCCGTCACATGAACTAGTGGCAAATCGGGGAACCCGAGCTATAATTTTGAGCTAGCACCGCTGACGACTAGCTTCACGCGTCTTTGTCTGTCTCAGAGTTATAGAGAGTCGTGCTGATGTAGGTGTTATACCCAAGGGCGCCCCAGCCATTATATTGGGGCTGATGGCTTTCAGACGGAAGCCTAGGTCTGAACGATTCTTTTGAAGGTGTTAGTTACAATTTTAGAAAGAACAGTACCGAAAATGTCCTTTTGTAACTAACACCTCCAAAAAATAGATAAAACTATAACCTTCAGAACAAATAACACCCAAAAGTTGTTACTTCTAAAAACGTTTAGGCCACCAGAAGGAAAAAATATGTCTGTACAAAAAAAACATGAAGTGATTGTGATAGGTTTTACGTAGGCCAAACAGCAAGACATTTCATAAAACGGTTTAAAGAACGAATCCTTGAAAAAGATATTGAAAAAACAAAAGCCAATTTAGGGAATTATCTAATGCATGAAAACTATATACAGATATGAATATGATAATATATATGAGTTTTATACCACTACGTATTGTAGCATGACAGATAATCCACTAAATCATAATTCCAATCTGATCATAATCTATATATATAAAAGAGAAATACCACTGACTCACTGACTGACTCACTGATTCATCACGAAATCTCCGAAACTATAACACCTAGAAACTTGACATTTGGCATGTAGGTTCCTTATGTGATGTAGGTATCCGCTAAGAAGGGATTTTTGGAAATTCGACCTTTAAAGGGGGAAAAAGGGGGGGAGTTTGCCTGACTGACTGACATAGAATCAACGTAGAGCAAAAACTACTGAATGGATATCAATGAAACTTTGAACATAGCTTCATCATAGGTCTTAGGTGCTCACTAAGAAACGGTTTTAAAAACTTTGACTCCTAAGGGGCAACCCCCCCCCCATTGTATGTATTTATCTATGTAAGTATGTTCCACATCTCCTCCTAAACCACTGGACCGATTTCAACCAAACTTGGCACAAATATTTTACGCGACGGGAGAACCAACATAGGCTGGGTGTTTTTTTCGATGGGGTCCTTTGGGGTGCCTTTGGGGTCTTCCACATCTCCTCCTAAACCACTGGACCGATTTCAACCAAACTTGGCACAAATATTTTCCGCAACGGGAGAACCAACATAGGATAGATGTTTTTTCGATACGATGCTTCGTGGGGTCCTCTGGGGTCTTCCACATCTCCTCCTAAACCACTGGACCGATTTCAACCAAACTTGGCACAAATATTTTACGCAACGGGAGAACCAACACAGGACAAGTATTTTTTTGATACGATCCTTTGGGGGTCCTTTGGGGTCTTCCACATCTCCTTCTAAACCACTGGACCGATTTCAACTAAACTTGGCACAAATATTTTACGCAACGGGAGAACCAACATAGGATAGGTGTTTTTTTCGATACGATCCTCTGGGGGGTCCTTTGGGTCTTAAAAACTATTAGATCTGGTTACTATGGCAACCCAATAGAATAGATTCTTGTTACCATAGCATCGGTGGAAGTCTCCCGCGTAGGAAATAGCGCGGGAGTCGTCCGACGGGCCTTCCCCGGAGTTCATACACGGAACCCGGGGAGTCTTAAATCGGATCCCGCGAAAGACGGCGGGGCCAGAGTCCACGGTTCTTATAAATAAAGATATAGGTTATGATATCAAAGGTGGTGTATGCATCTTAAGAAACTTCTTAATAGTGTGTGAATTCAGAGTTGTTTCAGTTTGAATTTAAAAGTGGATACGTTAAGATCGAAGTAAGTTATAAGCGAGTATAAAAAACAAAGTTTTGATAGCTAATGTATTCAGATCATAGTGTTCAGACAATATAAATGCACTTGCTTCAGTTTGAATTTAAAAATTGATAAGCTGAAATCTATAGAGGTATTGTATTGTTAGAATAAGTTTAGGAGACACTAATTTAACAAATGCCTTATTTCAACATTAACACAATCTCTATATATATATAAGCGGCTTTGTCCTGACACAGAGAATCAACGTAGAGCAAAAACTACTGAAGATAATGATCTCAAAATTTGAAGGTATATTCTTATGGGGTCGTAGATGCTCACTAAGAAACGGTTTTAAAAACTTTCACTCCTAAGGGGCAAACCCCCCCCCCATTGTATGTATGTATCTATGTATGTTTGTTCCACATCTCCTCCTAAACCACTGGACCGATTTCAACCAAACTTGGCACAAATATTTTACGCGACGGGAGAACCAACATAGGATGGGTGTTTTTTCGATGGGGTCCTTTGGGGTGCCTTTGGGGTCTTCCACATCTCCTCCTAAACCACTGGACCGATTTCAACCAAACTTGGCACAAATATTTTACGCAACGGGAGAACCAACATAGGATAGGTGTTTTTTCGATACGATCCTTCGGGGGGTCCTTTGGGGTCTTCCACATCTCCTCCTAAACCACTGGACCGATTTCAACCAAACTTGCACAAATATTTTACGCAACGGGAGAACCAACATAGGATAGGTGTGTTTTCGATACGATCCTTCGGGGGGTCCTTTGGGTCTTAAAAAACTATTAGATCTGGTTACTATGGCAACCCAATAGAATAAATTCTGGTTACCATAGCATCGGTGGAAGTCTCCCGCGTAGGAAATAGCGCGGTAGTCGTTCGACGGGCCTTCCCCGGAGTTCATCCACGGAACCCGGGGAGTCTTAGGTCGGATCCCGCGAAAGATGGCGGGGCCAGAGTCCACGGTTTTTATAAATAAAGATATAGGTTATGATATCAAAGATGGTGTATGCATCTTAAGAAACGTCTTAATAGTGTGTGAATTCAGAGTTGTTTCAGTTTGAATTTAAAAGTGGATAAGTTAAGATCGAAGTAAGTTATAAGCGAGTATAAAAAACAAAGTTTTGATAGCGAGTGTATTCAGATCATAGTGTTCAGACAATATAAATGCACTTGCTTCAGTTTGAATTTAAAAATTGATAAGCTGAAATCTATAGAGGTATTGTATTGTTAGAATAAGTTTAGGAGACACTAATTTAAAAAATGCCTTATTTCAACATTAACACAATGAATTATAAAACGACAGTTAAATACGCAGCGCGTGCAAGTACTGTAGACATTTTATTGAAAACTAATTTAGCTGTTCGCCCTCTCCCAGAGTTAGAAATCGAGCAGGAGCATCACGCGCAACAGAATTCTTCTCCAGATATAAGAATACAGTTTATGACATGTTCTTAAACAGGTGCGCTACAGAGTATTCCTCTAGTGAGAATGCGAACGTAACAATATAAGGAAGATTATACAATATACAAGTAATATAACGTTAGAACAAGAATAGGTGCCTATGAGCCTATGAATAAATTATGAACTCGAGGAACACTGGGTAAATCGGCTAGATATAGATATCTATATAACCCAAATACCACTGACTGACTCACTGATCACGATATCTCTGAAACCACTGAATGGATATCAATGAAACTTTGAACATAGCTTCATCATAGGTCTTAGGTGCTCACTAAGAAACGGTTTTAAAAACTTTCACTCCTAAGGGGCAAAAAACCAAATACTGAAATTTATCGCGGGAATTGCAGACTTTGTAAATGAAGTGGTTGACATCTCAGTTTACTGGAAACCCCGAATACATTTAGTCCTGAGTTTTTAATCATTGTTTTAAATTGAAAAAAACTTCGTTGCTTGCAGGTTCTTATAGTCGAGAAAATTTCGAAGTTCAATTAATTAATAAATGTATGTCCTTTTTTTCTCGGAAACGGCTCTCACGATTTTCTCGAAATAAATAATAAATAGCTGTTGCTATGAATGTAAATAAACAAACTAAGAGTTGAGAATTTGTACAATATATCTAATCCTATACTATTAAGCGAGCAATAATTGTACAATTACGTACAACGTGAAACTCCGTCGCGAAGCACGGGTATTTTGCTAGTTCAATATAAATTACATTAAATAAAAAGAAAATTCAAATGAAAATAATTGAATATCTAAGTAAAATAACACCATAAAAGGAAAAAATAAAAGTTAATCATCATAATGCAACAAAAATGTATCAAGAAAAATAAATCCTACAAAACTAAAATAAAATCAGGATAATGCCCAGGTAGGATAGGAGCAGGTAAAGAAGATACCCCGAACAAACCAACGAACCATAAAATCAGATTACCTTGGAGAACCCAAGATGGAAGAATTGTGAAGAGAAGAAAATGTAGAATGGAAAGAACTACAAGATATACCCAAGGAAAACCTATTACAAAGAATAACAAACCCCCAAAAAGATTAAATGTCACCCATGAAAGTATAACAACCCAATACCTCTTATAAAAATGTAAAATAGTTATAAACAAAAGTATTTAGGGTAGTAAATAGAAGTGCACCCACTAAAGTTATTAGGTAACGAAATAAACAAATCTTCATTGTCCCTTATCTTCAAGATTTTGGTCTTGGAGTATTGTAAAACCCAAGTGTAAATAAGACCCAAAAATATAAGTGAATCAGTGCAAGTTATTTCAATATAATAAATAAACTTCAAGTATAAGTGTAACTGATATTTCAACTATGTATAATTAAACAACTTTAATGTTTGCTATAAATACAAATATAAAATGTTATGAGGTATTCTTATGAGAACATTACAAATGTTTCAAAGAAGATGCCACTTTTTATCAAAAAACATTCTTTAAAATAAATTTTAATTTTAAAATAAATCTCTTTAAGATAAAGAGAGCAGGTGGTGAATAAATACAGTGACAAGGGGATTAAAAGGTAATATTAAAAAATAAACAAAAAGGACTGTAAACAAATTAAATTTAAATAAAATAAAATTAAATGGCTCTTTATGTTTGTGTTAAAGCCTATGAACACCATATTTCAAGGTGGTGTATAGAATAAGAATTATTATTATTATATTTATGTTTATTATGTCTTACAGTGTTTATACAGACTAAAATGTATTAGTATGAATACCATACTATTTTTATAAAATGTTTGTTATGTGGTATTAGTAATAGTTCAAACTAAAATGTCTGACTTTAAAGACCAATAGTTAATTTTGAATATTGTGTTTGTATTATAAGCATGAATACAATGCTACATGTTCCAATAGTTATTTAAGGAGATTGTATTTATATTATATTAACTTCAGAAGGTCAGAAGGGGTATAGACATAGTATTATTCAAAAAACAGTATATGTAAAACCATAGAATCTAGGCCAGATAGGAAATTTCAATAGCCATATATTTGAGTAATTAAGTTAAAATAAACCCAGTAAACTGATGAGATTTATGTAAGATGAATCAATCACCAAATACTATAACTAAAGGTATACTTTAAAGGAATAATATAAAAAGATGTATAAAATTATTCAAAAATTTGCAAATGTAATACCTAACAATTTCAGAGGGGGAATCATAAATTCATTAATTATATTTAAAAGGATGATCAATTGATAAATTTACAAGAAATTGATGAACGATAAACATTTATATCAATGTGAGATTTATTATAATCATAATTATAACACCTAAAATGGCTAAATTTTGGACAAGGTCAGGAAACAGAATATTGAGCCTACTTTTCCAAAATGACAGAAATATAGCAATTTTGATAAAAAAATTTATAAAGATGGATTATTGTATATCAAATTAAGCAGAAGGAGTTAAAGAAACCGATTATCTATTTGCTATTACATGAAATTAATTAATAACCAAAATATATTCTATGATATAATGTACTTTAATTGAATGCATCGGAAGTGAATAAAACTTAAACAATACTTTTCTAATATTAAATCGGCTAAGAGATTTCAGAAACGAAGGAAGTAAAACAGTTCTTAATTAACATTCAAAGTGTACGGGTGAATTAAGCTCGTGCTAATAACAGTATACCGGAACGATTAATGGCGGATAACAGTTGAAACATAGCCTACTATAAATTTTGAGATTTTGGACAGAACACTTTTAAATGATAAATTCAGTGAAAAATTAACAACTACACACATAGAAACCAGTGAACACACAACATAACTAGTGAAATAACAATTTGAACCACTAACACTGATAATTTCCAGACAACTGAAACGAATTTTTACAACATTAATATCTTAAAAATAAAACACATTTTCTCGAGTGAACAACGGAACAGTGAACGAGAGGTAATCCAACAACCCAAGAAACATTATTCACTATCGCGGAGACTAGGAAACAGCTGTGAAGGCATCTTTATTGTAAGAAAATTTCACTACGGCGGTTCAGTTTTACAGAACAGCAAGCGAGCGGCCATTATAGTTCCCAACATGCAAAGCGCCCACAAGGAATAAGATTCGTCGCCACAGCCAATTTGTCTGATTTTTTACTTAATAAACATTATATATCACAACTAACTTTGTAATTATTAACTATTAAGATTTTTTATTGTAATGTTACACTTTCAAGCCTTGCCCCTTCTCTGACTATATAACATAAAC
Organism: Magicicada septendecula; assembly: GCA_034769895.1. NCBI lineage: Eukaryota > Metazoa > Arthropoda > Insecta > Hemiptera > Cicadidae > Magicicada > Magicicada septendecula. The sequence continues at coordinate 130,368,706 of CM068373.1, forward strand.
GTTTAAAAGAACCCTGAAAATATTTATATCAAATAACAAATGTAACAACAATCGATTCGCCCTGTGAAAGAGTCGAACAATATAACCTAATCGATTTTTAAGTGATCTTTTTTCAATAATTGTTAATAAAATTTAGTAATTCAACATATTTGGTATTAAATTTATTTCTAAACTATAAATAGAGTTTAGTGAACAACATCAGCTGCAAGAAAGGCAGCCATTACTCCAGTGAAAGTAATATATTAGAGAAAGAAGAATAATCGCAAATCGATTAGTGAACGAGAGAATCCAATTAACGCTGAATTTACTTACATTGAACCACAAGTGATATTATATATAAAAATAACTCAAAGGAATTTAAAATTTCAACACGATCACGTTACAAGAATTATTTATTAAATATTGAACATAAAAAACCAAACATAACATTTTTTTGAAAATTTTTAAAATAAATTAAAATTTGTTTATTTTTGTACATGAACAGAAAAAAAATTATTTGTAACCACGCCATATTACAAATTGGCGTCCGACTGAAGGGCTTCAATTAGCGATTGAAAGGCCACAGTAATTTGCCCAATTACTAATTAAGCTTGGCAGCGGTTATACATTCAGGGAAAGAAGCAACATGCAGCGCCGTGCGACTTCAAAGAAAAGGGCGGCAGAGGCCGAAAAGGAAATTTTTATGGGAGACAAGGAGGCAACACCCGTAGAAAATGTGGAAACGTTATTAACCCCGGTAGAACCTAAACAACCCGCACCACTAATGGAACAACCTGAAATACCAACGCAAACAGGGGATGGCAATCTCCAAGAGGAACAACCTGAGAAATCCAAAACAACAGAAGGTCCAATTCTAGATAAGATGATGGAAATGTTCCTACAAATGAGTAAGCAAATGGAAGAAAATAGTAAGAAATTGAATCAGGAGTTAAAGGAAGAATTGAGTAAGAAAATGGATTCCACAAAGGAAGACTTGAATAATAAAAAGGATTCTACAACAGAAGAAAATAGTAAAAAAAGGAAGGAAGACAAACAATCCTTGAAGGAAGATTTGAGTGAAATAAATAAGAACATAGAATCCGCGAAGGAAGGGTTAAGGAAAGACATTGAAGAAAACAGTAAGAAGATGGAAGAGAAGATGGAAGAAAACAGTAAGAAGATGGAAGAAGAAATGGGAAAAAGGTTAGGAGAATTGAAGGAAGACAACCAGTTGTTAAAGGAAGAATTCAAAACAACCAAGGAATAATTGGGTAATAAAATTGAGGATACAAATAAGAGGATTGAAGAAAATAACAAGAAAATGGAAGAGAAGATGGGGGAGAAGTTGGAAGAATTGAGAGAGGATAACCAACTACTGAAAGAAGAATTAAGAGAAGTCAACCAGGAGAACATGAACAAAGTAGACGAGAGAATCGAGTTGGCGAAGGAAGAGTTGAGCAGAAAAATTAATGAAAATAAGAGATCTATGAATAAAAAATTGGAAGAAGAAACAATAATAATAAACCAACAAACCAGAGAAGTTGACGAAAGATGTCGCTAAACTGAGTGCGAAGTACAGGAAGTCAAGGAAGTAGTAAATACCAAGATGACGAAGATCGAAGAACAACATCAAAAGAAATTGGAAGAAAACCGGAAGGAAACACAGGAGGAACTAAGTAAGGTGCGTAACCAAGTTACGGAGAGGTGTGATGGAATGGAGGTAGCCATGACGAATATCACCGGTCAAGTGCGGCAGAGCCAGGAAGAGATGGAAGTGATCTGAAACCGACCAAATAACTTCACACATTTCCCCATAAATGAGAATCGAGAGTGGTTAAACTTTCGGCAGTATAAAAGAAAGCCCATGGAGTTCTTGGCCCGAATAGAGGAGTATATTGCCAAACATAGGGGCAACAGATGGGTCAACAACCGGGAGCTACTAGATGAATCATTCCGGTAGATGACAGATCATTGGTGGATGGCCAACCGGAGCGAAATCGAGGATTACCAGCAGTTCAAAAGCTTGTTTAAAGCAAAATACTGGTCTGAAACTACCCAGAATCTAATACGTGACAACATCAGTCACGGCCGATACAAGCCACAGATCGGTAGCTCAATGACTGCATACTTCCTCGGCAAGATATGTATGGCTAAGCACTTAGAACCAGCCATACCAGAAGAATGCCTCATCAACAAATTATCGTATCATTACGATGAAGAGGTAATCCGAGAAAGGAGAGGCAGCCAAATCAAGACGATACAGGCTATGACCGAACTGCTCGAAAATTACGAGAATGAGGAGTATTACAGACAAAGCCGGAGGAGGAATGATCGGCCAGAACCCAGGAACCAGCAGTACGCCAACAAAGGGAATAACAACAACGGTAATGGCTACCAGGGAAACCGTGCCAATCCACCGAATAATACCAACAACAATAATAATAATAATAATAACAATAACAACATTCCTAGTAACCAAAATAACAATCGAACGAATAACGGTTACCAGGGTAACAGAAACAGTATTACTCAAACCCCAACGTTAATAGTCAGAGAAACCCAATTATAATAACACGGAACGTTATTATAACCAAAATCGAGGGTATCCACCTAACCAGAATAATGGTAACAATAGGTTTTCCCGACCGCGGGTGAACTTCATACGGGCTGAAGACGGTCGCCAAAGAAGATACTACCATCAGCGACGTAACAGCTACCACGAGTATGAGGATCGGCGGAGGAACCGAGAACGAGACGATCCAAGGTATAGGCAGACTAGACGGAGTACCAGTCTAGACAATACAGAACGGCTAACAAGCCGAGATCAACCGTTGGATCATCGCACAGAGCGGCAAGGACCCAGTCAAGGTCTCCCGACTGATGCATCAGTCAGTGCGACTAATACAAATAATGAAATCGAACATTTAAACGGGAGGAGGCAGTAATAAATCACCCTGACCCTTTACTGCTCCTATCTCCTGGGTATCTAAACGAGTTGCAAAGAACAACTGACAAATAATATAACAATAATAGGTTGCAACTACTTGAAAAACATCCGACACGAGCTATTGGAGGAGGACGACACTAGCCTCAATAAAATAAACAATGAAATTATACATATCAATGCGGAGGTAGAAGGAGTCCCCGCAAAATTAATGATCGATACTGGGTCGAATGTATCAATAATAAATACAACAGAGTTGGAGAGAATCCAAAGGGAATGTGGAAGAGTGTTGCCGACATTGCCGTTAAATAATATTGTTTTACTAGGTGCCACCGGCCGCCAAAACAAGACGATAAGAAGACAAGTTTCGACCAACGTGATTAGCTGTGGTATAGCAATCGACATGATATTCTTAGTTGCGACCGGGTTACCTTTTAACATATTAGTGGGGTGCGATGTGCTCAGGCGGAACTCCGCCATAATTGATTTACACACGGAGAAAATATCACTATTTACAAACGGATAAACCTGGACGGCTGACTCGACGGTCGGTAGCGAAACAGTAATTCCCAGCGATATCCACCAACAAATCCGGAGAATAAATCATATCACCAATACTTCTATGATTACACAAATAACATATGATAATTCGAATGAGGATTTATGGTCCCAAAAGATCCAGGAAATCAGGGATTTCCGGGGCGGAATTAATAAAGAAAGGTTGCCGATACACCAAGCGAATCAATTAATAAACATATACGAACGATACCGCTCAGTATTCTCTGACGAACCTGGTAAGGTAAAAAACTACCAGTGTACTCTGCAATTTAGAGACACAGTAGATTTTAACCGAAAATCATACCCATCGCGCATTCACGAAAGGAAGCTGTAAGAGCTGAAATAAATAAAATGATTAACCGTGACATAATAGAGAGTAGCCAATCCCCATATACCAGTCATATCGTGGCTATTCCTAAGAAAAACGGACAAGTCCGTCTTTGCCTAGATGCGCGAGAAATAAATAAGATGATCGTTAATGACAGGACATCGCCCGGTGAGATAGAAGAGATCTTAAAACGTTTCCACGGTACCAAGTACTTTAGTACCTGGGACACGGTGTGCGGCTACTGGCAGGTGGAATTGCACCCACAGAGTCGCCAGTATCTGGCATTCATATTCGAAGGGCGTAATTACCAGTTTAAGAGACTGCCGTTCGGACCTGTGAATTCGGTCGCCGTCTTTGTGCACTGCATGGACCAGATACTTGGCCAGGAAGCACTACAATTCACCACCGTGTATGTAGATGATTTGCTTGTTACCTCAGAAACATGGAAGGAACACTGCTACCGTGTGGAACATGTACTGGAGAAATTGGCTGCAAATAACATCACGCTCAAACTGGAAAAATCTAATTTCATCGCCAAGGAAATTCAGTTCTTGGGATTTAACTTAAACGACCAAGGGATCTCACCGTCGGCCGAAAAGGTAGAAGCGATCCAGAAATTTCCGGCATCAAAGAACAGAAGGCAATTACAGTCATTCCTGGGACTCTGTAATTACTACCGCAAGTTCCAGGAAAAGTATTCTGAATTGACCGCCAGATTTCAACCGCAACTGTCATCTAAAAATAAATGGATCTTCGATAAGGAGCAGAACGATGCCTTACAACTAATTAAGGACAAATTTTTGGAACCCATAAGACTTCGCCACCCAGATTTTAAAAAACCTTTCTTTCTAAAATGCGATGCCAGCGACATTAGCCTTGAAACGACGCTATATCAAGAAGATGAGGAGGGCGAACATCTAGTGATTTGCTTCGCAAGTAGAGCTTTAAACCAGTGCGAAAGGAACTACCACGTCACTGAGAAGGAACTATTAAGTGTCGTATTCGCGTGTGGCAAATTCCGCACCTACATCCTAGGTTACCCCGTTACCGTCCGGACAGATCATAAATCCATATCGTTCCTGAGGAGGTGCAAATTGAGTCACGGAAGGTTTACCCGGTGGATACTTGTACTTCAAGAATACAACCTTAAGTGGGAGTACATCCCAGGAAAGAAGAATGTCGTTGCAGATGTATTATCACGTATTGACGTGGAAAAGCAAACATTCGAGGGGGAGAAAGAAAGTGTACTCAAAATATACCACATTCTTAGCACCAGAGCCGATCTAGCCACATTACTAACAAACCTGAGCACCCACCAACAAGCCGACCCGAAATTAAGAAATATTAAGACTCGATTAGAAGCAAGAGACGAAACTATCGCCAAATATTATCAGCTAAATAAAGATATATTGTTTGTTAAACCATCTTTAAGGAAGGAGACATGGAAGGTAATCATTCCAACCCATATCGAAAAGGAGATAATAATTAATTATCATACACGATATGGGCATATGGGCGCCTTAAAGGTGATAAAGGCTCTAGAGGAGAGCTGCCACATGAAAAACGTCAACCGGAAGGTCCGGATGTATATCAGAGGTTGTCACATTTGTCAACTAGTTAAATCCAATAATGAGAAAAAGGAAGGCCAAATGATTCCTATAACATCACAGGCAAAGTTGGAAAAAGTATTCTTGGACATATGCGGACCATTTCCCCGTAGTGGCGGTCGTCACAGATATAAGTACCTAATAATCGTGATGGACCATTTCACTAAGTTCGTCAAGCTATACCCAGCTAATCGGGCAACTACTAATAAAGTTCTGGAAATATTAACCGACCAGTACTTCCCAAACATCGGAAAACCAGTTTCGATCATTACAGATCATGGAATCCAGTTTAAGGGGAAAAAATGGCGGGATACCCTAATATCTATGGGTGTCCATACTTACAAAACCTCGGTCTACCACCCGAGCAGTAATCCGGCAGAGCGGGTGTTACGAGAAGTGGGGAGGATATTAAGAACATATTGCCACAATCAACAGAGGAGGTGGCAAGACTATCTAGAAGCCACAGAAGAATTCCTCAACTTGGCATACCACCCAGCCATAGGAATTACCCCATACTCCGCCATGTACGAGAAACAACCCCCACGAGAGATCGAAGAAATACTAGAGTTCCCAAGAGATAATGTTTATACTTTCGACGAGATACAATATTATAACAAGGTGGCCGAAGACCAGGAGAAACGGCGAAACAAATATCAAAAGAATAGTAGTAAAATAATTACCTATACAAGTGGAGAAAAAATATTATTAAAAAATCGGGAATTACCCAGCACGCTGGAAGGAATAACAAAGAAGTTGTTACTACTATACACTGGACCCTATATAGTCTCCATGGACAAAAACAATAATACTTATGAAATAAAGGAGATGGGTTCTGGTAGAATCAAAGGTGTATATAACCAGGCTTCCATGAAAAAATATTATGAGGAGTAGAAATTTAAACATGAAGACAATAATTAAAAACCACAAAATTCAAAAAATGAAGTAAGTTCACCTTACAAACAAGTATTTAAGAAAATCATTTTGAGATATAAAATAAAAGAAGGAGAATTTAGAAGATAAATACAACTACAGTAAATTCAAAAAATATAGTAAGCACACATTACTACCAGTATTTATGAAAACTATTTATGAGTTATATAAAAAGAAAAAGAATTTAGAGGTGAAAAAACCCCCAAATTCAAAAAATGAAGTAAGATCACCTTACTACAAGATTTATGAAATTTGGTAAAACCGAAAAATGCTAAAAATATTGTAAGTTCACCTTACAAACAAACTATTTGTGAATATAATTTTGAGATATAAAGAAGAGAATTTTGAAATAAAATTGTCAAAATAAAAAGGAGAATTTAGAATAAACCAAATAAATTTTAAAAAATATATAGTAATATAATCACAACCAATTATATATAAATACATTCTATGGAATTAAAGAAAAGGAAGTAAGAACCACGGATACGATTAAATGAATAAACTTGTGTGGAAATAAAAATAATAAAACTTTGAAGTAATACAAGGGGAAACAATAACCACATTAAGATGATACTTAAAGAATTCATTTGAATAAAAAATCAGAGCGAAGTAATTTGTGAAAAAGAACAAAATATATAAATGTAATTAAATAAATCACTAATGAATATGATCATAAAATAAATGTCGAGTGTGATAAAGACAATTAGAAGAAAGTGCTAGAACATGGAACTAGTAGAATTAGAGAGAACTAAGAAACAAAAAAAAAATATCATAAAATATATGCTGCCAATGACCAGAAGCAGATTGCAATAACAACTGAAGAAGAATAGAGAATTAATAACAAAAACTTTATATTGGTGATAAATAATGATAATTATATAAATAAAAGAGCTCCCCACTATAATAAAAAATAAGATAACAGTAAGGCTAACAAGTCAGAAGAATAACTAAGATAGGAATATTAACAGATCTGAGCAATATACGAAGTGAAGTATCCAAAGATATTTTTTTTAAATAGTCATAAAATGGACTATTCTTAGATAATTTTTATTAATAACTGTCTGTAGATAAGTCCAGCAGTATTAATATGTTTTTTGAGCAGAGATGATTTGCCTCTGTACTCAAATAGAAGTGAAGTATGGCCAGCAGAGTATGTAGCCTACAGTGCCTCTCTGAACTGCCCCAGCTCACGTGTTAGGGAATGATAGGGAATAAATATCCCAGGGATAAAACACCAAGTTAAGAAAAATGAAAATAAAATAATGAATATGAAACTCAGATGACTATTACTATCAAAGAAGATCAATTAAGAATAAAATATACGTAAGCTCGAATATGTAGAAGAAAATTTAGAAATGGAAGGAAGTAAAGAATTATAAAAATAGAATAATTATCATAAGCAATTAAATCAGACAAACAAAGTATAGTCTGAACTAATCACTTCTGGAGGAGGGCAATCTGTAGCATGACAGATAATCCACTAAATCATAATTCCAATCTGATCATAATTCAATATAAATTACATTAACTAAAAAGAAAATTCAAATGAAAATAATTGAATATCTAAGTAAAATAACACCATAAAAGGAAAAAATAAAAGTTAATCATCATAATGCAACAAAAATGTATCCAGAAAAATAAATCCTACAAAACTAAAATAAAATCAGGATAATACCCAGGTAGGATAGGAGCAGGTAAAGAAGATACCCCGAACAAACCAACGAACCATAAAATCAGATTACTTTGGAGAACCCAAGATGGAAGATTTGTGAAGAGAAGAAAATGTAGAATGGAAAGAACTACAAGATATACCCAAGGAAAACCTATTACAAAGAATAACAAACCCCAAAAAAGATTAAATGTCACCCATGAAAGTATAACAACCCAAAACCTCTTATAAAAATGTAAAATAGTTATAAACAAAAGTATTTAGGGTAGTAAATAGAAGTGCACCCACTAAAGTTATTAGGTAACGAAAAAAACAAATCTTCATTGTCCCTTATCTTTAAGATTTTGGTCTTGGAGTATTGTAAAACTCAAGTGTAAATAAGACTCAAAAATATAAGTGAATCAGTGCAAGTTATTCCAATATAATAAATAAACTTCTAGTATAAGTGTAACTGATATTTCAACTATGTACAATTAAACAACTTTTAAGTTTGCTATAAATACAAATATAAAATATTATGAGGTATTCTTATGAGAACATTACAAATGTTTCAGAGAAGATGCCACTTTTTATCAAAAAACATTCTTTAAAATGTGAATGATAAAGAGAGCAGGTGGGGAATAAATACAGTGACAAGGGGATTAAAAGGTAATAATAAAAAATAAACAGAAAGGACTGTAAATAAATTAAATTTAAATAAAATAAAATTAAATGGCTCTTTATGTTTGTGTTAAAGCCTATGAACACCATATGTTCAAACTTTGTACTTTATTTATCAGCTGTGTGCCGTAACCACTGCAATGCGACACGCGCGGATGACGTCACTTGCTTATCAAGCGCTGCCGGCAGTCAGCCGGACTGACGGTAGACAAGTTAGTTTTAGTTTCTAACCAGACTCCGAGCTGTACTCTCGTTAAAAATCTCCCTTCCAGCCGCGGCTTCTGGATCATTTCCAATTATCTTCATGTATAGTTTTCGCTAATTTATTCAGACAACTTACGTCCATTTACAATGGACTTCGACTTCTATCAAAGCTAATTTTACGGGCGTTATGGCCTTAAAACATCCGCACGTGTCGACAATGGTTTCTAAACTTTAACGTTTCAATAAATGCATATTATACAACAGAATTACAGTCCACTTCTTTACGTTTAAAACCCAGCCCTTTCTACATAGCGTCTTTGGAACAACTCAAGATTTTCAAGAGCTTCCAGTGCGCAACATTTTTGGTCCAACCGAACCGGATTTTATTCTCGCCCTACGGGCAGCATTTCTTGGTCCACAAGCGACCGCATATTATTTTGGCCTTACGGGCATTTCTTGGTCCTGAGCGACCGCATTTTCGTCCACAAGCGACACCATTTTGGTCCTGAGCGACCACATTTTCGTCCTGAGCGACACCATTTTTGTAAATTACATCACAACACGACAAGATTCGGCAGAGCAGTAAACCAGAGACGACGGGACACGGCAGGACAGCATTTGTGATTCCACATAAAAAAGTTCCACAGCTTTAAATTATGGAGGGCTACAACATAAGGCGTCATCTGACCAGTAGAGACAGGAGGTGCAACAGCTCCTAACAGGATCGAGCAGCGGGATCGAAGTCGGCTTCAGCACGTCTGGATCAACGTCCACGTGACTATGAACCTTTTACTTATATTTAACGTTTCAAGCAATATTTTACATTTAGCAGTTATTTTTTAACACCTTTGTATAAACACACACCATCATTATACAATACAAGTCAGTAAGTGGTTGGCAGTTCATAGTGAGTTCAAACATCAAAGATAAAAATATATGTTATCATCATTTAAATTCATGATTTTAATAATTTTTAATTGCCAACAAAGTTTGATTAATAGAGAGAGTAAGCATATGTTCTAGCAAGTATTATGTTCATATAAATAACGATCGCTAGCTACCGCAACGTATTCAGATTTATCAAATCTTAAGTTTATGGTTCACATGCTCAATGTTCAAATTCTTCCAAAGTATTTTTTAAATTGTAATAATGGCAGATGTAAAGGCTCTAATAAAAAAACGAGGCACAATTAAAGCTTCGATATCACGCGTAAATACTTTCGCGGACAACTTCGATTTGGAAACCAGCGATCATCATGCGCTGAAAATAAAACTTCGGCATTTGATGGAATTATCCACCAAATACGATGAGATTCAATCCCAAATCGAATCCGAGGAAGCGGACTTTGCTTTAGCGAGTGATAGGGTACAAACGGAAGACGATCTTTGTAACATAGAGTGTAAATTGCAACACCTGCTGGAGCAAGCTGAGCATATGAACCAGAAACCCTTAATTAATGCTGAAAGTAAGCATCTTAAAACACCCCCCATTCAGTTGGAACCGATCAAATTACCTCGGTTTGCGGGAAGTATTATTGAGTGGCAGCATTATTATCATATTTTTCTTGAACTAATTCACGTCAGAGCCGATCTGACGGACATACAGAAACTTCACTATTTGCACTCGTCATTATCTGGCGAGGCGCTTAACGTAATAAAGTCATTACCAATCACTCATGAGAATTACGCGGTGGCTATCGATCCGTTGAAGAATAGATATGACAGTAAGCTAATTTTCTCCGCCCACCATGTCGGGAATGTCCTGGACGTACCGTTGGTTCAACAAGAATCCCAAGTCAGCATATCTAAATTCATTGATGAAATCTCAGCCAATATAAATGCTTTAAATAACCTCAACCTGCCTGTTAACACATTCGAAATTATTGTCATACATTACTTAGCTAAAAAACTTGATAGTTACACTTTCCGGTTGTGGAAAGAGAGTTTGTCGGAACATAAATTCCCTGACTTTAATAATTTTATGAATTTTCTAAACTCACGCAGAAAATTGCTACAAAATCTTGATAACACGACTACTCCAACGAGCAGGTTAAATAACAGCGATAAGTCTCCTTATCGCAAGGCAGTTAAACAGATAAGCGCTCCTAGGGGGGCATTCCATTCTCATATCAGAAATAATTTATGTAGACTTAGTAACGGCTAACATAGAATTATTGACTGCTTACAATTCACATCGCTTTCTGTCCCTGACAGAAAAAACGTCATAGTAAAAAACAAACTTTGTTTAAATTGCCTTCGTCCGGGTCACGAAAGTTCGAAATGCCCATCAAAATTTTTTTGTAAAAAATGTGCTAAGCGTCACCACACCACAATTCATGTCCCCAACAAAGACGGATCTTCCATCAATAACCACTGCTCACTAAAGTTGCAAACAAATAAATCAATATTGTTATCCACCGCTGTCTGTATGACCACTAATAAGGCCGGTAGAAAATTCCCCGTTAGAATTTTATTGGATTCCGGCTCTCAAGCAAATTTTTGCACAATGGATTTCGCCTGTAGAATGGGCCTTCAATTGGTTAAATCGCAACTGCCCATCACGGGTATAAACAACTCGCTTTCCCAGGCTGACTTTAGTACAAAGGTAAGGCTACATTCTCGCTATAAACCCTTTACGTTAAACGTGCATTGTGCCGTACTACCCAGTATAACTAATGATTTACCGGTGGAGTCGTTCGATCTTGCCCCTTTAAATTTACCCAAGCACGTATTCTTGGCTGATCCACACCTACACTGCTCGTCGCAAGTCGATGTACTACTCGGCGCTCAATATTATCTCCAACTAATTGAACCTATTAAATTTATGCGCGGACCGCACTTTCCTATAATTCAGGAGACTAAGTTAGGATTTATTTTGGCCAGTAATTTACCCTTCAACGTCGACATAACTAAAACAGTTTCGTCCTTTATGGTCTGTAAGGATGATAGTCAGACTTCCTCGCAAATAAAAGAATTCTGGAAGTTGGAGGAGGTCTCTAGTTGCGAACCCTGCTCTGAGGACTCGCCGTGTGAAAAACATTTTGTGAAAAACACTATTCGCAACCGCGAAGGGAGATTCGTGGTATCCCTGCCCCGCAGGTCACATAAATCTCATTTGGGAGATTCTCTCCGCGGAGCTATCCGCAGGTTCCAATCGCTAGAGTTCAAGTTCAAGCAGAACCCTATCCTTTACAAGGATTATAGCGAGTTCATGAGTGAATACTTGAAACTTGGTCACATGTCTCCACTTAATGATTACGACTTGTCGCTTGACAAATCAGATATTTTTTATTTGCCCCATCACGCAGTCTTCAAGGGCTCCAGCCTAACCACTAAATTGCGTGTGGTCTTTGACGCCTCCGCTAAAACCACAAATAATCTGTCCCTCTGCCATACTCAATGGTGGCATGGTCCGTCCTGGTTAGCCCATGAGTTAGCATCATGGCCCGTTAGCGCCTTCGACATTCATGCTCCCTGTACTTACCCCGACCTTGAGCAGGAACGTCGTAAGCAGGTTCAAACCTCACTAATTGTCGCATCCTCAACACATAGCTATGTTGAAAATTATTCATCCCTTACAAGGCTCATTCGCGTCTTCGCATATTGTCGCAGATTTATTCGCAACTCTAGGCTACCGGTCGTGGACAGGGTCACGTCCTTTTTGTCTGCTCAAGAGTTGCATGACACAATTTTGTTTTTTGTTCGGCAATCTCAGCAGTTGCACTTCGGCATAGAAGTTAAGGAACTTGAGGCACATCGCTGCATTCCTCGCAGCAGTAAAATTTTTGCACTCAACCCCTTCCTGGATGACTCAGGCATTTTAAGAGTGGGTGGACGCTTACAATTCTCCCCACTTAACTACGCGAGCAAACATCAAATATTTTTGCACCCGCACTCTCATCTCACGAGATTAATAATTGAGTATGAACATATCCGTTTGTTGCACTCTGGGGTGCAATCAACTCAAGCTTCGCTCAGACAGAAATATTGGGTCATTCACGACAAATCTTATATCCGCTCAGTAATACATAAGTGTATCATTTGTTTTCGTTTCCGTGCTAGAGGCGCGAATCAACTATTAGGTCAGTTACCCCCTTCTAGGGTCACGCCTGCAAGGCCATTTTCCCAGTCGGCCGTGGACTACGCCGGTCCTGTACTTTTACGCCATGGCGGGCAGCGCTCAAAGTCCACGTCCAAGGCATACATCGCGTTATTCATATGCATGTGCACAAATGCCATCCATTTAGAATTGGTGTCAGACCTCACCTCCAACGCCTTTATAGCGGCTTTAAAAAGGTTCATCGCGCGAAGAGGTATTCCCGCGCAGATATTTTCAGATAATGGTACGAATTTTCGTCGTGCCAACCACACCTTATACGATTTGTACAAATTTTTAAACTCAAAGGGAGTTGAGCAATCTGCTCAGGAGTTTTGCGGTCTCCGTGGTATCAAGTGGTCCTTTATCCCTCCTTCAGCCCCTCATTTCGGTGGTTTGTGGGAAAGTGGTGTGAGGAGTGTTAAATATCATTTGCGTCGCGTAATAGGCGGTACGATCTTAAATTTTGAGGAATACTCTACTCTTCTCTCTCAAATTGAGGCTTGCCTTAGTTCTCGCCCTTTATGTGCTATGTCCGACGATGTTAGAGACCCTGAACCCTTAACTCCCGCTCATTTCCTGTTAGGTGCTCCACTGACTGCACTTCCGGAACCCGACTATACTCGAAGCAATACTAGTCATTTGGGCAGATGGCTTCTGCTCCAAAAATTTACACAGACCATCTGGAAACGGTGGTCTAGGGATTATCTGCACCAGCTGCAGCAGCGCAACAAATGGCGCACCCCGTTAAGGAATTTGAATGTCGGACAGCTTGTCCTCATTTTGGATGGTAATTCCCCCCCACTACAGTGGAAACGTGGGGTAATTACTAATGTTTTTGCGGGTCAAGATTCCTTAGTACGCGCTAGGTATCTTACGCCGACCCATCCACAAATTATGCCCCCTTCCGGTGGCAACAAACTAGTCGTATGCGTGCCATACGAGACGTATTAGGATTGTGAACTTGTCACATTGCCTAGAATTCACTCGGAAAAATTCCCGGGCGAGCATACAACTCAATTGTATCATTAGCGTTGTAATTATTACTAAGTTCTGATAGCTACTATTGCAATAGTGACTGCGTTTTCATTATGGTATCAATTATGTTTTGTTATATGATTATATATTCAACTTTGAAAATTATTATTGTACCAATTATTGTATGTACTGTATTTTTCAATGTCATGTATTATTGAATTTTGTGATCTTTGTTATACTATTATGTATCTTTAATTATTATGTCAGTCTTTATGTATTATGTATACTTGAAACTCATGTTATGTATTTTTGCATTGGATATGTCTACCATATCTCCATGTACCATTGAACTTTGAGGTCATTATGATAACATTATGTACGTATACATTGTTATGTTCTTATTATTTTTATTACTATATATGAAGCAGTGTTCAAGATGGTTTCTCTTATATAAATTAAGGTTTGTCACTTACGTTTTGTTAAAGTTTAAATATATGTATTTCATATCCAGATGTTTATGCTTCAAGAGAGATCATGTTTAGTTATGCAAAGACTCGTTTTTATCATGATTTTTTATTTTGTACCTTTCCTAGCGCAGAAATTGTTTTGTTTTGAATTTGAGCTTTTCTGTTAGTTTAATGAATTTTGTTATCTACAGATTTTTATGTTAAAAGTGATTTACTTTAATCCAAGGATCAATTTAATGTATAAGCCCTTTAAGTATATTATGTATTGTTTATATAACATTGGTAATATTTTGTAATATACTGTTCCCAGTTAATTTAAATTTCAAAATCGTCCCGATTTTGAGCGGGCAGTATGTTCAAACTTTGTACTTTATTTATCAGCTGTGTGCCGTAACCACTGCAATGCGACACGCGCGGATGACGTCACTTGCTTAACAAGCGCTGCCGGCAGTCAGCCGGACTGACGGTAGACAAGTTAGTTTTAGTTTCTAACCAGACTCCGAGCTGTACTCTCGTTAAAAATCTCTCTTCCAGCCGCGGCTTCTGGATCATTTCCAATTATCTTCATGTATAGTTTTCGGTAATTTATTCAGACAACTTGCGTCCATTTACAATGGGCTTCGACTTCTATCAAAGCTAATTTTACGGGCGTTATGGCCTTAAAACATCCGCACGTGTCGACAATGGTTTCTAAACTTTAACGTTTCAATAAATGCATATTATACAACAGAATTACAGTCCACTTCTTTACGTTTCAAACCCAGCCCTGTCTACATAGCGTCTTTGGAACAACTCAAGATTTTCAAGAGCTTCCAGTGCGCAACACCATATTTCAAGGTGGTGTATAGAATAAGAATTATTATTATTATATTTATGTTTATTATGTCTTACAGTGTTTATACAGACTAAAATGTATTAGTATGAATACCATACTATTTTTATAAAATGTTTGTTATGTGTTATTAGTAATAGTTCAAACTAAAATGTCTGACTTTAAAGACCAATAGTTAATTTTGAATATTGTGTTTGTATTATAATCATGAATACAATGCTACATGTTCCAGTAGTTATTTAAGGAGATTGTATTTATATTATATTAACTTCAGAAGGTCAGAAGGGGTATAGACATAGTATTATTCAAAAAACAGTATATGTAAAACCATAGAATCTAGGCCAGATAGGAAATTTCAATAGCATTATATTTGAGTAATTAAGTTAAAATAAACCCAGTAAACTGATGAGATTTATGTAAGGTGAATCAATCACTAAATACTATAACTAAAGGTATACTTTAAAGGAATAATATAAAAAGATGTATAAAATTATTCAAAAATTTGCAAATGTAATACCTAACAATTTCAGAGGGGGAATCATAAATTCATTAATTATATTTAAAAGGATGATCAATTGATAAATTTACAAGAAATTGATGAACGATAAACATTTATATCAATGTGAGATTTATTATAATCATAATTATAACACCTAAAATGGCTAAATTTTGGACAAGGACAGGAAACAGAATATTGAGCCTACTTTTCCAAAATGACAGAAATATAGCAATTTTGATAAAAAAATTTATAAAGATGGATTATTGTATATCAAATTAAGCAGAAGGAGTTAAAGAAACCGATTATCTATTTGCTATTACATGAAATTAATTAATAACCAAAATATATTCTATGATATAATGTACTTTAATTGAATGCATCGGAAGTGAATAAAACTTAAACAATACTTTTCTAACATTAAATCGGCTAAGAGATTTCAGAAACGAAGGAAGTAAAACAGTTCTTAATTAACATTCAAAGTGTACGGGTGAATTTAGCTCGTGCTAATAACAGTATACCGGAACGATTAATGGCGGATAACAGTTGAAACATAGCCTACTATAAATTTTGAGATTTTGGACAGAACACTTTTAAATGATAAATGCAGTGAAAAATTAACAACTACACACATAGAAACAGTGAACACACACCATAACTAGTGAAATAACAATTTGAACCACTAACACTGATTATTTCCAGACAACTGAAACGAATTTTTACAACATTAATATCTTAAAAATAAAACACATATTTTCTCGAGTGAACAACGGAACAGTGAACGAGAGGTAATCCAACAACCCAAGAAACATTATTCACTATCGCGGAGACTAGGAAACCGTTGTGAAGGCATCTTTATTGTAAGAAAATTTCACTACGACGGTTCCAGTTTTACAGAACAGCAAGCGAGCGGCCATGATGGTTTTCAGCATGCAAAGCGCCTACAAGGAATAAGATTCGTCGCCACAGCCAATTGGTCTGATTTTTTACTTAATAAACATTATATATCATAACTAACTTTGTAATTATTAACTATTAAGATTTTTTTATTGTAATGTTATACTTTCGAGCCTTGCCCCTTCTCTGACTATATAACATAACCGTTTAAAAGAACCCTGAAAATATTTATATCAAATAACAAATGTAACAACAATCGATTCGCTCTGTGAAAGAGTCGAACAATATAACCTAATCGATTTTTAAGTGATCTTTTTCAATAATTGTTAAAAAATCTAGTAATTCAACATATTTGGTATTAAATTTATTTCTAAACTATAAATAGAGTTTAGTGAACAACATCAGCTGCAAGAAAGGCAGCCATTACTCCAGTGAAAGTAATATATTGGAGAAAGAAGAATAATCGCAAATCGATTAGTGAACGAGACAATCCAATTAACGCTGAATTTACTTACATTAAACCACAAGTGATATTATATATAAAAATAACTCAAAGGAATTTAAAATTTCAACACGATCACATTACAGGAATTATTTATTAAATATTGAACACAAAATTTTTTTTGAAAATTTTTAAAATAAATTAAAATTTTTTAATTTTTGTACACGAACAGAAACAAAATTATTTGTAACCACGTCTTGTTACAGTATTTGTAGAAAAGGAAATTACATGGATGCCAAATAGGAATATGAAACGTATAAGACCACCAGATTAACCAGAGGCCGTTGCTAAATGACCAATTAAACTTCAGTTCGAATTCACTATATGACTGTATTGAATATACAAAGAACAAAGGTCCACAACGCGTCCCACTGACAACCAGTCCAATAAGCCAGCAGTGGGGCAAAAGTTCTGTAAAATTGCAAATTCCATCTACGATAAATTGAAAAGAATTTTACCCAAAACCTGAAGAGGCCTATAGTGTAGATTTTTGGAAATTTCAAAATTTTTGAACCCAGGCCCAAAAAAAAAAACAAAGGTTTTTAAAAATGGTAAAAATCTAGCTGGATTTAAGGGAATTTTTAACATAAATCCGATTGTTTAGAATTTTTAGCGTTTAATGTGTGAATGCTCTAAAACTGTTACTTTACTAAACAAAAAATAGCAGTAAACAGACATAACACTGTTGCACACCACGATAATTACAAATTCCCGATTCAAGCTTCACAGCTCATCATCAGGTCGGAAATATGAAAGCGCTAATCGGGAATTTTTATTTATAGTAGTGTATTTCTCTTTGTGATTATAGCCATTAACACAACTTTATTAATTGAAAAAATAACAGGGTAAACTTCCCATCGATAAAAAATTGTCTAATATCAAAATATATCCGACAATAAATGAAATTCGTTCTGAATGATGCGAAAATTCTGCAGCTCAGAAAGCATAGTAGTTTAATTCAAGTTTCAATTACGTTACCTTTTGTAAGCGGCGAGTGGAAGTGATTTTCTACGCTACAACTGTGTTTCAATCACTGTAATCCAAACCGATTAACCGTTGCGTAAACAAAGCGTACAATTAAATGTCGTTATATGCACCAACCAATTGTGACTGTTGTGTAATCTGTCGCTGGTGTCATAGTAACTGAGCGGAAACAAAAGCATTTTCCGTCTCGTTCCTAGAGATCCTTAACCGATAACGCCCCGCGAAGACTGTTGGATACATAAACACTTCAGAATGTTTCTCGAACTATTTAACATTAGACTAAGGGTAGAAGGCTCCGACAGAAATCTTCCTGGTCCTCCAGGTTGGGGGTTGTGACAAATGGCTTGCTCCTCATTTCACGGAAAAAATATTTAAAATGCTTAAGTACATACAGCAAATGCTATATGGACTCACAATGAGGAAATCTATCGTAGCTTTGCGATAAGTAGGCTGCTTATTAACTTTGTTTTATTTATTATACCAACATTAAAATACAAACCATTTACGAAGTGCATACAGAGTGTTGAACTTGAGGCACATATTTGCTTTCTGGCAATTTTCCTCAACAGATGGCAAATGAACACACCTCTTTCCGCCAGTTAACGTAGTCCGTTCGCTAATTTTGCAATACGACGTAGTTTAAATGATTCTATCTATTGCACTTTGCCTGTCAGGTGGAGTTGACACGTCGATTGCTCGTCTCCCACGTTCGTTATCGGCTGTGGTGGATCCTGCTCTCACGTCCTCGAAGATCCAGTTTTGGGTCGCGTGACTACCGGGGGTGTAGCGTACAGTGTGTGTGCGTTATGCTGCAGACGAGAGAGGATGAAGTGCGAGTTTCGAGCGCCGGAAACTCGCACTTCATCCTCTCTCGTCTGCAGCATAACGCACACACACTGTACGCTATACCCCCGGTAGTCACGCGACCCAAAACTGGATCTTCGAGGACGTGAGAGCAGGATTTGTTGGTAGAGCTGAGTTTGATTTCTCAAACCCCTGACTCATTTGTCAGGAATGTGAGCATTTCTCAGATTTTTACTGCTGTATAGACGTCACCAGTCTATATGCAAGTTTACACAACCAACGACGTCAGAGACCACCAACGCCCCGTTTAAATACACAACTAAGCCCACCCACCACGACATATATACGCCTTCAATTTCCTTATCGAGATCCTAGATACATCTTTACTAGGCTGACTGATAAAAGTATCATTTACACTCACCCAGTTTAAATTCACATCTAAGTCCAACCACCACGATATATATACGCCTTCAACTTCGTTATCCAAATCCTACATACTTCTTTACTAGGCTCATTGATAAAATTATCATTTACAGCTACAAAAGATGCTTCTGTGATTTTATGATTATTGGTATTAGTTTTTAAGTAGAACGATATCTACTTGATCCCAGAGGACTTTATGTTGCTTATCCCATACGTGTTCAGCTAAGTTAGATATGTTAGTCTTCCTTTTCCTATGTTCTGCGAGACGTACAAGCCTTGAAGTTTCGCCGCTGGTGCTACTCAGGGCGAGTAAACTTACAGGGCAAGTAGCAGTACATTTTTTTCTAGTTACATCTGGCTTTTTAACTTTGTAGCTTGGTGGTGGTTTATTCTTTTTACGGTCCATCCTTGTTCCTGAACGAATCTCGGGGAAGCTTAATGTTTGTACTTAATGTGTTAGTTTGACTTACACCAGAAGATGACCACAGGTTGTCAGTGATCAAAACGTTGCGTGGTTAATTATAACAATTGTAATAGTCCGACCTAACCTTTCTGATAATGTTCACGTACCATCGGAAGTTAGGTTTAAAGACAGCAGTTGCCAATTCCAGGAGCATCAAGCTGCTTCTGTATAAAACACTGATCAGCCCAGTTCTCACCTATGGTCCTGAGACCTGGATCATTTCTAGAAAGTCTGACTCAACCCTGCTGGTTCATGAACGCAAAATCCTCTGCAGCATTTTTGGTCCAATATGTGTAGGAGGTGAATGCAGGAAAAGGACCAACCAAGAACTGAACACTCTTCTGAATGAACTAGATACTGTGAAAATTATAAAACTTGTTAGACTCGGGTGGGCTGGCCATGTGATCAGAATGGGGATGAATGAGATACCCAGAAAGGCACTCACAGAACAGATCTATGCCACCAGGAGAGTTGGTAGACCCAAACAATGTTGGGAAGACGGTGTGAAATATGATGCGCGCCATATCCTTGGGACTCGGAACTGGAGAGCAGCTGCACTTGACCGGGACAATTGGCCGAGGTTGTTAAAGGAGGCCTTGACTCAGTAATGGGTTGTCGCGCCGCTGAAGAAGAAGAAGTAATTGGCAATTAGCTTTTAAATTGAAGTCAATCATGCGAACTTATGATTTTGAAAATATCAAAAGCTTTACACATAGGCCTATACAACTACGAGTGATTGTCTTTTAACTTATTAAATAGTCCTTGCATTCGATTGGAGAAAGTTTCCACAAGCAAACGCCGACAAACAGAAGGCTATAGAAACCTAGCAGGGCGTCCGGAGAAGCCAGGTGTTGGTTTGCTAATCACGAAAAAAGAGGAAGATTATATTATTTCGATACTTCCCATCACACAATACAATATCCTTAGAAGGGCGGACGTTGCGTTGTGGTCCACAGTTCGCCAGTTATCGTTAATATTACTAGCGAAGCATCAGTAAAGGCCAAGCGGCAGGAAACACGGTCCACGGCAATGATTCTTATCATTGTTGTTATTTTTATTTTTTAGTCATCACATTCCGACAAGGAAGACGTAATGAGCTTTTTCCGAATTCCACCACAAAGACTCCGTTCCTTTTGTAAACAAGTTTTGAAATCACGGAGTCACATTACTTGCGCCGTGGATTCTACATCGGTAAAAGGCACGATAAAGTTTTCGTAATCCCCCACGTTAGTTGTGGCGTGGATTCGACCACCTGTAAAGGATATCTCAGGAGCGCAGCGCTTAATGTGATTCTGTGTTCTTAGAACAGAGATACTGTGCGTGTACGCTGGATTATTTCGTTAGTATAGTGACAGGAAGACGTCTTGTCCAAGTGGCCTCAACGTTGCCACAACTAACACTCAGCAAGCCGACCCGTCCTGTCGTCGCCATTCTGCTGTCAGTTTATTAAGTGTTTGTTTGAGGGCGCTCGTAACCGGCAAATCGACCAAAAAACCGATTTTTTTTTGTTTTGTTTTTTGGTCTTTAAAAAATCTACAATATTTTCTGAGTAATTTGATACCAAAATGTGAATACGCCGTATAAACATTTTTTAATGTTTTTTAAAAGAATTAAGATCGTAGGAAAAGTTTTCTCAAAAGTTCTGATAACGTTACTACTTTTTACAAACCTGTAAGTCCCTTATAACAAATCATAGAAATATGCAGTTTTTACCATAGGAAAGGGAATTTCAATAAGCATTCACTACTAATGTCTCTCATAAAGCCAATATTTGCTCATCTGATTCATCCTAATTTGTTAAAAAATGTCTTCATGGCAATACACAGAATGCAAACGTGTCACTGAACGATTTGATTTGGAATAGTTTGCCAAAAAAATATATTTGTTGGACTAGATACTTTGGTTTTGGATGTACATAATGTTGTGTTGACCTTCAATTAAGGTAATAAAAGTAAGTGTCAAGTATTACAAAAATTAGATATCAAACAAGGATCAAATATGGTTAAGGTAACGACAAAAAATTTACTTGTAAGGAATCCTTAAGGGAGAGACAGCAGTAGATGAATTGATGAAAAAGTTAGACAGTCAATTAGAAATGTGAAGAGAAAACTAGAGGAAGAAATGGACATAAATAAAGACACCGAGTATGGAGCTGGACTATTTTAAGTAAGTAAAACGTTAAAAATCTGTTTTAAAAACTTTAAATACGTTTGTCTGAAAATCTATTTTTTGTTTAGATAAATGACCCATTATTTCAGAAACCAAGTAAACTATCAAGCTGAATTTTTTGTGGATATTGAATTAGTGGAGATATAACTACACTACTAGAACTATACAGTTTTACTGAAAAATAAAAACGTAACAAAATTATAAGTGTGCTTTTCGTATGCAAATGTTTAGAGCAAAACATAAAAAATTATAACACATCAGAAAATTGAGATATCTTCGTAACTGTAGTAGCGTTTGTGGTGTACAAAGTGCTTACCAGCGTGGGAAAATTTCGGACTTCAACCTTTTACAGGTTCTGAGACAATGGGTCTCAAAAATTGATGAATTTAACATGGGTAAGCATAGCCGGTTACGAGTGCCCTTAAGTGATGCAGAAACGTTTCAACTACCGTAACTGCACTGGTGGAGTTAAAAAATTAATTACAATTGACAAGAGCGTTTGTTAGTTGACAGAAACGGTTTGAATGGCGGAGTAATTGAACGAACGAAGCGATTATTCAGATTTACCTCAATCGTTTGTCTGTTTGGAGTATGTCTCACGATAACTTATCAACGCATCAACCGTTCTTCGTGAAACTTAGCACGAATGTCCAGACGTTTTCCCTACACAATTGATTTGAGATTGATCCCAGAAAAAAAAATTGGGAGTGGGATGCAAAACTGTGAAGGAGTCGAGATTGTGAAAAAATCGAAAGTCTATGCGGGGTATCAAATTAAACAGAATTTTAACCAAAATCTGAATTTATTAGTAAGTTACGTAAATTTAAAATTATGAGAAACCAGGCCCAAAAAGTCGGTGAAAAATATTATAAAATACGAAAAATTTTGTGGCGTGTTGAATTAAAGCTAATTTTAACGAAAATTTCAATACAGTGTACACTTTTAGAATTTAAAAAACTTTGGATTACAGGGCCCTAAAAATGGATCTAGAATTCCAAAAAATGGTGAAAATCCACCTCGGTATCAGACTAAAACGAACTTTATACCAAATCCAAATGTTTTGAATTTTAGTGTTTTTTTTTTTTTTTTTGTACGATTGTCTTCTCTATAGTTGTTATTTTACTAAGACTAGTAGCGTAATAGAGATTTTCATTATTTTCTCGACAATTGAAAAGTTATCTAATATCTACATTCATGTAATAATAATAAATGTTCTTCGTTCAAAATAGTGAGCGAGTTGAAGAGCTCGGGGAGCTTACTAATCCGATGAAGGCTCGTCAGTCGTAATTTGCGCCCTTTTCCCACCGTTATGTGATAGTTTATTTTAGTCACGATGATACACTTTGTACACGTACGAAGTACTACGAAGCAAGTGCGTAAGTTTCGTTTAAGTGAATCATCGAATAGTTGGATCTCACATCTCCAAGAGATATGCATAGTAATCCAATCCATACGCTGAAACACTGGCTGTACTTATGTTTCTGTGGTGTGTGAAAACGTTTATCGTGTACAGTATGTCACTAGCAGACAGGCGGTCATAGCAAAGAGACGCAGAGGTGCAAATTCACATCTAGAGGAGCGACGTTATACGTTTTATTAAAAATTAATGCCGAGGGGAAAATTACATTAACGTTCACTGAGATGTCGTTAACGGTTGGTTTGTTAGCAATGAATCACACCAGCTTTTGTTATGACTTTCAGCAAAACGTTAAGATTGAAACTCTGCGACATTATACTGACACGTGAGTTATATCTGATGGTCGCTTTAAACTTCATACACTAACTACAGCAAAACGTTTTAGTTCGACAGCTGTGCAGTGGGTCAGTGTAAGGGGAGGGGCGCAGGACAAATGCGCTTGGATTGTAATGATAATCGCCTGGTACTAATCTACCAGTCTAACACTACGAAACAACTGCATGCGGCAGTTTAAATAAATATATTTTTATATTAAACATTACACATCAATATACCTATTATACAACTAGTATGATTCCTGTGCTGCAGAACTCGCTCACCATTTTGAAAGAAGTATATTTATTATAGGAAACATTTTGATACTGCATAATTTTTCAATTCTTTTTTTATTTACCAGCTGTTCTAACTCTAAATTCCACAGTATTTCTTGCTCTTGGGTGTCTGCCTTATGCCTAGGGCTTCATTTGCTGCCTTTTTTATGCTGCACATAATATTTTCATTAGACCTCGCTTGCTGTTCTGTTTTCAGAAGTGGGAAGTAGAGTATCAGAACCGTTCAGAGTAAATAAGGGATTACGACAGGGCTGTTCGATCTCTCCCACGCTTTTCAAAATTTACGTTGCAATAGATCTTACCCATTGGAAGGCAAAATGCAAAGGGATGGGTATTGAAATTGCCGATGACACGTTTGTACACCCTGCAGTTTGGAGGCGATCAAGTGATATGTGCAAATAAAAAAGAAGACTTGGAATATATGACACGCAAACTGAAGGAAGAGTATGAAAAATACCGATTACTGATGAACATAGAAAAAACACAGCATCTGTGTGTCGCAGAAGAAACAACAGATTTAATCTTAGAAAATAACGTTTAAAAAAATTCAACAGCTACAAATACTTTAGAATAAACTTTAATGAACGTTGAAAGAACAAATGACGTTGAAATAAAATCAAGAATAAAAAAAGCAAAACAAATAATTAGATCATTGAATAGGATTATATGGAGCACAGAAATTGGAAAAGAAAGTAAAAAAGAATGATTAAAAGGATAGTATGATTAAAAGGACGTTGATGTACGGATCCAAAACATGGAGAATTAAAGGAACAGGTAAAAAGAAAGTTAGAAGCTACAGAAATGGATGCTATGACACGAGCTACTAGAACTTCAAAGCTAGAGTGAACACGAAGTGAAACGATCAAACAAGAAACGGGGGTACAGAAGACAATCGCCGACTGTATTGAAGTAAAGCAACTAACCTGGTACGGACACGAACAAAGAATGGGACAAGACCGACTGCCAAAGAAAACAATGAGATGGTTACCTAGAGAGCACAGAAAGAAAGGAAGACCCAAGAAAACATGGATAGAGGGCATAAGAAGATCAATGAGGGATAGAGGGCTAAACGATGAAAACTGCAACGACAGACAGCAATTGAGGTTGGGCATTGGACAACGTCGTGGGAAGTTTTGACCCCGAAAAAAATAATTTTTAAATTATGGAAAAATTACAAAAATCGCGATTCTATTGCAATTTTTTATTTTAGTAATAATATACAAAATTTAGAGCACACAATCACACAATAAACAGTAAAAATTTGAAATGTTCGCAATTGGCTTACAATAATTTTAGTCTGACACTATGCTGGATTTTCACAATTTTTTTTTCATATTTTGATTTCTTTTTGGCGGCTAGGATCACACAGTTTTCAAATATAGAAAACTTAACACTATTTCTTTATATTGTTGTATTATATTATCTTGTTTTCTTTAATGCGGCTTGCTGGAGTTCTGTTTTTAATTTTAATAATCGTTTTTTGTAAATCAAGAAATTTATTTGTGAAGTAAGCGGTCCTAGTTATGTTTATGTTTGTAGGAAGCCCCAACACGGTTATTTTTATGGAGCACCTATTTTTTTTAATACTCTAGTGTGTTGTTGTAACACTGTATACGTAATATTGTGACAATGATTTAAAAAAAGATGAAGACGTCGACAACGGCGATGAAAACAAGAAGACGAAGAAGAGGACGAAGAGGAAAGAGAGGTAGGCGAAGGAGGAAGAGAAGCAGGAGGAAAACAAAAAATAAACGAACTTCTGAAGAAATCAATATCCATTAATGCCAAACTTAGGCATTATTCAACAGTAATTCGCCCGGAAGCACTTTATGCAGCTGAGTGTCGGACTCTGAACAAGAAAATGATGATGGAAGAACTGGAAGTCACAGAAAGGAAAATATTAAGAAAAATCTTGGGATCAATAAAAGACGGAGAACAGTACAGAAGACGCCACAATAATGAGCTGTACACACGTGTTGAGAAAACCACATACATAATTAGAAAAAGAAGAATTACTTTCTACGGACATGTTCAAGGTATGAATCCTGACAGACTAACAGTTTTCAACTATTTCGAGAAGCTCATAATGTCCAATCCGTGGTTCAAAGAAACAGAAAGTCATAGAAGAACTCCAGATTACTCAAGAAGACATTGAAGAATGCTTGCCACTCAAAAAGAAATTAAAAAATGCCCAAGATTTTCAGGAAAACCCCAAGAAGAGGACAGGCGCCATCTGGACTGACGAAAGGTAGGAGAGACATCGATCAAGAATGAAGGAGATGTGGGAGAGGAGGAAGAGAGAGGAGAAGAAGGGAGGAACCAGTTGAGCTAAACGTAATCCACAGTGGCTCATACGCAAAACAAAACGAACTTCTCACTAACAATACGTTCTACAAAAAACGCACACTCGAGTAATCTTTGGAGGAGCGAGTCTGCTGACGTCACATTAACACAGTTGTAAAGCACGAAACACACACAAAGGAGCGGCAGGTTCCGCCTGCATATCGATGCAAATTATTTGTGCACACAGACAGATTTACACAGTGTCTGTCAATGTGATGCGCACAGAATCCTTCGTTAAACATGGCGGTCGCGTGCATCGTGTGCCGAGTCGACAAACAAACCGAGATGACAAAAGGTCCAATATGTTTAGTTTACAGTAGTTAACACCAACCTGGCGACTATGTCGTCGTTCGTCGTGTTTGATGACCTCTGACACAGATGTCCGCCGCTCCCAAGGTCAACAGTCGCCAAAACTATTACATTACCGAGTAGGCGCCACCTCTCGCATAAAAATCGACGGTTTAGTCGTTATAATCAGGGTTGACTTCTGAGTGTTTATACGCGTGAAACGAGTGCGACTCGAAACCAATGGAGGAATTTTTCAGAGTTGATGAAACATTCTAACATTTCGAACCAATTATACCCTGATTAACGAAAGAAAGTGACTGGCGGAGCGGCCGCGCGGCGACCGAGTTTGTAGTAAAAACATTCCACTTTATAACCTCGTGGAAACGTAAAATACAGGGCGAGAAATGTCTAATGAACTGTATTTTAATCATCAATTAAAGACGTTTTTAACAAACTTTTCTAATTTTTAAAATCTCTTTTCAATAAATTTACATTGTGAGTTAAAGAAAAAAATACACGAATTTGAATTAAAAAATTAGGGTTTATCGTTTTTATTACGTAAGAACTCAGAGGTTAAGCATCGGAAAAAAATTTCTTGTAGGCAAATGGTAGTCCACCTTCTTTAGTACAATATATCAAAAATTGAGATTCCTACGATTAATATTAACGACGTTATTAATTTTTTCCGAATGTACTGTTAACTCCGTTATTAATAATTTTTTTCATTGTGTTTTTTCACAATAAACATAACAAAATTGTATTCATCAATACAAAGTGGTATGTAACCTTCAAATATTACGAAATATAACCGCAATCAGTTAATATAGGAAAATTAGAACTAACATCGCTCAACGGCGCGCGATCGAGTCAAGGTACAGTAACAGCCCAAAGAAAGTGGTGCATACGCTCACGGCTCACACATTGACACATAGCCAACTTACTACGAGTCACCAATCTCTCATAAGTATATACTTAGTTATCTGTCTACTTATTTAATCTAATCTTCTACCTGGAGATCTGTGAAAAACGTACATCTGACCAGACTTTTGTGGTTTAGTTGAACTACATGCTTTTTATAACAGTCTTGAATGATTGTTTATTACTCTTTTGCGGTACGGTATTTATTGTTTTCTTGTTAATAAACTGTTTTTGTTTTGTGATCAGCTTTAATACTACTAATTGAAGTGCAATGTAATTACTGGGAAATTGTTAATGCCATTCAAATTTCTCAATAACTAATTATTTAACTATGAAATATAGTTTACAGTTTAAAACTACCGAGCAAAGCTCGGTCTACCAGATATTGCATAATTATAACAGTATTTTACTGTTATAATGTAATTGAAATGTAAAAACAATTAGTAAATTACTTGTTATTAGCATTGACAAATAAATAATAAATACAGTACGGTACTTACAAGTATTGTAGTGTTCTTCAGCTTTTATGGAATCCGCTCATAAAATATGTGTATAAATCATAAAAATACACTATTAAAACACTCTATAAAAAACACTTATAGCTGTGAGTTAGTAGTCTTCAAACGAAAGTTCTCTGATACCCTCCATTGGATCGTCATCACTATTATCATCTTCTGAACAATTATCATCCTCGGAGCTACTGCTGTCTTCCACGGATATAATCATTTCCTCCACAGCTTCTTCCATTAGTCCTTCGTTATTCCATGCATCGATAATAACTTTTTTGGTGTGGTCCACTACTTGCTCCCACCTCTCAGCAGTAATTCGATTAAATCCGTCTTTAGTCAGTCGTTCAACTTCTTTTAAAGTAAACATTTTGTTGTTTTCGGCAACATACCCCTTAACCTGAGCCCATATAAGCTCAATGGCGTTAAGATGGCAATGGTAAGGTGGTAGCCTTATCACTTTGTGACCTCTGCTCTCTATCAATTCATCAACAAAATACCTTTTGTTCTGGGGCTTGTGCCATTTCACTAATTCCAAAAGTTCTGATTTTTTCAAGTCGGTTGTAGATTGAATATTTTTCCTATCCAGCCATGCAAGTATGTCAGCTTTTTTATCTTTGCTTGTGGGAGCTTTATCAATTTGCTTAGAATGGTAGGGAGCATTGTCCATGACTATTACTGCAGGCTCTTCTAGGTTATTTAGCAAAGTTTCAGAACACCAACCGAAGAATTTGTCGTGAGCCATATCTTCATGGTAGTCACCGGTTTTTTTCGATTTAAATAGTAGAAGGGAATTTGGAACAAACCCTTTTGAAGAACCTGCATGACATATTATTAATCGTTCACCTTTCCCTATAGGTGTTAACATTGTCCCCTGAAGTGACTCATCAGTCCATCCTTGTTTCAAACAATGCCCAGCATTGACCCAGGTCTCATCGAGCCAAATTATACTATCGAAATTCTCGTCTTTGATTTGGCGAAGAAAACGACACCTCCAGGCAGCGACATCGCTTCTCTCCATAATCACTTTTCTGCCCGAAAATTTTCTCCACGTAAATCCTAAACCTTTTAGCACGTTTCTAAGCGAAGACAGACTGCCATTAAACAGCTCTTCATTTTCCAACGATGATAAAAGTTTTTTCAAAGTGGGATATTCTTTTCTTATGTAATATTGATATACATGTCTTCGTATAGCGTCTTCCTGAAAAGTGTCAAGTTTTGTCACAGTTTTCTCCCGTTTCCTCTGTTTGCCCGGAGTTGAAAGTTGGCTATTACTGTCATCTTGTATTTCTTTCAATTCTTTTTCCTTGCAAACTCGCAGAACTGTATTTTTATGTATTTTCAGAGCATCTGCAGTTCGCTGTATTGCATTATTAACCGGAATCAAAGGACCTTTGTTCGCCTTTTCTCTATCAAAATATTCCCGCACTTTGCACACAATTTCTCTTGACTGTCCTTTCATAGGTACGCCTCGGCCCGAAGTTTGTCTTTTCTTTGGAGTTCGAGTCCTAGGTCTTCCCCTATGTTTCCTTGGTTCAGCCTCGTTACGTTGCTCCATGCTCAGCCACCGAAGTATATTCACACAAAATAACTTAAAAACACGTCAATTTATAATGAAAGCACAAGAAACTAACACTTAAAATCAAGATAACCAACAACCGGACATCACTCAACCACCACATCAACTAAACTGAAAGCTGGAAATTTCCCTTACCCTTAGTGTGCGTATAACGGTTCAGTTTTCCTGGAAGCGTGTGCTATTTGTAGACATAAAGGAGAGGCCGAGACGCTGTACGGGAATGACGGTAGCGCGCGAATAAAATGGGTCCAATAGGTTCTGACTGTACTTCCGCCGCAGAGCGCCACGCATTGCTCTCTGTGAAATTCACTTTATATATTAATCCATTGTAGTATTCCTATCACGTACAAGGTGTAAGTTGTATATGTCTTCTACATTTAGTTATCTAAAGAGAGCGTCACGCAAATCTCATTCGTGTACAACTTTTAACAACTGAGTTAACAGGACATTAGAAAAAAATTAATAACGTCGTTAATTTTAATCGTAGGAATCTCAATTTTTGATATATTGTACTAAAGAAGGTGGACTACCATTTGTCTACAAGAAATTTTTTTCCGATGCTTAACCTCTGAGTTCTTACGTAATAAAAACGATAAACCCTAATTTTTTAATTCAAATTCGTGTATTTTTTTCTTTAACTCACAATGTAAATTTATTGAAAAGAGATTTTAAAAATTAGAAAAGTTTGTTAAAAACGTCTTTAATTGATGATTAAAATACAGTTCATTAGACATTTCTCGCCCTGTATTTTACGTTTCCACGAGGTTATAAAGTGGAATGTTTTTACTACAAACTCGGTCGCCGCGCGGCCGCTCCGCCAGTCACTTTCTTTCGTTAATCAGGGTATAGTCTCTTGAAGCACGCGAGCATTTAATCACCACCAACTTCAGAAGATTATATAGTGAAGTTTCGACGTAAGCATTGTAAGCAGTAGCCCTAATACTTCGTCAATCCTCATAATGGAACAACTATAGCTGCCGTCTTTATGTGACAGTGTTTTTGCGGACACATAGTTTTTCCTCTATGTGAAAATACGAAGTAACTACATTTTCCTCGCGAACCCCCCCTGCCCGATTCTCCCTGTACTTATAATTATGTTAATGTTAATAATAACGAGTGAATCGGAGCAAACTATGGGCAGTAATAGCAAGGAAAGGGATCCCACAACATCTAATTAGAGCAATAAAGAGTCTTTACGTGGAGAATAAAATCATAATAAAAGCAGGGAAACCGAGAACAGCTTCTAGAGTTGGCCTGATCAATAATTGTGGAGTACGACAAGGGTGTCCCATTATCACATTCTCTTTTTAACTTATATTTATAGTCTAACGATGTCACACGAAACTGGCAGATGTGTCTTCCAGAACATTTTATGATTGGTCACTTTGTTGTGACCAGCTCTAGTCTATCTACTTGAGACCGGAACACACCATTTTTGCTTTAATCCCTGCTGTAGATGATAACGATGATAATAATCATTTGCTGGAACAAGTTAGCAATTTTGAATACCTGGGCTACAGTGTGTCTTATAATCCAAGCAACGACATTGTGAATAAGTTGCATAAGTTCAACCGTATGTGCGGGACCATTAGGCGAACTCTTAAGTCAGCAAATAAAGGAACACGCCTAAAATTCTATGAGGTGATGGCCCTTCCCACACTTCTTTATGGGTCTGAGAACTGAACTTTAACGAAAGGCCAGGCCAGTCGTATCCAAGCGGCTGAAATGAGATTTCTCAGGCACGTGGCAGGGTATATTCTCCACGATCATAGAAGAAACACAGATATACGTTAGGAAATGAATATTATGAGTATACTGGACAGGATCGCCCAGTATCGGCTGAATTAGTGGGAACATCTTTGCCGAACGGTTGACTATGGAAAGAATTACAAAAATCCCGATTACTCTACTATTTATGTAGTAATATAACAATTGTAGAGCATAAAATCACACAAAAAACACCAACAATTCCGAACTTGTCTGTTTTATTTTTTTAATATTAAAATTTATAACCATAATCCCAACGTGACAAGTAATTTAGTACTGGCTAATGAATTTTGGTAGACCAATTTAAAACCAAAATTCGAAACATTCGGATTCGGTTTGGCGTTCCTTTTAACCAACACCCTGCTGCATTTCACAATTATGTTAAAATTTTTTATCTCTTTTTTAGGCTCGGGGGTTCTAAAATTTTTAAATTTCCAAAACGTACCACTGCATTCAGATTGTTATTCAAATTTCCTTTAATTTGATAAGCTACATGGGATTTTGCGATTTTTTCACAATTTCGACTCCCACCTCCATATTTTTTGGAGGATGAATCTAAAAAAAAAAAGTACTAGATAAATCTACAGAGTGTACACAGTCCACTCTACCATACAACAATACCATAGACTGGTACACTACATCATGAAAAGTATGGAAGAGAAAAAAATGTGTGCTTCGGTCTTCTTGGACGTACAGCAAGCGTTCGACAAAGAGTGGCACGAGGGGCTCCTCTACAAGATCAAACGTAAGTTACCTAGTCAATTATACTTTCTGCTAAAGTCTTATTTGTCCGATAGATATTTTCAAGTTAAAGTTAATAACGCTTCATCCGATTACCAACAAATAGACTTTGGAGTACTGCCTAGAATGGCAGTGTTCTAGGGCCATTCTTGTACACAGTATACACAACAGATGTGCCAACCACCAACAATACACTGCTACATTCGCTGACGACACAGCCGTATTATCATCCAATGAAGACCCAATGCTAGCTGCTGAGAATATACAAACCCATTTAAATATCTTGGCAGAATGGTTAAAACAATGGCGAATCAAAATAAACAGCGACAAATCGACGCAGATCCGTTTACTAGAAGATGCAGCAGATGTCCACAAGTAACAATAAACAACAACCCAATACCAATGAAATCGGAAGTAAAATACTTGGGACTACACTTAGATGAGAAACTAACCTGGCGATCACATATTAAGGCAAAGAAACAACACCTAGCAATAAAAACTAGGCAAATGAATTGGCTGATAGGAAAATGAACGAAATTATCTCTGGAGAGCAAACTAATTATATACAAAACGTTACTAAAGCCAATATGGACTTATGGCGTCGAGCTATGGGGTTGCTCCAAGCCATCAAACACAAAAATTCTCAAAACATTTGAATCGAAAACTCTCCGCATAATAACAAATGCTCCATGGTTTGTCTCAAATCAAACCATTCACGAGGATCTCAAAATTCCATTCATCAAAGATGTGGTTCAAACGCGAGCTATAAAATACAGAGAACGGATTACAGATCATCAAAATCACTTAATTAGGGAATTGTCCAACCGGCAGATAGCAGAAAGAATACTGAAGAAAAACTGGCCAGAAGATCTAGTCAGATGAGCAGCTGAGAACTGTCGATGGACAGTATCCGCTTTACGTCAACCTTCATTCATCATATTTACTTAATACTTATGTTCTAATTTGAGTAGATTGTAAATTTGCATATAAAAAAAGTGTACACAGTAGTAACAGTATTTTAGTTACTCGTATTTTCGTATACTTTAAATAAATTTAGCCCAGAACTGAGTCGTAATAAATAAAATAAAATAACAGACGTAATATAACCATCGCACACTCGATTTAGTACGCATTAAAATATGAACTGTTCTTAAGCAAGATGTTCTTGCTGTTTAACAATAATCTTTTTTTTTTGTACTTGTAGTCCAGATCACATGCATGATGTGCATGCCATTTAAATATAATAATGTCCTTGTAATAACTACGAAGGTCAATAGTAAGTTTCCCTGATTCAGGAAAAATAAAAACAAGTGTAAAAATTAAAAAGAAAACTATACTTTTATTCAAAAACGTGTACTTATTTTTCAGTATAATCTCCACCCTTGTCAATACACTTATTGTAGCGTAAAAACAGTTTTTCAGTTCCTTCTTTGAACCACTGCGTGCCCAGATTTCGGAGCCAGGCGTCAACTGCCTGTTTCACTTCCGTATCGGTTTCGAAACGTTGTCCTCCCAGGTGTTCTTTGAGGTGGGGAAAATATGGAAATGACTCGCAGCCAAATCGGGTGAATGTGAGGGAGGGTCGAAAATTTTTCTTCGAAAGGACTCCAACAAATTCTGGGTGACTCGCGAGGAATGAGGACGTTCGTCGTCGTGGAGAACTTTGTTGCTCAACAAACCTTTTCCTTTCGAGAACAATGTATGCCTCCAGCGGACCATTTGAATTCTCATGCACTCAGGTCCGTACACAGAAACTAAGTGACGACGAATTTCAGCCGCTGATTCATTTTTATAGGAAAACCCGAATCACATTACGCACTTTGCAAATCGGATACGCTGGTAAATGGAACGTCCATGATTTTAAATTTCGTGTTGTTGTTACGTTGCTACGGAACGGATGAGGTTTTGGCACTGCTGCCACTACACGCAAATAAAAGTTTTTCAACCTTCGTCAGCCTGTTTGGGCTATTTCCCTCTGAAAGACAAAATAGGAAAACTTGCTTCTGAGATGATTCTCGTATATAAAAAATAAAATTTCAAGTCAAATTTTAATTTTTTTCAGTCGTGGCGAAGTAAAAGTAGCATGTTAGAAAATTTTCCCTATTCAAGATAGACTACTACATTAGTAGGTAATCTAAGTCCTAAGGTTCTATCTTTATTTGTTTCCAGATCGTGCAAATGTACTTCAGAGGCCGCGTTGCGTGCAGCCGTACGCCGTCTTCCGTGCTTCTCATACTGTGTTAATCATGACGTGTTTCAATCGAGATCGTGCCTCTCTGATTTAATAACGTTATAAAAATTAATTAGATTCATTAGTGGAAAAATCTGGAATTTTTAATAAGAAATCTATTGTAGTTACTATTTACATCAACAGTTTTTTCATGAGGGCTTGGCCTTCCGAAGGAAGATTTTATTACAGAAAGTTTGAAAGGCAGAATATACGCTACGATGTAATAATAAGATGTTCGGTAAGTGATAGCGCGCGCGTGTGTGTGTGATCAGAACTCGATGTTAAAACCGTCATGTGCAATTACCAAATTAAAACATTACCATCTCAAAACTCATCTACTGTCAACGCAGAATCTATATGCGCTCGAGTTTGAACCTTAATTAACGGTTACATAAATCTTAAATCAAATTACACCAATGTTTAGCTTATTTCATTGTGCATTGAATGGTGGTAATCAAACAATTTTTGGTCTTTTTTTTTTTGTCAGAGTTGCGTTGGTCGGAATAAAAAAGTGCCCGTTTTTTGCGTTTTCCAGGGAAACCTCAACTTAAAACAAAAGTACATAAAACGCGGCGTCCGACTGCAACAAAATATCGACACGTTATAGAATTGAATGTTTTCAACACATGTGTAAAGTTAGAAGTTGTTATCTGTGTCAATTTTGTAAAACATCTTTTTCTCATTAACGAATAATCGGAATAAATCACGCTTTGGGCTCGTCTTAAAGGGCTAAGTTTTCTCTATCGATTCATAAATGACAAAAAACGTAAAGAGATGATTGTATTTTATAATGATTTTTATTTGATAGTGAGGTCAGTGAGCGTCCCCGTGGGATAATACAGTCTGGGCGGTATGGCGGAGTGGATTCATGACAGTTTTGTAAACTCCAAGGTGCTCACAGGCGCAAATTACGAAAAGTGGCCAGCAACCTTTAGTAGGTACAGCTGTCAACTACACGACTATTGCAATCCTGCTAAAGTAAGTTGAATTCGTCTCCAAGGACTGATTAATAAAGGGGAATCAAGGGTAATATATTCCCGTTTCATTCAACGTACATTCGATGCAAGGTTAGTAGAGTTATAAGTTGCCTCATTTCAGTATTTGCGAATTTTTAGGAGTGGGGGCAGTAGTCAACGTGACGTCACTCGCCGTATACCTTGGTCGTACTACAACTGAAACCCATGCTATTTGAGCATTTTATGTTTGAGGGTATTTCTGCTGACAATCTTACATTGTGCTTGTGTTTATTATTTATTAATTTTCTTAATAATAATAAAAGTGTGTTTCAAAGTTTTTGATCATTCGTTAACATTTCCAATTACATTATTATGGAAACTCCACAAGCGAGAGGTGGTTCTTGTTGTGCAGTTGCTACAAGTACTAATTACTCAGGAAAAGCAAAGAAAACTGGAAGAACTGATTATCTACTACTGACATCTACAGGTATGATATAATATTCCATTTGTATAATCTTAATTAATAATAAAAAACGAAAAGCAATTAATAATCACGAGCAAAGTTAGTGCTCTACTACTATCTGCGCAGAAATTATGTAGACTCGAGTTCGACAAGTTGAATCTCGTGAACGGCTTAACGGATTTTATTTAAATAAACGCCAAATAAAAGGAAATATCTTCAATTTTTACTGTATAGAATAACAATGCTACTTATATCAATATTGTTTTTAAATAAAATTCTAAAAGTTGACGAGTTTTTCGCATTTGCGAGCGATTATCGAGGTTTGA
This sequence comes from Magicicada septendecula, assembly GCA_034769895.1. Lineage (NCBI taxonomy): Eukaryota > Metazoa > Arthropoda > Insecta > Hemiptera > Cicadidae > Magicicada > Magicicada septendecula. The sequence goes on from CM068373.1 coordinate 130,404,841, forward strand.
GTAATTGTTTCGTAAAAACCACTGGACGGATCAGTTTCAAATTTTTATACAGTATACACACTCTTTCTAAACATTTACTCGAGTTTTAGAATTTTTTCCAACATAATTTTTTTACGAACTCGAGTCTATATAATTTCTGCGCGGACAGTAGTTCACAGTTTATGGACTCTTGTGGTACACTTTTTGAAAAACTTGAACATTTAGGCTTGAAATAGTGATTTAGGACGGTGTTTGTAGATTTGGCGTCATTTTACCGTTGCTATCTCCATGAATTTCAAGTTTGATAGCAGTTATAAAGAAAACTAGCTGTATACCCGTGCTTCGCTACGGTTCATAAATACAGTGATGAGTGAGTGAGTGGTATTTGGGTTTTATATAGAGAGAAGATGGTCTTTGTGTTGTTTAAAAGAGGGTTAAGTTAACTTGTAGAACAAATTTCATGTTTCTATCTCATCTAGAAGCTGCCTAACAGTTGTCACGTTTTATCTGTCATGTATTTCTTATGAGAATATTCGGTCACTTTGACCCCTCCAAAACCCCCCTTAAATTTGAATTTTGGCAAACCCCGTCTTATTGGACATCTACAGTATCTAGTGAATATCTATGTAAAGTTTCTTCTTTCTAGGCCTTGTCATTGTTGAGATACAGTGATGAGTGAGTGAGTGGTATTTGGGTTTTATATACAGAAATTGCTACTTAAATTACTGTATTATTTTTTAAAGGTTTCCAAAAGATAACAAAACTCTCCTAGAGTGGAAAAATAAATGCAGGCGAAATGATAAATGGACTCCTAGTAAATCTTACATGTGTTTTGATCACTTTAAAGAAGATGACTTTGTGCATGACCTGAAAGCAGAGTTGTTGGGATATACTCCAAAATTTCGCCGGTTGAAACCGGAAGCTGTACCTTCATTAAGATTACTTCCGGACCATTCACAAACTATGCTTTCTGAGTGTGCTGTAATGCGTAAAAACCGAATGGTGGCACAATCAGCAAAACAGGTAATCTTTAAATTAATATTTAATTATAGTAGGTTCATTAGACGTTAGTACTTGAAAGTTTATACATAATTTTTTTTTTAGATTCACAGTGAGCTGATTACTTTAAGCCTTACAACAAACATTCCTTCATCATCAACAGCAGGTACGTCAGTGGCAGATGATGAAGGGTCAGTTTTGCAACCAAACGAATCAAATGTTGATTATGAACATTTGTATAACGAGCTTCTAAAAAAACAAAACATTTTAAAAATGAAGCAAACACAACAGGAAGCAGAACTTTTATCTCTGAAGAAGCCTGCAGTTGACTACAAAAAAGTTAATCAATGCCTTCGGATGAAATTAAACATTTTAAAAAAAGAGTTAAATTTAACAAATTCAATGTTAAAAACTACTAAAAAAAAGTTCTAAAGAACTGAAGCTTCTTTCTTCGCAAAAAATCAGGGCTATTGAAAATAAGGCGAAAAATGTACTGTCTTCTATTTTTTCCCATAATCAAATAGATATAATAACCAAGAAGAAAAAAAAGGTCATTGGTCAAGGGATGAAATAGCCAAAGCGTTCACATTGAGGTACTTCAGTAAGCGAGCCTATTTGTGTGTAAAAGATGAACTGCATTACCCCCTCCCTGGTAAGAAGCACTTTTTATTTAATATTTTTGTTGATGATAGTTCATTTGGCTTCTATTTACATGTCTCTATTATTTTAGGGTTGTCATCTCTTCAACGGTGGGCGAAAACTATCCATATGAGAAATGGTATTCTTCAAGACGTCCTAAAAATCATGAAACTCAATGATGATACCTTAAACGATCAGGAAAAACTGACCGTACTAATGTTTGATGAAGTGAAAATATCTAGTACTATGGAGTATGATGTGCTGCATGACGAAGTAGTTGGTCCGCACAGCCAAATGCAGGTTGTAATGGCTCGAGGCATTGCATCAAAATGGAAGCAACCTATTTTTGTAGATACAAAAATGAGTAAAACTATTTTATTTAATATTATAGAAAATCTTAATGACATAGGCTTTAAGGTAATTTGTTGTGTTAGTGACTGTGGTGGTGGGAATCTCGGGTTATGGAAGGAGTTAGAAATAACATATGAAAATCCTATCTTTTCCATGCCAAATGGACATAGTATAGTGTATGTTCCTGATTCACCTCACCTTCTGAAACTAGTACGGAACTGATTTTTAGACACAGGTTTTTGTTTAAATGAAACCGAAATAAATAAAAAACCTTTAGAAGCATTAATTGCTATGCTAATATTAGAAGTAAATGTTTGTTATAAATTAACGAAGGAACGTTTAACATGTGAAGGGCCCCAGAGACAGAAGGTGAAATTAGCTTCTCAACTTTTGTCTCATACGACAGCTACTGCACTTAAACATTACAAACCTATCAAAGACGGGAAATTATTAGACAATACGGCACACTTCATAGAATTAATTAATAATTGGTTTGATTTAGCCAACGTTGCTCATCCAAATGACAAGACCACTCCATTCAAATCGCCATATGGATTATTTTTAAAAGAGCAAGATTTACTTTTTAATGAAGTTTATGAGACAGTAAAACAATGAGGTGCCAAGGGAAAAATTATCTACAAACTTTCCAAAAAGGTATTCTCATGTACATCAACGGGACTCGACATCTTCTTGATATTTTAAAAGACAATGGGTTGAATTACTTATTGACTAGTAAAATTAATCAGGATGCTCTTGAAAACTTATTTTTCCAACTCCGATCTAGGGGTGGTCTTAATGATCATCCATCACCATTAAATGCACTGCATAGGTTGAGAATGATTATTCTAGGGAAAAATCCAGGAATTGTTTCCAATGAGTCTAATACGACTGATGATAATCAGGAAGAGTTTATGGTTGCTAACTCTTTTTTAAATTAGTAAATATAAATATTAAAGATGATCAACATGTTGATATAGAAGACTATGGAAGTGATACTGATACGGCCAGTGAAAATAGTGAGATGCCATGTAAACACAACAAGGAAAATGAAATGACTTTAGATGCAGTGGAATATTTGGCAGGTTGGTTGGCAAAAAAATACAGATCCAAAATACCTGAAATTGGCTGTACAACGACAGAATTTAATAAATCGACTTGCTGTCATGATTATGCGATACCTTCATGGATTAATCACTTGTCATATGGTGGATTAATAATACCTAGCAATGATTTTAAAAAAATTATTTTCCGAGTTGAAACATTATTTAATAAACTGACCAAAAATCAAATTCCTAAAGGGTCAGGTGTAGTTAAAAAATTAAGTAATAAAATTTTATATAGAATGACAGCTGAAGATAAAAACAAAATTGTTATAAAAACTACATTAAACAAAGAATTATTATTCGAATGAAATATTTAAATCAACACATGCTGTCACTACGAGAAAAAAGAAAAGTCAAATCTCAATTGCAAAAACTCAGTAAACTTAGAAAAGTAATGACTTAAAATTTGTGTTTAAATGTTGAAAAATGCATGTCTTTTTTGTATTGTTTTTTTATAATTATTTACGCTTCCTGATTTTATAAATTATATTTATGTTTTTTATATAAGGTGCCATTATAAATTTTTTAATGTTTATTTAATTTATACTCTTTAAAATATATATATTTTTATTTGGCAGGTCTTGCCTTATAGATTTTGATGGCAAAATATATGTACTTTTTAGAAAAGTACTAATGACTTAATTTGTGTTAAAATGTTGAAAAATGCATGTCTTTTTTGTATTGTCTTTTTTATAATTATTTACGCTTCCTGATTTTATTAATTATATTTATGTTTTTTACATAAATTTTTTAATGTTTTTTTAATTTATAATCTTTAAATATATATTAAAGCAACTGTAATTATTTTCGAGTAATTGTTTCGTAAGAAAATTCTAAAACTCAGGAAAATGTTCAGAAAGAGTGTGCGTATACTGTCTAAAAATTTGAAACAGATCCGTCCAGTGGTTTTTACGAAACAATTAGGCTACTCAAACCTCGATAATCGCTCGCAAATGCGAAAAACTCGTCTACTTTTAGAATTTTCTTTAAAAACAATATTGATGTAAGTAGCATTGTTATTCTGTACAGCAATTAAAGATATTTCCTTTTATTTCGCGTTTATTTAATTTAAATCCGTTAAGCCATTCACGAGATTCAACTTCTCAAACTCGAGTCTACACAATTTCTGCGGGGACAGTAGTCATTGGCATAATTCTACAATTCCTAGTTCATATAAAATGAGTAATGTTAGGAGGTACATTTATAAATTTATATCATAGAATATGTATTCTATGTTATAAGTACTTCATAAGGAACGATTTTGAACATATACGTTTTATCGCTAAGGCCAATCGTAACCAAGTTATAAACGAATAAAGTCCCCAGACATAATATGACTGCCGTGTATTTGTACGGCGAGTGACGTCATCGTCAGATAGACACTGCGGGGGGGGGTTGTAAAATCGTAATGTTTACACACTATGAGGCAACCTGTACACACTGTACACTCTACTAACCTTGCATTCGACGTACAGTATGACAAAATACGACGTGCCAGCAAGTAAGTACGCAGGTTTCTGTGAAGAACGTTGACAAAACTCGACGGGTTTCTGCGCCCGTGACGAAACTCTCTAAAAAAAATTAAAATGTATATTTTTTTGTAGAATTCGTCGACAAATATATATATATATATATATATATATATATATAATTTAATATTTATAAATTCTTTACCTCAAGATGTTTTATTCCCTTATTTGGTACATGTTTAGGGAACCGTATTGTTCCCATCCTCACCCTTCATGATTTTATATCTTGTGGAGGATTTATGTTTTGGTTGGTTGTTGTTATGGTTTCCTGTTGGTTTTTGGTATTTTACACTGGTGGTATTGTGTGTGATTGTGGTGTATATATTAGCTTTCTGAGTGTTTTCGATGTTGAGTGCTTTGACAATTGTGTCGTGTTTTGTATTGGTTTGTGTTTTGTTCAGGAATGAGTCTGTTTTGTGTTTGTGTAGTTGTAAGTTTTCCCATATGTTCATCACGGTGTCTTTGTGTGGTATGTGTTTTATTAGCGTCATGTTGGTTATGTCTGGGAATTCATGTCCTGTGTTTATTGCATGTGTGGCCAAATTAGATTTATGTATTTCTGTTTTTTTGTAGGCGTTTAGGTGTTCAAAATAACGTTTTATTAGTTGCTTTTTGTTTGTCCTATGTAACATTTATTGCAATCTTGGCATTCAATTTTGTATATACCATTGATTGTTGTGTTATTGGTTACATAGAGTTTTAGATTACACACAATGATGTAGTGAAGAAGGTGCACAAGTTCAATCATATGTGTGGGACCATCAGGAGAACTCTAAAATCAACCTGAAGTTCTACAGGGTGACGGCCCTCTCCACACTTCTCTGTGTTTCTGAGAATTGAAATCCAAGGCCAGTCGTATTCAAGCGGCTGAAATGAGATTTCTCAGGCACGTGGCAGGGTATACTCTCCATGATCATGGAAGAAACACAGATATACGGCAGGAACTGAATATTAGCAGTATACTCGACAGTATAGCCCAGTATCGGCTGAATTGGGTACCGTGTGGTAGGAACATCTTTGCCGAATGGATGACTGCCGCATCCCCAAACAACTATGTAACTATAAGCCGAGAGGACGGAGGGGTGTGGCACGTCCGAGGAAGCGCTAATCTTTGCCTGTTTGAGACCTGAACAAACCACCCTTGGTTTAATCCTTGAAGATGATGATGATGAATATTCATTCCCGCTGGGCTCAGTTTACCAATGGCTATAGCGCAGATCCACTAATACAGAGGTCGTAGTTCTATTCCCTGGTAACATCAAGAAGTCAAAGTGCGTTTCTCAGCCCGCCAGATCGATCAACTGACTCATCAGAAATGGATATCTGGATAACTTATTATGATAATAATGGGCGGCTGATGGGTAGTATGGGTAGTCGTGTGGTGTCGCGACTTTCCTACTCTGCAGTATGACGATGCAGGTCTTAAGCAACGTCGGTGGTACGAGAAGGAGCAATTAGTCACGCCCGACTTTGCATTCGTAAGGCCCTGACCTAAGGTTCAAGTAACGCATGCGCGCTAATTGTCAACGGTATTTACTCTGCAACAGAAACGTTTATTTATACCCCTGTGAATGTTTATCGCATTGCGATTGTCGGGCGTTTTATATTATATCCAACTGGTATCTTGGGAACAGTGTTATCACGCAAGTGTTGAGCAACTGTGAGACTACTGGAGGCCCGGGGCGGATTTCTTGCTGAGGCCCCCTCCCAAAAGACGGGTGTTTATAATCCAATTATCTTTAAGTAATACATAGCGAAAACACTTTACTGTTACATATTTATTGTCTAATTACTGTCTTGATACAACTAGTTAGGAAACTTTATAAGAAGCTGTAGTAATGTTTGAAATAAAAATCCACTTTCATATTGTGAATGCAAAGTTGAAAGGAATAATAGAAGTAGTCTTATTTATAGACTGCATTAAATTTATTGCAGTACTTTATAATATACAGTAAACTTAGACACTGTAAACAAATTTATCATTGCTCCAAACAATACATAGTATTTGTTTAAAGTCAGTTAGCAGTTTTAGTGCAAATAAGGTTAACTTTCTAAAATGGCCGTTTTCTAGTTTTGGCATCGGAAAATTCGAGTAACTGACCCGATTTCCGCAATCCGAATTATCCACTGTTCGGTAAAAATTCTGATGAGATATTTTAAATTAATTGTTGTTGTCCTGAAATGTTAAATATTGTTCACTAGTGCAATCTCTTTTAGCGTAGGCCTACATGTTATCGCCCGGTATTTCACTGCGCCGTTTACGTTTTCGTACCGAGGCGGGCACGGGCTTTTTGAGTCGCTGCCGCTGCCATTGCCGTCCGTGCTGTTTGGGGTTCTATTTGCGACTTCCGACTGCGTGGTAAGGCATTGACGCCAGGTATAACTGACGCTTCTTTTTTACTATGAATATATTTCTAATAATGAACTTAATTTTATAAGTTTTTTTAAATAGAACAAAACTTAATGAGGTAGGGTTGTAAGGTAGATTTCAAAATAATATGAAACAATCTTTGGAATCGATCGATTAAATCCTGGACCTCTCCAAGTGTTGCGTTTCAGAACGTGCCAATAGAACATTTGTAAATAAATTAAAAAATTTACCGAAGAAACTTAATTTTCTATATCTGAAGGCCCACTATTCAGTGGGGCCCGGGACGGTGGCCCCCTCCGCCACAGTCTTAGTCCGCTACTGACTGTGAGTCACGTGAATACATGGGAATACGTTCGAGCGCAAATACGCACGCACAAAGCTGCTGTGTAATGTGGGTTGCCAGAATTTCAGGCTAAATTGATATTGTTGGTTTAACGTGTATATTAAATAGGGTTATACGCTGTCCAGGTATGTAAATCAGCTAAAAGATTAACAGACTTAAAAGACTTGAGGCGAACGCACTCACACTCACAGACCGCACAACAGACTGAGATCGACTGAGTCTTACTGTGCTAATGACTTACTGAATATACTCCATTATGATAAATCAAATTTTAATACTATGCTTGACTTTTTAATTTTGTTCATTGCATTGATTACTACACATGATTTCAAACACGAAGTAATTATGACAAGATTAGTTAAATCTGAGCCACAGATAATTTTTAAGAAGAAAAAACGTGTTCATTATTTATAACATAGACAGTTGACGCGCGATTCTCTAATTAAAACCCGACGAACCAATGCTGTTATATAAAAGTTAAAATAGTTCCACTTTTTATTTTGTTAGATATACCCTACATGTGTTTATTTTATAGGGACTCTATGGAAGCTGGTAAACGGTATCTAACAAACATCTGAAATACACATCCAGTTCACTTAAATGTGTCATATTATTTGTAATCCAATTCCATTCTTTGTAAATTTTTGTCCTTTCATATCGATTATCAACTACAAGTGAGGTGTTTGTTATCTGCAGATTTATGTACACGTACGTATAATTTACCTGAATTATTGTAGATCACCAGGGATTTTTTTTTTTAGTTCACGTAACAAATACTCTCATCCCTGCTTTGATATAATTTGTCCAAGCAGAGAAGGTGGCCCACCCTTAATCCGTCTAACATTTGTTTTTGTTATATACCTATTACCAACTTCCATTGACTCTTTTTAATGACTTTTATTTTCTGAAGGATAGTTTCTTCTTGTCGTAATTACTTCGTGTTTGGACTCATTTTAAATGAAATCATGCGTAAGAATCAATGCGATGAACAAAATTAAGGAGTTATGCATAATATTAAATTTTGGCTTACCTCACTGCTACAGATAAGTCGTTCACTAAGTCACTAGCAGAATAAGACAGCCGGTCCCAGCCTTTCGTTGTGCGGCCTGTCAGTGTGTGTTTGTGTGTGTAAGGTCAGTTAATCCTCTAGCCGCCTTCCCTACATGGACAAGTTGTCAAATTTTATTTTTATTTTTATTTTTATTTTCTTTTGTGTTTTCTTTAGAAACAGTAATTTATTTCTTTTGAAACTATAGTTACAAAATTATAAATCCATGTTGTTATCTTGTAAGTTCTTGCTATGGTCATTATATCTTCAACATTCAGTTCTTATGGAATGACATTACAGATTATTCTATGCATTAATGTATAACTTACGACTGTTTTCGAAAACTTCATCTAAGTGGCATCAGTAACTTTACCTGCTTCTAAACGACGACTCCAATTTTCCGAACCATACAATAATGATGGAACTTGCACTGTTTGACGTAAAGTCTCACGTTTGTGTCCTTTCTCGTTTTATTCTTTAACATCCCGTGTATCTTCCCATTCCACTTTAACTAGTTGATCTTACTGACGTGTCGGTCAAAATTAAGCCTCCGTTATGGCGCGTCGTTAGGTGTGAATAAGATATAACAAAATAAGTACCCGCTGATCAATTGAGGTAGTGATTCTCAAAAGGAGCCCCGCGATATACGGGCACGAAATACCCGCTGGATGGTCCCGGTCCGAGTGGACCGAAACTGATGAATAAAAGTAATGTTCCACAAGTGTGGACAGGAAGAATTAATTAGTTGGGCCCAAGTGGGCGAAAATTATGTTTCTTGAATTATATTCTGTTAGCTGGTCTTCCATGGTGATTGAAGATGATGTGTAGAATGAATTAATAATTACATTAAGAAATAAAAAGAAGTGGACTGTATACGAATAGTTTTAATATTGACTGATTACATTACAGCTGTAAAAATTGAAGTAGGCTGGCTAATGCTGCATATTGAATTAATATAAATTTAGTTACTCATGAAGAGGGCCTAGTCGGCCATAATAGAAAATAATAATAAGGCCTAAAGCCTACATTTAATGTCGACACTAACTTGACAGAGATAGTTCGGCGAACCGAACGCCGAGAAAGCTGAATGTGCACTGGGCAAGGTACAATCACGCGAACGTTGATGCGATATATAAATCAGATTAGCCAACCTAGAAAAATAAAATCATCGCGCTACCGTCCATAAACTGCCCGTCAAAAATCAAAAAGATTTTTTTAATACATTTTTAATAAATTAGAATACATTTACAATTTAATTCAAAATAGTGCAGTTCTTAGTAACGAGAATCAGCTTCAAGGCTAAGTTGAACCTTGAGTTGAGATTAGATAACGGCAATCGGCCGCTAGTTTAGAGATAAGCATGCAGATAGGCGACTGTAGGCCAAGGTTTGGCAAACAGCTGTTTCATGTACCAATAAGTCTGGTTAACCACTATTACTGACACAAGTGTGCACAGTATGTAACATTATAAAACATGAAAGGAAAATACATAATATGCAAGTCATAGAGTTACCTTAATGCTAGCTAAGGTCCGTAGACCTGTACAGAGAGTTCATTACATGAACAAAATTGTTGTTGAACATGTTGCAGTCGCATGTTTTTATTGTATATTCAGGAGGGCGACATGTTTCGACCTAGACATGCTATTCCTGAAGTTTCAGGAATTTACAATATGTAACAATGTGTGGGCAAGCTAGATGCTGAATGTAGCCCAGATATGACATGTATGTCATCATTTTAAATAAAGAATTATGCATGCTTACCTACAAAAATGAATAAAATATGAAGTACAATGTGAATAAATTAGACGAGACAGTTACAGACGGCAGACGCTTACAATAGTTTTTACATCGACACAATTTATGTGAATACAACAACAATAACTTGAATAATTACAAGATAAATAATTGTAATGTCAAACAACAATAGAATACCGAAATTACAGAAACAATTTAACAATTTAAGACATTCCCAAAATAGTACATATTTATCAGAAACCATATAAAGAAATGAATGCATGGTTACTTAACAGCAAAACATGCGAATATTATGCAATAACATTTCATAAATAAGACCACCCAAAGACATGCAATACACCCCATAACATCAATGAAAATGTGTGACATAGTATGCCACAAAAATTAACATACAATACAAATATTAAGATATCACCAGAACTGTAATAATCAGAAGCGTGCCATGACGCAAGTTGACAAAAAAATATTGTGACAATCTATCACAATTATGTTGACCAAATGGTCGTAATAAATAATAAGCCAATGGCGGAATAAAGCCGCATTGCGCTATAACCATAATGTCAAATCTCGTCTCGCGCTGGCAATAGACATAATTCATGTATTGGTCTCCGCAAAACACCCGTAGGCGTGCGAATGTCCACGACGTGAACCAAGTTATCTGGGCCGGGAAATGTGGCGATGATCACGCCAAATTTCCAGGCTAATGGAGGCAAGTTATCCTCAATGATCAAGGCCAAGTCACCAATGGAAACATTATCTTTGGCAAACCTCCACTTGTGACGCTGTTGCAGCTGGTGCAAATAATCGCGAGACCACGCCTTCCAAATGTCCCGGACAAACCTCTGAATCAGCTGCCAACGACCAAGACGAGAAACAGGAACGTGAGAAAGGTCTGGGTCAGGAATCGCAGTTAGGGGCGCGCAAATCAAAAAATGGCCAGGTGTAAGTGGCACCGGGTCGTTAACATCCGAGGAAATAGCAAATAAAGGTTGAGAGTTCAGACATGCCTCTATCTGAGATAAAACGGTCGTGAACTCTTCGAAGTTTAATATAGATTTGCCTACCACGCGCCGCAGATGAAATTTCAAACTCTTGATGCCGCTCTCCCAAAGGCCACCGAAATGAGGTGAGGAGGGCGGAATAAATGACCATGATATCCCCTGAGAGGATGTGAATGACTTAATCGAGGTGATGGCATCCTTATTGTGCCAAAAGTTGTAAATGTCATGTAAGATGGTGCGGGCCTTCCTGAAGTTCGTGCCGTTGTCGGAGTACAGCTGACTGGGTATACCCCGACGTGCCATAAAACGACGTAAAGCAGCTATAAATGCGCTGGCAGTAAGGTCGGACACCAATTCCAGGTGAATGGCCCTAGTTGCTAAGCAAACAAACAGAGACACGTACGCCTTAGTAAGAGTTCTAGACTTCTGCCCGCCATGACGAATCATGAAGGGACCACCATAATCAACCGCGCAAAATAGAAACGGCCTTGAAGGAGTGACTCTAGGGGATGGCAAAATGCCAAGCCTCTGGACCTGCTGTGTGGCGCTGAACCGGATACACTTGAGACACTTACGAATAATGGAACGGATGACTAGCCGGGCATTAACAATCCACCAACGCTGACGCAGAGAATGATGCACGAGCTGAGCACCAGCGTGAAGTAAGCGAATGTGTTCGCGTTCGATGATAAGGCGTGTGACATGCGCCGAAGGGGGTAGTACGATAGGATGTTTCGAATCGTAAGGTAACTGGGAATGCTGCAATCGTCCGCCCACGCGTATCACTCCAGAGTCGTCAAGAAACGGGTCGAGAGAAGCCAACTTGCTTCTGATGGAAACAGAAGATCCGTTCCGAAGACAACTAATTTCGCCTGGGAAGTGGATCGATTGAGATTGTTTTATGAAGAAATTGAGAGACTGATGAATTTCTGCAGGGGTCAGATCGCCCGAAAGTTTGTCCGCAGATGAGTGTCTAACATTTCTGATGAAACGAAAACAGTAAGCGTATACACGTGTCAGCCGGTGTAACGAGGAAAAGTCCAACGATAAGTCAACAGCCAGGGTAGACATTAGCGAACGGTTATGTGTAGTTTTCTCTTCCGCGGTGACTTCCGAAGATGATGGAGTGGCCGGTACGAAAGATGGGAAAGGATTAGACTCTGACGATTGAGACAGACAGCCAGGACCGTGCCACCAAAGCGAGCAATCGCGCAAAACGTCCGGGAAACACCCCCTAGATATAATATCAGCAGGATTGCGTCGCGAATCAATGTGATGCCAGATATGAGTTTGCGTGCGACGCTGAATTTCAGCAACCCGATTAGCGACGTATGTTTTCCAACGCGTAGACTGCGCATGAATCCAGTAAAGAGCCACCATAGAATCGGAATACAAATGTACATCATCAATAAACGAATGAAGAGCAGGAATAATTTTAGATACGAGTCGCGATAATAACAAACAAGCGCAGAGCTCGATGCGAGGTAATGACACTTGGCGTAGGGGAGCCACGCGAGATTTTGAACACAAGAGACGACAGGAAGCAGTAGCATCTTGATAAATGACTCGAATATACACACAACAGCCGAACCCTCTCTCGGAGGCATCCGAAAAACCATGCAACTGAACTGTAACCGCCTCACGGTTGCAACGAATAGATCGCGGGACCACTATTTTACCAATCAGACTTAATTTGTTACACAAAGAATGCCAATCCGAAATTGACTGACCGGAAATCGGTTCATCCCAACCAAGCTTACAAAGCCAAAGTCGCTGCATAAAGTGTTTATACAAAAAGACAACTGGTCCGATTAAACCCAGCGGATCATATATTCCGGCGATAATTGAGAGAATCTTCCTCTTGGATATGCTATGATCGACCGGAGATAGTTTGACGTCAAACAAAAATGAATCGGCAGTGTTGTTCCAAAGAATGCCCAAGGTACGCACGTTGTCCTGTTTATTTAGGGGTCGTGAAAGGTTGTGATGATTTGCGACCGCTGTGGGCTCATTTGATGCCCATTTGTGCAACGTGAAACCATATTGAGCAAGTAACGCACCTAGGTCAGATTTCAGATTGGTCAGATCGGGGATAGTGTCCGAACCGGTAAGTAGATCGTCTACATAAAAATCGTTAGTTATGGCTAAAGCCGCTTGGGGAAAGGAAGTTTGACTGTCTCTAGCAATTTGTAGAAGGCAACGAGTGGCCAAAAAGGAGGCGCTAGCCGTGCCGTAGGTTACTGTTCGCAGCGCGAAATGCTTAAGTGGATCGAGGGGAGAGTCACGCCACAAAATACGTTGATAGTGACAGTCCCCTTCAGCAACGCGAATCTGACGATACATTTTTTCGATGTCGGCAATCAGGACATACTTATGTGTGCGAAACCGCAACAGAATAGAGAAGAGATCTTGCTGAACATTGGGACCTACCAATAATATATCATTTAACGAAAGACCATTAGTAGTCTTGGACGAACCATCAAAAACAACGCGCAATTTTGTGGTCAAGCTAGAATGTTTAAACACGGCATGGTGAGGCAAGTAACAAATATTTGACGATCCTAAATTGATAGCGCCATGATCAATGAGTGTCATGTGCCCAAGATTCATGTATTCCCTGATAAAGTCTGCGTAGTCGCGAGCGAGCTTGGGATCGCGCCTGAATCGACGCTCCAAGCTTAAAAATCTTGATTCGGCACTTGTGTAAGATTCCCCCAAGTGGGGCTTATCAGATTTGAATGGGAGCGACACTATAAATCTACCCTCGTGGTTGCGCTGAGTTGAGCGCACAAAATGCTCTTCGCAAGCCGACTCGCTATTAGGGGTATCGCCGGGGATCGTTTCTGCCTCCCAAAATCTCTCGAGAGATTGCAGGATTTGGCTGTCATTGTTCCTTGCCAAGAACGAAACAGCAGGACCCTGGGTGTGGCAGTGTTTGGGCAGATTGCCGGCCAAAATGTAACCCAGTTTTGTCTCCTGAATGATAGGGAAGTTGGGTCCGCGTGTGTACTTATTAGCTAATATTAAATCCAGATAAAATTGTGCCCCCAATAGTATGTCGATCTGTGAAGATATATTAAAATCTGGGTCGGCGAGAAAAATTTTATTTGGAATGTGGAACCGGTTGATGTCAAACGAGATTGAAGGCAGATTATGAGTTAAGTTAGATAGGACGGCACATTTGGCCTCGAAACTATGTCTCTGATAGCGAGACATAATACGCACAGAAACAATGTCAGTAGCGCAACACGCTGTGTTGCTTATTCCTGTAATTGGAATATTAGATCGGGTTAGTTTAAGGTGCAACCTTTTCGCAAATGATTTCGTACAAAAATTGATCTGGGACCCGGCGTCAAGAAGTGCCCGAGCCTTATGCCTATTGCCAGCCTGATCAATGACATATACAACCGCAGTGGATAAAAGTACATTGTTTTTACACTGTAATTTGAATGAGCAATAGTTACTGCTGGCAGCTGCTGATTTCGGCACGTAATTAGCGTGCAGCAAGGTGTGGTGACCCTTTGAACAAATTTTACAAACCTGTTTACTTTTACAATTTGTTATCAAATGACCTGCTCTAAGGCAGTTAATACAACATTTATGATTTGCAACCAATTGCCCCCGCTCAGCGGCACTTAATATGCGAAAATTATTACACATGTAAAGCGGGTGGTCAGATTTACAGCACACACATGAATAATGCCTTGCCGCTGCGTGATAACTCTTAAAGGTACTGCTGCCAGCAGTATTTCTTAAGCTACATTTCTCAAATTTATTGTTTGGTTTTACACTAGGTTTGTTGAATTGCTGTCCGGATTCAATTGGCATTGTATTTTCTAAAAGTTGTCGGCGCAAATTCAAAAAATGCGTAAAGTCTTGAAAACTGGGCAAGTTGTCAGGGTCTATGGACTACTTCCAACGTTTTAAAGTAATAGGGTCAAGTTTGGTGGAGAGCAACTGTATGGTAATAAACTCAAATAGGTTTACGGACAGCTTCATTGCCGCCAGTGAATTAACGGAAGACGTTATAGTATTCGTAAACTCCGCCAAGCTTTGAACTGAGTCCTTTATTGTGGACTTAACCTGAAGTAGGTTCTGTACATAATATTTGGCTAATATAAATGGATTATTGTACCTCTCGGACAGCAAGTTCAACGCTATTACATAATTTTCTTGACAAATTGGTAATGATTTAATTAAGTCTAATGGTTCACACTTCACCGATGAATGCAAGTAATGCAGTTTCTGTACTGGCGTTAAATCTGATCTTGAATGCACTAGATCATTAAAAATTGAATAGAAATGTTGCCACTCAAGTATGTTGCCTGAGAAGCAGGGCAAACTTATCGGCTTTAAATGCACAGGCGTCGATAGTACAGGAGGCACAGTCTGAGTATTAAAAGTGTCAAGGAGTTGTAAAATGTTTGCCTCAGTTGAGTATATCGTTTCCTCAACCTCGACTCGGTCTGCCTGAGCAGTGCTCGCGTCTTTACTGATAAGCTCTATCTCAGACTGTACTTCGTCGTACTTCGAGGCTAAGCTCTTAAGACTTTCTAATCTTACAGTCAGAAAATGTTTTGTAGTTAAATTAATATCAAAAGAATTTACCGCGGATTGTATCCGCACTATCGCGGACTTTAATCCGCCTCTCTTTCTGGTCAGCACCTTGAGGCCTTCTTCAGACATTTTTTTACGCACCTTTTTACTGTTGCTGGTGGTACCTGGTTGGCGACTTCCCGCAGCGTCGGCTCCTTGGTGATGATGGTGAACAGCTGGCAAAGATGACCACTTTGAGGCACTGCAGCCGGCAGGAACTTGCTATTACGTTGCCCGAAGATGACGAGCGAAATGGCGACGCAAATCACGCCACGGTCACATTAGCTGACGTGCTAATCCGCCCGTGATGGCCAGAAAAAGATGTAAAAGATGTTAAATGGAAATCCAGGTCCGGAGTGACCAAAAAATGGATGGTCCCGGTCCGAGTGGACCGAAACTGATGAATAAAAGTAATGTTCCACAAGTGTGGACAGGAAGAATTAATTAGTTGGGCCCAAGTGGGCGAAAATTATGTTTCTTGAATTATATTCTGTTAGCTGGTCTTCCATGGTGATTGAAGATGATGTGTAGAATGAATTAATAATTACATTAAGAAATAAAAAGAAGTGGACTGTATACGAATAGTTTTAATATTGACTGATTACATTACAGCTGTAAAAATTGAAGTAGGCTGGCTAATGCTGCATATTGAATTAATATAAATTTAGTTACTCATGAAGAGGGCCTAGTCGGCCATAATAGAAAATAATAATAAGGCCTAAAGCCTACATTTAATGTCGACACTAACTTGACAGAGATAGTTCGGCGAACCGAACGCCGAGAAAGCTGAATGTGCACTGGGCAAGGTACAATCACGCGAACGTTGATGCGATATATAAATCAGATTAGCCAACCTAGAAAAATAAAATCATCGCGCTACCGTCCACCCGCAATTAAGTTAAATTCGTAAAATAATTTATCCAGTGAGTGGAAAAGGGAAATTATGAAACCCTACTTTTTAGGAAACAGAAAAAAACATTCTACAGTTTTCCTATTAGTTTGATTAAATGTTGTCAGCAGAGAAAATGTTCACCGTTGTTTATAGAATATAATTCTATACCAAACTTTGCTTCATACCCTATTGTATACCGTTATACCGTGTATGATATTTATTTTTAATTTTTAAAGATATTCCATTTGCCGCTCATTGATAATAACTTTAATTTTATTTATTTTCTCTGTACATTTTTTATTTAAAAATATATTTAAAAGTGAAATAAGTTTATAATATTTATCAGATTAATTTTACAGAAAAAATATTTTATTATTCAAGCTTAATTGTAATGATTTCTATTACAATAGCGAACCTCACAAAAAATGTAAAAAAAGATACACATGATTTTGACTTTCGATTATTCATCTTAAACATTTATGTGGCCAGCGTGTTCTTTGCCATCTCTAGTTTCAAAGATTAAATACTGTTATACAGTTCCCTACACTACTCTATAAAATCTTCATTTCTTGTCGATACACACTGAGAAACGTCATACGGTTTATCAAATGGAAAGTTAAAACGTTTAGTAAATATTAGGTTAAGTTTGTATTAAATGTATTAATACACAACTGTAGTTTGTAATAAATGTATAATTTTGTATTAAGTTTTAGAAACTTGTATTAAGTTTTAGTAAATACAATGCGCACTGAAAGATTCACAGCACAAAAAGAGAAGTCTCCCTATTATTACCGCACAGCACTAGTGAATAATATTAAACAGACTGACCACGTTAAAAATGTGTACATAAATAAAAATACGATAAATTTCATTCATTAACCAAACTGAATACTTCGAGAGGAGAGTGAAATAAAGCTGTGTAGGCAATTACAAGAATGCAATTGAGCCAGTCACTGGTACATCCTTAATGGAAAGCGGGACTACTACGGCAGTTATTCCCTTGTTCCACTCAACAATGAGCAACCAGGAGGATTTGACTGCCTGGAAATGTCAGTAACATTCCGTTTTCGGCCCCTCTTTGCTCCTGTCATTGGTGAACAGAAAGACTATCTCAGTTTAACTTATCACAAAAAGTGTAGTTATTTCTTTTTACCACTCATCGGTGCAATTCTTCCTAACTGATTTTTATATAATTCTTGTCACTAGGTTGTCCTTTTACATTTAAAGATCTTCATTAAATACGAAAACCGTTTGACGGAGAAGGCCTCAGGGCTCTCACATGATACCGGCTCTCAGGCTTGGTACTGAAAACAGGAGTATCTATTTTCTATCCGAAAGAAAACTAAACAGTCTGCTTTCGTTTTCAGTTACCTAGGCATGTGAGATGGAACTTTCAACGATAACCAAAACTATATCAAGGGAGAACGTCTCTATATTGATGAGAACCTGGAGGCAAGCATGGTGCTTGCAATAAACAAATCCTACCTCGTTTTTAAAAACTAGTGCGTAATTTGCAGAAACGAAGGTCTCGTTAATGAAAGATACATGTTTTGTATTTCTGTTTTGAGCAAAAATTAAAAAAAAACTGTTATTAAGCCTATATATACATATATATATGTATATATATATATATATATATATATATCTGTGTGTGTGTTAGTTTGTATTAACTAGTGTTAATTTTGGGAATTACAACATTTTGGGACTCCAGCGCCCAAAAAAAGAGATAATTTTTTTTCTAAATTGTGAAAATCCAGCAGTCAGTCCAAATACGGATTTTTGGTATTAATTGTATGGTTATGTGCTCTATAACTGTTATAGTACTAAATAAATATAGTAATAGAGACCTTTCTAATTTTCCCCATAATTCAAAATTATCTAATATTGAAATTTATGTAATAATAAATGTACTTTCTTCAAAACAGTAAGCAAGTTCTGCAACTCAGGAAGCATACTAGTCATATCAGTATAAAATACCTTGTTTAAGTAATAAAATTACTGAATATTTTGATACTCACAATTATTACAATACAAAGCTCGGATCAGATAACGTACTAGTTTGACCAGTTAATTAATACGTAAGCCGTGTAGGTATCAGCACTATACAGCGAGTGAACGAGGTATCATATTGACTAGTCGGTTTATTGAAGGCGTTACACCACAATAACGTATTATGAAAATGTATACATTGTTACGTGCTGAAAAAATTCCCTGTTTTCTTTGTGCACCAACAGCGGTAGAATAGTATGAAGAACCCGGACAATGACCTTTACACATCAGCCAATAAACCAATAAGATCCACTATCTAACAGCCGGACATCTTTTATTTTCCATTGTTTTCACCTATCACCGACGTTATGCTCTTTGACCTATCCCGACTTGTAAGATATTATCTGACCATCTGTTCCTCAGTGTCTCCTAGGTTCTATTTCCCGCTGTTTCTCACTTAGAGAGTCTGCTTTGCTACCGTACTCTCTTCCATTTCTATCCAGCCACCTCTGACACATCTCCTCGATTATCTCGTCACTGAGAATATCCTTAACATAGGCCTAGTTGTACGATACGTTAACCGAAGTATTAGGCCGTGGTCCTGAAATGCCAGGCGTTTCGCCCGCACCAACGGCGGTCATCTTCAGTGGAGCGGGAACAAGGTAGTACATCCCGCTAAAGAAAAACTGAGAGTCAATCTTATCCTCTGAAGCCGGCTTTACATTTGAATATTGGACCACGGCCTAATAGCCTGGTTAACATGTCGTACAACTACGACAACTCCGCCCGTGAGATTTTGTGTTGACGTATTAACACGTTTAACTCTGACCTAGTCCTGGGCAAAGTTGAACTTGTTAGAGCCAGGGAACTTGTATGAACTTGCCAGTATACGCAGGGTGTTTCCAAAAGATGGTGTCAAACTTTGGGAAATCAGTCTGTTCATTAAACTGAAGGAAAAATGTCCAAAAAACATATGATGAAAAATGTTTTGATTTCCGTCTCTGAGTCTATCTATGTTTTATAAAAAACATTAATTAATTAATTAATTACTGCTGAATTGAATGAGAAGTGGCGCTGAAATTTGGTACAGGTAGTAAGTGCGTTATTTCTTATAAGTGCAAAATAAACCAAAATATTATCTTAACATTTTTTTTAATGCTGGCTAATTGAAAGTTGAAATTCTAAACTTCACAGATATCAGTACTTATAACAAAAAAAATGTCTTATTACTCAAAAAGTTAGTCTTTCGTTCCCAATCTAATGATATCTTGTTTATGAAATTCGCATAAAAAAATAAGATACATTACATTTCTTTTATAAGAAACAGGCCAAACAATAACTATAAGGAAAATAGGCCAACATCTTTTTATAAAAGAAATGTAATATCTTAGTTATTTTTTATCCGAATTCATAAATAAGGTGTCATTGAACTGGAAACGGAAGCGCTAATTTTTTATGTAAGAAGACATTTTTTGTTATAAGTACTGATTTTTGTGAAATTTAGAATTAAAACAATTGAATTAGCCGCCATTTTAAAAATGTTTAATTAAAATTCTCCATTAATTGTTCCTTGTAAGAAACAGTAGTCTTCGTAGTACAAACCCGTTAAAATGCCAGCTGATATAACTACAACAAGTACATCTTATACCATAAAGGCTACATTATACTTGGAATTATATTTCTGCAGTTTCCTTTACAAACATCGTTATTTATAAATACTTTTAGTCTAATGAAAGTTGTACCAAAGACGCTCGTTACCAGTATCGGGTCATTCATACCATATTTCTGTCTGTCCCTATTCTGATCATGAATACCGCTCGAGCGAAGCTAGTTGGCATTTTGTGATCATTTGGCACAGACCCTATCTATTTAGGGTATGTGTCACGATAACTTTTCAACGATTCAACCGATTTTCGTAAAACTTGGCATACATGTCCACAATTTTACACTACAGAAAGCTATTCTTTTTAAGTTTGATCATTCAAAAATATGGTAAGCGAGAGGCAAAAATGTAGGGGGTCATAATATTGTGAATAAATCGCAAAAGTCCATGTTGGGTATCAAATTAAAAGGGATTTTAATCAAAATCAAAATTCAGTGTTTATTTTCAAAATTTTTTTTTTATTTTTTGACTTCAGGGCCGAAAAATTGGGCGAACGTTTTGATAAAAATCGGCGAATATTGACAAAAATTCACTGGAATATGAAATTAAAGAGAATTTAAACTAACGTTTAAATGTAGTCTTAAATTTTGAAAAAATTAAAATTTCGCGAACTCAGGGCTCAAAAAGGAGACGAAAAATGTGCAAATATTGTGAAAATCCAGCAGGGTGTCAGACTAAAAGAAATTGAAACCCAAATCCGAATGTATCAAGTTGTTAAGTGTTTATTAAATGATTGTGTGTTATATTACTAATGAAATAGTAGAGAAATCGGAATTTCTATAACTTTTCCTGTAATTTGAAAATTATGTAATATCAAAATTGATGTACAGTAATAATGAAACGAATGAACTTCGTTCAATAAGTGCGCAGCTCAGGGAGCTTACTAGTATATATTACTGCCATTATTAACTATGTTCAAGTGGTCTCTCTACTTAGACTGTCTCCACCGTAGTGCTTTAACACTTGACGTTTTAATTTCCGGATCTGTGATCGTCCACACAAGATGTGTGGCGGCGGCTGTCAGACCCTCTTGTGTCAGGATAAAGGGACTTGTCTTGTGTCAGGCTAAGACAAATCCGATTGTTTGGCATTTTTATGTGTATTGTATGATTGCTCTACGACTGTTACTTTATGAAACAAAAAACATCAGGGTAATCGGGATTTTCGCAATTTTTCTGATAAATGAAAATTTATCTAATATAAAAATATTTCCAATAATAAATGTCCTTCGTTGAAAATAATGAGTGATTTCTGCAGCTTACTAGTTACATCAAAACAAACTAAGAAGGTGAAAACTGTTCTACAATATGCGTTTTTTTTCCAGGTGTTAAAAATAAAAACAAACAAATGCCCGTCAAACAGTAAAGTCACAATTAGTACAGTCTTGTTTAATTCCAGCACTCTCTCTCTCTCTCTCTCTCTCTCTCTCTCTCTCTCTCTCTCTCTCTCTTTCTCGTCCTTATTACCCGACTGCGACAGTATTATGTTTAGGTGTTTTGTTCGTTTGTATGGTAATTACTTTGTAGGTACAAAACTGCTACGCTGATTTTAACAAATACGTTGCCAAATCTGGAAATGTCAACGAGCGTGATACGAAACCGAAATGACGGACATTGCGAGCAGACATGTTGTCTCGGAAAGGAAATCACAGAAATGCATAAAAGTTAACAATTCTCTGTATTGTTTTACTTAATACAGAGTGCAAAATGTTTGCGATAAGTACAAATAATACTGTTCACACTTAAGTTCATATACATATATATAAAGCAAAAATAATTATTATTCAACTATCAACATATTTAATTGCATATTAATATTACTTTAAGGAGGAAGGGAAATTCATTTACTCACGAAGTGTGGGACTCCCATCTCAAGTGGACTACCCGCTAAAGTCGCTCCTCCGTCGAACGAGCACTAGCCTGCGACTGTTTATCATACTAGTTTAGACTTGGCCATTTTGCTGCGTCCAGTAGAT
Organism: Magicicada septendecula; assembly: GCA_034769895.1. NCBI lineage: Eukaryota > Metazoa > Arthropoda > Insecta > Hemiptera > Cicadidae > Magicicada > Magicicada septendecula. Next base: position 130,427,076 of record CM068373.1, read on the forward strand.
TGTAAACGATTTAAGTCTCCGTTCGTCACCCGAAGGATGTCCTCTGTGAAATGTTTACGTTGATTCCTCCCCTCTTAGCTTCGACGATATTATCTCGAGCTATTCCGATATCCGCGAACAGGGAAGCTCGTCTCGTTGCTCATATGTCATAGTTGAAGAAGGTGTGCTCCACGTTACCCTCTATGCCCGGGCAGTACAGTCAGTCTGCAGACAAGGCTTCACCCTTGAGATAAGCGAGGTAAGACAGGAAATATTCATGACCGCTCAGAAGCTGCATCAGGTAGAAACCGACCTCCCCAGTCTTTCTCTCAATCCACAGCCTCAAGTGTTTGATCAGCATCACGTCCAGCGCCCTCTCATACCAAGCTTTTTGCCACTTCACAAGGGTACGAATCCTCTCTTGGTGGTTTGCCATCTCCTTGCCGACCTCGTCTTTCACATGATTCACAGCTCTCCACCCATTGGCAAGAAGATCGATAGGTGTAACCCCGCGGTCACTACAACAGCTGGTTCGCAGACGGTAGGTGCGGTAAGCAGAGGCTATCCTCACAGCTCTCCTCCTCTGCGCCTGGGCCAGTCTCTTTCGGTATACCTTCTTGTTGAGGGCATCCGCTCACACTCCTGCACCGTTCAAAAGCTGTCACCAATAGGCGACGCTTGCAGGGTCTGGGTTTATCTACGTTAGACACCACCGTAACAGCTTAAGCAGCATTGTCCGACGTATAACGTATCTAGTGGAAGAAACTCGTCTTCGTATCGGTTAACACCCTGAGGTATTTGACCACAGGCTCTGTTTCGACGATAATGTCCCCGACACTCAGAGGCAAGATGGTTGGAATTCTCTTCTTGGTCAGTCTTCTTCAAAGCCAACGAGAGTCCGTGCGTTGTCATCCAACTGGTGGGGTTCGGCATGACTCTACTTAATCTGAGCTGTGGCAGGTCACTGGACCGAGCCGCGACGAGTGAAAAGCCACATCGTCAGCGCGTATCCGACCAGACACCTGTCTCCATTCGCAGTAGACTATCGTAGGCCACATTCCAGAGGTCCGGCCCTAGAAATGATCACTGGACTGCCCAAGACGTGATGTCTCCACTGTCCTTCCCTATTGTGTACTGCAGGACGCGTTTCTACAGATAGTGTTTCAGTATCCGCAAGAGGTACCTAGATACGCGGAATGACCTCCAACGTGTCGCCTGCTAGCACCTCCTAGACGACGAGAGAAATGATTAATACAGTTGTAGTAGTGGTAGTGGTAGTGGTAGTAGTAGTAGTGGTAGTAGTAGTAGTAGTAGTAGTAGTAGTAGTAGTAGTAGTAGTAGTAGGAGTAGCAGCAGCAGCAGCAGTAGTAGTAGTAGTAGTAGTAGCAGCAGCAGCAGCAGCAGCAGCAGTAGTAGTAGTAGTAGTAGTAGTAGTAGTAGTACGGGCAGTAGCATAACTAGAAGGAGCCCGATAAAGGCACAGTAGACTCCATCCAGAAGTAATAAGCTAAGTGATGTCAGGATGGCTATCCACTACCTCAGGTGTTTTAAGTAAGGAATGATGAAATTTAAGAAGAATAGGAGAAGAGACAAGAATCCTGAAGGTAATAGAAAATAGGAAAAGGAATTGGTTAGGTCATTGTTTAAGAATTGACTGCTTGTTTACAACTGCCAAGGAGGGTGTCAAAGAAGGAGAAAAAAGAAGAGGGCGTAGAAGAATGAAGTTAATAGACAGCACTAAAATCAGAGTGTGTTACGAAGAAACGAAAATACTGACATGCGATAGGACAGTTCGGAGAGCTTTTACCATTTGAAGACCTGCCTTAGGGCAGAACACCAAATAACAATAATTAGTGGTGGAGATTTTAGTGGGTGAGAGTTCCACTCACCAGGGAACGACGCGGTTTCCTATGACGGTGAATAAAGTATTTTTCCCTTAAAAAAAAAAAAAAAAATAGTAGTAGTACTAACAGTAGCTGTAGTAGATGCTATCTATTTTTATATTAACTCTAAGTTTTCTCTAGTAATGATATATTGCATTGTTTACAGTTATATCATGTATCATTTGCAAGTATCTTTACTGGTTTATTTTTCATATAAAATATATCATAGCTACTGTTGGTAACATTCCTTTCTGATAAATGTACGTAAAGATAACCACTAAGTACACTTGCAGAAGAAATTTGGTACAATTTTGAAGAATAGTGTGCACTCACACCCAAAAACGTACACTCACGATTTTATTATTATTTTTTCTAGCCTGTACTCTTATGAAGCTTACATTTTGTAAAATATCGGTAACGTTTACGAACTACCCCACCAACACTCAGTAACCATCCTATTCCCCTTACAATTCTATTTTTTTTCTGTCCTCAGATTACTTATTTGGCCCAGTAGTCACTACAAAACAATACTACAACAGTCAGAGTGTTTGCTGTCCCTTACCTGTCGTCTGCCCTAGACGAAGACGGGTTGTTCCACGCGTCCAAGTCTGCATTACCCACGCTGTTACTACCACCAGTCTCCTGCCGGACCAGATCGCTTCTCTGAACTGACACTTCGGCGTTCGCAACACTTTCCACCGGGGCTACTGATGAGTTCATGGTTATCGAGTTTCAATGGATATTTACCGCGTCACTAGATACACCTTCAGCTCACATTATATTGTAATAGGATACTTATACGATATGCAGTTTCTCTGACTGACAATCAACTTACGGATTTTGTCAAATTTACTGAAAAATAATAGAAACCTATTACTATTTTAGAAACACAATAGAATTAATTATTTTAAAAATTAAATTACTATTATTTTATAAACTCGACAAATTTTAGAGATTTCTAAGTTTCAAATAGCAATAACATTCAGCAATATCATTACAGAAAAACGTAATGTCAAGTCCACTGGCTTAACCCAATTAATTTCACTTTTAGTTGTTTCGCACGGTACTTGGTGAAACATAAAACAATTGTTCAAGATTAACAAATATTTGGTGACTGTTTAACAATAATTTTTATTTTATAAAACTCTGACGATTATTTTGATCTGTCAGAAAATCTTCAGAGCAATGGCGTAACTAGGACCTGGTCTATATTTGGGGGGGGGGGAAGGTGAGATTAGCTTCTGGGAGGATGATGCTAGATTAAAGTTTGGACACACAATTTTCCTCAGGATAAATAAAAAATTCAGGATTCTTCCCATATTATTTTATAAATTCTTTGCGTTTCGAAGTTTTTGAGCAATCCAACGTAAAGCATTAGTGTTGAAAAAATATAGAAGAGCGTTAATTTGAAAATATTTTTTTTATCTCTATCAATTGTTACTCAGATTAAATGTGATAAATCTCACGTCATTTGGAACCACTTTAATCCTAAACTCGTATTCTTAGTAAATCTTGTGAAAATGAGACTTTCTGAAGATAGGCCTATTAAAAAAAAAACTCGAATTGTCCTATGTTTAAATGTTTTATGCGACTTATAGCTTGTGTTAAAGTACGTTATATTTTTTATGTAAAATTCAGCAACAAAATAAGAAACTGCTAGTTTATCTGTACACAGACGACGCTTCAAACCACAGAGGTAATAGACTAGAGGAGTCATGACATACACAGCCCTGTAAGTGGAAATGACTCTGGGTAAAAAAAGATAAAAGTAGATTAATAAGGTCTGCCTTTCTTTTCTGGCGCGTGTGTAATTCTTTTTGAAGCTGCAAATACGTTATTTATCAAATTTTTAGTGATTGTGACTATTAAGAAAACTCTAATTTATTAATCTACAAATATTGTTATTCTTTTATTTCTACAAATATTTATAAGCCTTATTGTAACAGACTCAACTCGGCTTGAAATAGGCCTACGGTCAGTAACTACGGAATTTTGCTGAAGTTTTAACTGACAACCCCCCCCCTCAGTAATAACGCCATAGCTTCACAGCAATTTTATACTCCCTATGAAGAATGTACTACCACTCTCATAAAAATTGCCTATATACTCTCTAAAGGTGAACTACAGGACAGAAACAATTCTTAACATTTTAAAAAACAAAATTATGGAGAACTCTCGCATGATTTTTATTCTTAATAACAAACCAATTTCGTTACAATAAAAGACAAAAATTTTTAACAGTACAAGATTTGATTTCATTAGTTTAAGGAAAAATAATCCGAGATAAATTTGTTCCTTAAAGCAATTATTTTTGTCACTTTCAATTTTTGGACTAATTTTTCATAATAAAAAATATTCTATTTGCTTTTCTAATTACACATTTAAAGACATCGTTTTCAAGTCTTTTAGCTCCCATATGTTTAGTGTTACAAAAAACGAGAATAAAACAGTTTAAAAATATATCTGGTTACACAGTTATTGTTAAAATGTAATCATTGGAGTCATAAGAAACAGATCTTCACTAGTAAGCCTACATATTGCTAAAACCGGTCAGTTTCCCTTGTTAACGTATTTGTTATCCCCTATAAACTTTCTGACATAAACCTAAGAGATTTTTAAAATGTCGTAAGCTTCAAATGAATTAAGATTTATTCGGAACATTACAGAAAATATAGTTCCTATTACGCTGTTTCAAACGCATTGACTTCGTAAAAATTAGAAACAAAGCTTTTACCATTTGCCTACAGGATTTCTTTGCTTTCATAAACACCAATCTACGGGAAACATAACGGCGCGTTTATTGTCTTAATACCACGTTCAACCGGCCTCCGTTAGGCATTTAACGGTCGTTAAATAATCGTTTGCATTATAAATTTCTTAACGGTGACAGACGAAAACACTTGCCTAAACAGTAATATGGAATCTTGATAGCCCGAACTTTGATAATACGGATCTTCCATAATGCTAACACATCCGAAATTTGTGTGTAATTCTAACAAAGTTTATGAAATTAAAGTAAATTAATCAGAAAAATAAGAAATTGTAAACGAAATTTTTTAATTTAATTGGTAAACGAAAAAACCAACTTGTAAGTTAAAAATTAATCAAAGAAGCTCGCAAATAAAGCGTCTGACACAAACTATTATTACTTTGTTCAGTTTTACACGGAACTCTTTCAATTCTTAATTTATTTTGTCATTAGAACAGTAAAACAAACACTGCAATTAAAATACGACATTAAGAACTGAATTTGCCTTTAACCTTTTAAAACGCATAAGTTATTTAGACTACTCTAACAATCAAAATTAATTCTTGATTACAAAAGTAAACTGTTTATAAGATGTTGTACTTTGTAGTTCCACTGTTTTAAACTTAACTTGGTATACGATAGTATTTTAATGTTTACTTTTCATATGTCAGCTGCGAACATCCTACATTTTGATAAAACAGAACCGCCCACGGTCCCAACTGTTTCGGAATATAAAGCTTTTAATTCAAACACTTTTTTGCTACAGTCTATTAGCAAATTATTTAATATTTATGACTGTTTCACCTCAAGATATAATATTCTTGATTTGGAACTAGTTTCGGGAATCCTATTGTTACCATCCTCAGGATGTTCCCTCCCATCAGGAATGGGAACAATAGGATTCTCAAAACAGTTCCAAATAAGGAATAATATATCTTGAGGTAAAACAGTTATAAATATTAAATAAAAAAAGCTTTTAATATATATTTCCATCCTTTCAATCCTATATTTTAGTGAAATCAATTTTATGTTCATTGCAATGTGACAATATTTTATTTTTTCGTTTGGAAAAATAATTAGTAATTAATTTTATGAATCTATTCCTATTAAAGTTACAGCCATCTATTTGTAGTGAATGTTATTTTTATCTTAACTTTGAAAGTTTGTCTTCTTTAATATTATTTTCATCTTAACATAGAATTAAGTGTCAAAAACCTTGGTTAAAGGCAATACATGAGACAATTTGAAATTGCACACGTTCACAAATTTAGAATACGACTAAAACAAAACAAAATTTATAAAAATAAATACTTGAAGAAGATTCTCTGCGACACTAACCACCCGTTCAATAACTCAATATTTGCCTACAAAATAATATACTTTACACTAGTAAAAAAAAATATAATTCTTATCACAACTGATTCGCAATTTTCTTAAAGGAATATAAAAACAAATCAACTGCTACGATACAAAAAAAAACTGCCTCAAATCATAGGGCGAATAATAAAAACAAACACAGCAAGGCAAACGAACTGCCGGCGTAATATCGTCACCACGACTGTCATCAGACCCGCGGCAACAGTGACGGATAAACGACTGATCGTTTTATTTTTGATGAGCAATCGATATTCATAAATCGAACAATAATTCATACGCTTCGAGAGTGATTAACAATTTATTCGCCGCACAACAAGAAGAAGAAAAAGTCAACAAATTGCACACGCCTCTCGCTCTGTATATTTCACAGCTGACCATACTGTAATAATTTAATACACAAAGTACAATAACTTTAATAAACAAAATAACAAGACGTTTAGAATGTCACTTCACGAAAATATAATTGATCAATTTTCTGACTGGGAGAGAACGTGGTAATGGGTTCGATCAGTAGTATGTTATGCGGCTTGTGTTCGAATCTAACAGCAGTCTAATATAATATGACTTTTCTCCTTCTTCTTCTCCACTTCCAAGCATTAGCAGCTTCCCCTGGGCTGATCCGGTACCCATCGTTTCCTCGGCCAGTTACCCACTTCATTCATTGGGTCTACGACGATCAATATAAATGTTTGGGAAGCGACATCTGTAGCTTAGCGGTAGAGATTTATGCCACAAAATGCATATTTCTTGTAAACATCTGTTAATTAACAGTTCTATCCGCCAATTTATTCACTGTTTGACAGCCGTTTGAAATTTACGTGCTACTCATGTATTGAAAATGGACAAAATCAAACATCGTGCTGTGATCGATTTGTTTGTTAACATGGTTTAGCAACAATAAAAATTCACAGAGAAATACAGATGCTGCGCCTTCAAAAACAATGGTTTGTAAGTGGGCACTCTGGTTTAAATATGGTTGTACGACCATTGAAAATGATCCCCATGGACGCTCAAGAAGTGAAACAACTCGAGATATCATTAAAGAAACTTCATGTACGATCTTGGATGACCGGCAATTGAGAGCATATGATACTGCTGAGATCACAGACACTTATATGACCGTGCGTATCATATTTTAATTCCAGAACTTGGTGTGACAAAACTTTGCGCAAGATGGCTGCCGCATTTAGACTTGTTCAACTTTTTGTTTTTCACTGAGTCTCTGATTCTGTTTTGCCGTTTGTCGTAAAGATATTTCAGATCGAAGAGCGTTATTCTTGCCTCGATGTGCGATGTAGATGATACACCGTACTATGCACCTAGTTTTACGAAATCGAGATGAAATTCTGTATCGGAAACGGCTGTAGCAGCGAAATAGACATGAAGATACGAATAGACAACACAGGCAGACAAACGGTACTCGGCATGTCTTAGCTTCCAGCAGTGGCGTAATTACACGAGGTGAGGTCTGGAGGACCAATCCACCCCCTACCCCCAAAGATCTATTAAAAATTTCAGCGAAACTCCATAATCACTTAACGTAACATAATCACTTATCTGCTTCTAAGACAGTTGCATGTGTTAAAACGAGGCGTATAAATAATTGTAGAATAAAAGGAGTTACAAGTCTGAGAATTGGTCTTTAACGGAAGGCCAGGTCAGTCGTATCCGAGCGGCTGAAATGAGATTTCAAAGGCACGTGACAGGGTATACTCTCCATGATCATGGAAGAAACACAGGCATAGGGCAAGAACTGAATATTACTAGTATACTCGACCGGATCCCAGCCCAGTATCGGCCGAATTGGTGGGAACATATTTGCCGAATCGATGACTGCCGCATCTCCAAACAATTATGGAACTATAACCCGAAGAGACGGAGAGGTGTGGGACGTCCGAGGAAGCACTGGAGTGACCAGCTCTAGACTCTTTGACTGTCTGAGACCGGAACAAACCATGCTTGGTTAAATCCTTGCAGATGATGATGTAAGTAGTTAGAATACTTGTAAATTAATAAAATAAAATTAGAGGTTTCTTAATAATGGCAATCATTCACCGTTTGGTAAATAATGTACGTATTTACAGCCTTAAAAACAATTAAACAAGCTCCAGAAAACGGAGGTAGAGCTTACTAATTTAACTTTATCTTTTCGTCAACATTTCCCTGTAAAGGGTTGTCTACATTATGACCCCCCCCCCCCCAGTCTAACATGTCTACAGTTTGAACAGGTAAACTGGCAGTTTATCGATTCGGGAAAAATGAGAAGATTTTATAACAGGATTTTAATAAGTCGCTTAAAATGTTCTTGGGACAACATTCTTAAATTGAAGTGGGAAGGAATAACAAAACTGGGTTTTTCAAAATATCTTCTGAAAAACACGTTTTTTTACAAGACCTATTAAAGACACAAATTTAGAATTAAAGTGCTTCCCAAAGACTTATGAGATTCATGTTACCTTTTTAATTTGGATAACAGTTATTCAAGATAGAATATTTTGAAATCAGCGTTATTCCATATTTTTTCAATATTTCTTCACGTTGTTTAACTCAAAAAAACTTTCAGACGTAAAGCAATACATTTATAAATATATTGGAAGAATCCTGAACTTCTCATTTGTCCTGAGGAAAACGGGAAGTCCAGGTCCAGCCTTCAAGCTAGTCTCATCCCCCCCTCCCAGAATGTAGTTTCATCGCCCCTCAAGTGCAACGACAATTATGCTAATTTATGCAAATTGTAAATTATTCAATTAGACTAAAATATGTCGAGTTGATCTAATTATGTAAACGTATTAATCACTCTAATAATTGAAAATATTCATTATCAATTAGCATAATTGGTGAGACTCTATAATTGTCCTTATTAAAGACAATATAAGAAAATTTATTAAAATGAATCAATTGACGTTAGTGTATTTTGATACTAGGGTTTGTGACAATAATGAACGCATAAAATACATAACGAACAAAATGCTTATTTATTATACATTATTCAAATAAACTTCCGAAACACAAATGTAAATTATTGCCTGAAAATACATTCAGAAACATGTAAAAACACAAATCACAATATAAATCCGTTTTCGTTGCTAGCTGAAAAACATAACATACAACACTATAAATATACACAAAACATAGACAATCAAATATTATTCACTCTAAACTAATGCGTTCATTATGTGTCTCAAATGAGTAGCTTTTATATTTTAACATTATCTTTACGATTGATTATATAATTTCTCAGAGGTGTTGGTTCTTGGAAAAGAGACAGAGCAGCAGTATTATTATAGTATTAATATCATGAGGACTTAACTTGATATTGTGAATATCCAAAATTCCATCGGCGAAATTTCCTGTTCACTGGTGATTCCATGTGAGTGGTAGTTCCGTTGATTAGATGTTTCACTATCACTGTGTAACTCGCGAAGAGAATTCACTCGCGGCATGCGTAGTGTGGCGTTGGTGTTATCCGTCTATAATAAGAGTTTATAGAGTTCTGTGTTGTGTAAGTGCATTCATTATTAGTGGTTGTGTTCAAATAAATGTCTATTGCAAAACTGCTTCATGTGACTATTCACATTTTATTTAGCTTGGTCCGTAAATGTGCGCAATGTTATGCACTAGTGTTTATGAATGTTGAGTCACTTATTGTTCATGAGTCTGCACGACTAGAATGGTTACGTCTGAATCATATTACGTTCTGATATTAATCACAATGTCCGAAGTTGATGCACAAAAGTTCTAATATCGAGACGTTACTTCACTTGTTAATGTTTCTAATTTGCATGATGTCGAATAATTGAATAGTACTTTTAAAGTTTGTCGTATTGAACTCGAAATTTAACGATACTTATATAACTTCGCACTAAGTAAATAAACTGCACGTTACTGAGGTAAACTTCTGTAGAACTGAGTGAAATACTGAACATAAAATTTATGAGACTGTGATTGAGACTGCAAAACTAAGATACTGAGATACTGAGTAAGACTAAAACTAAGGAACTGAGCTCCTCGCGTACCCCGCAAACAGTTTTTATTAAACGTCTTCTACCATAATGCAATTTTCTGTCTTCCACGCCTATGGTCGTTCTCGATAGGTCCAAGACTTCCTTCCACTGTGAAGATCTATGGTTTTCGAGTCCCTGATTCGCTGCCCTAGTTGTCACCATGACAACAGTTCTCTCCACTTGCTTCTTCGGAAGATGCTAAAATCTGGTTGGCTACCGAACATCCCTTGAAATACACAGCGAAGGACATTGCACTATTTCTAAGAATGTAAAGTAATTGCCCGCCTGTCCATCAAACCTTTGTTTCACGTGTTTACCAAGGTTCGCTGTTATTCCCTTGCTAACAATCTGTTGCGTCCTGTTCATTGTTCAACTACCCTTCGTTTTTTTTCTACCAATTAATAACTTCTTGCTTGCTGTCGTTCTGAGCTGCCTCCACGATTTCTCGTCGTAAATATAAGTTGTCACTCTGGCGTTGTTTTCATGCTGTGCGACATGCTCGTCTTGTATTCATTGAGTATTTGGCGTATTGTCTCTGTACTTGGTAAGACCTTTCTAAATCCTTTGTCAGTGAGTATCTCTTTCTTACGTTTCACACGCGTTGACTTAACCCTATAGCGTCCCCTCGTTCCAATTTCCGCGTACCCGTGCCACTGGACTCTGCTTTTGTTCGGTTTGTTGTGATGTCGTAAATTTGAGTTGAGTTTGGTCTGTCAAAGTCGATCCCAATTTCTTTTGTTGCGTTAAGTCAAACGTTCTCTCATTGTCTTGTAGCTGGCGTCGGGTCGACGTGTTCTTAATTGTCTTTATTTATTGCTCTGGTTTGGGTTGGTGATTTGACTGTGTGCAAACGCACTTCTCGATCAGAAAATTATAAATTTGAAATTTTTGATCGCTATACAAATAACAGCTCTTAGTTACGCCACTCGCGTCCAGGACTGTGTACATGCTGCCCAGGGGTCGCAGTACGATGCGTCCAGTAGTTACGCCACTCGTGTCCAGGACTGTGTACATGCTGCCCAGGGGTCGCAGTACGATGCGTCCAGTAGTTACGCCACTCGTGTCCAGGACTGTGTACATGCTGCCTCGGGGTCGCAGTACGATGCGTCCAGTTACGCAACTCGCGTGCGTCCAGGACTGTGTACATTCTGCCCCGGGGTCGCAGTACGATGCGTCATTGTACGGTCGTATGTTTGCAGCACAAGGTTGCCGATACTCTCGTTACACTAACTACGATGCGCGACCGGGAAGGGTGGACTTGTAATTTTGTGCTTGCACCGCTTAGAGCCCCCACGTGTGAAGCAGAGGCTCCTTGGTTTACCACGACGTTGACCGGCAGAAGCTAAAGGTTACGAGGATGTTGGCTATAGACTGCGGCCGTCATGTAGAGATGTCACATTTCGCAAGTGAGCCGAGGAAGAACCTGGCACGAGAGACAACCGGCGGCCTGACAATTTATGGATTCAGTAATTTAGCCAAACGTTAGGCAGACAGTTGTGCTGGACTACTGGCTGGTGGACATTCCAAGCAGCAGATCACGGGAATAGGTTTGGTGTGACGCAAAGCGAGTTTATAAGACGACGGCCTGTGGGAGAACTTCATGTAGCGCTTTGATGCGTCACCTGTTGTCTTCAGCTGACAGCAGTGCGGCAAGGATGATTTCCTGGCTTCTTCAAGGATCGAACGATAACTTCAAGGGCAGGGCAAGAAGTCTTTGTCTGACAACGACATTTCTCATAAACCACGAGCTTGCGAGTGATTGATATCGCCCGAGTGATTGGGGCGGGCGATTGATATCTCTGCATCCTACATTTATTGACAGATGTCACGTTGGGTCATTACATATATGAACAGTCAAATAGACTATTTGATTTTGAGAGCCAGGGGTCTGATCTATGACAGCAACGGAACACCCTCCGTACTTATATTCAAAGTGATTGGCTACGATTGGTACTGAGTAGGAAAGTCTTCTGATGTGCTATATCACAGGTTAAAGTAGAGATTACGTAAACAAAGATGTTGTAACTCGAGAACAAATTATATTCTACTTTCGTTTTTGACTGTGAATAAAACAGATTGGATTCAATGTTACCTGTGCATTTTGGGCTACCATCGTCATCATCATCCCTGGTGCTAAACTCATTGCCGAGTCTCGATCTCCTCTACAACTCTTCTCCAACGATCCCGATCTGACGAGATGGCTCTCCAGTCTCTCAGTCCCAACAGTTTGGCATCATCGCTCACATCATCAATCCATCGCAGCTTTGTTCCGCCTCTCTTTCTTCTGCCATCCAGCTGCATCGTCAATACTTTCCTCGGTATTAACTAATCCTGCGACATGCTCAGCAGATGTCCGGCCTACCTCAACCTTGATAATACTAAATTATCAAGTATACTATACTTTATAACGTCTACGTCCCCAAAGAGCGCGTATAATTCTTTATTATAACGTAATCGCCATACACCCATACTCCATACTGAACGATATATTTTCAGTATGCCAAGTCATGTTATAGCACTGGTTACATTCAGAATGGACGTGGATTTAGTGGGAAAAAACTATGGTGTATTAAAAATTCAAAATACAATTTTTAAGACGTATAGAATTTTTAAAGCACATCAGAAACAGGGAACAATATTGGCACACAATCGTTGTGTTTATTTCGAAATAATTATATTTAAAAAATTCTTAGTTTCATAAATTTTAAAATAAAAAACAGAATCATAATTGACGATTGTCACGTAACATTCTAGCTTGCCATATTCTAATTTATAAATTATTTTACAGTCCAGTTTTTGTTGCTTTTAATATATGCACGCCCTACTTTTAAAATTACGTAAACGTAAGTGTCCGAAAGTCATGAAGAAATCAGTAAAAATATTAAAAGAAAAGACACGATTGACGTGGTCGTGCTACTAATTGACATCAGTGCCGCCGATTGGCCACATTACCATGTAGAAGCGCCCACTGGGATTATCGTGTTGGCAGTTCGTATCCAGTGTAATAAATACGAGTAATTGGTATTAACCTCTGCGGTTAATTGGTAATTTACTAACCTCTGCGGGGTATAGCGTGCGACTAAATTTGACTGACATTAAATGGTTTTATCGTGTGTTCCTACAATACTTTTATGAAACGAGAGAAGCGAGCCTCAGTTTTTACTCGACCGTTTGGAATCATCTGTCTACATGAGATATGTCTCACGATAACGTTTGAACGCATCAACCGATTTTCGTAACCCTTGTCATGCGTGACCATACTTTTACCTTACACAACCTATTGTTTTTTAGATTTATCCCCCAAAACATTGAGGGAGCGCGAGGCAAAAATGTGAGGGGTTTCAAATTTTGAAAAAAGTCTATAAAGTCCATGTGGGGCACCAAATTAAAGGGCATTTTTTTACGGAAATACGAATCAACTTCATTTTTGGAAACTTCTGTATTTCGGGATATCGGGGGCTGAAAATTGGATACAAATTTTGATAAAATCGCAAAGATTCATTTGGCTTATCAAATTAAAGGGAATTTTAACTAAAATCTGAATGTAGTGTTGTTTTGTAAATTTAAAATTTTTAGAACGCCAGAACCGAAAGAGTGGGGCAAAAGTTTGATAAAATCAGAAAGTCCATGTGGGATATCAAATAAAAGAGAATTTTTACCAAAATCTTAACATAGAGTACAGTTTTAGAAATTTCAAAATTTTTAACCACAAGGTCTAACCAACAATGGGATCAAAAATTTGGCAAATTGTAAAAATAAAGCCGTAAAGGGAGTTGCAACGCAGATCCGGTTGTTTGAAATTTCTAATGTTTATTGTATGATTGTTCTATAATTTTTCTTTACTAAACAAAAAATAGTAGGGGTAATAGGGATTGTCGTAATTTTTCTGACAATTACAAAATTATCTAATATCAAAATTTAATATCCAATAATAAGTGTTTGTAGTGAGCAAGTTCTGCAGCTCAAGGAACATACTTTAATTTACTTTTCCTTTGTCAAATACAGAATACTGGCCTCTCTCTTATCCGACTTGGATGGGACCGGGTTAACGGTCGGATAATGGAAAAGTCGGTAACAGAACGGTAGCTCATTTATGACCGTCGAGAACAAAGAATTTAATAGCCTATATTTGAAGTACATGTACGTACAACCCACTGTGTACTGTGTGTATATATAAATGAAATGCGTACAATAAAATTTGATAAATGGCTTAATTATAATTGCTTTAAGTATCTGTGAGTAAATAGAACAGTAAATAAAATATATACGGTAGTGTATATGAATGACTTGGCTTAATTATGAAAACAAGAACGAAATTACGGTCTGCTTTCTTTTGGCTCATGCCGGTTCTAATTTATAAAGAAACGAAGATTTTGGGTGTTAAGTAAACTATGTAGGCAGAAAATTAAAGCTGTAACACGAAAACGTGTTACGTATATTTTACTGTACAATTAACCTACGTAAAAACGAACTCTTTAATGCACACTGTTCACTGAAAAAGTTTATAAACCCTCGGATTTGTGAGATAAAGTTGGTGATTTCCTTTTGTTTTATGTTATTCTGACGTCTGTCAGCTGCATAATCTGTCCACTTTTTCAGATTCAGTACATCGACTGGCGTTGAAGTAGACAGTGGTAATCATTTAAGCATAGTACAGTATTTAATCGTTAATAGAATATAATGTACGTAATGTACATAATCTTTATTAAAAAAAAGATTAATAACGTATTATTAGTGTACGTATGTATAGTTAATTTTTCCACCTTCTCTAGTGAAACAGTCGGTTAATGGACTGGTCGGTTAAGAGATCGTCGGTTAAGAGAGAGGCCACTGTATTTATCATTCTGCACAATCCAAGTTATACAGTTCCCCTCTGCTAACTATTCATTGTTTCTTGTTTTCTTTTCTATTATTTGTGTTTCTCCTTTTAGGAAGCTTTTATATTACTCATTAGTACCTGTTTGCACCAGCAGTACTGTATGTCTAACGTTTTATCGTCCTCATCGTCACACTTCCTCACATCAACACACTTACTTCATTCCAGTTCTTACTGTTCGCACTTCATATTACATGCATATTAGCCTATATACCTTATCTGTTCAACGCACATCACCACCTAATAATCTCTCCTTCGATTATGGATTTTAAAAGGAAACGTTTTTCTACAACAATATGTGTTTCCTGGCTCTCTTTTTTTCTCTTTTCCGTTAGAAAAAAGTTGAACAAAAGAAAACGTAATAAGAAACACGCAAAGTTTACACAGTGTAACCAGAAATTATGCGAGATGAACGCACGGATGGTGAAAAATGTTAAAAACGATAAAGGCAGAAAGACAGGGATGTTTTAGAGTCCATTGCTTGGCCTCAATTTCCCCCGTAAAAAAAAAAAGGCCAGAAGTAATACGTGTACCAGTATAAATGACATAATTGATGCAAAAAGATTAAGATGGTACGGGAGGTATGGGCAATGATAGACTGCCAAAGAAATTATTAGAATGGATCCTTCCTGAAATAAGAAAAAAATGAGACGTCCCGAAAGACTCGGATGGAAGGCATAAGGATTGCAATGGAACAGAGAAATCTGAAGGCGAAGATTGGAAAGATAGTAAAGGCTGAAAGTTAGGATGCGAAAAACGACTTTACATGTTATTCGAAAATCACAAATGTGTGTGTGTGTGTGTGTGTGTGTGTGTGCGTGTGCGTGCTTAAGAAATACAAAATAAGAATCTCAGAAATGCCTTATTGTAATAATATTGTTACGACATTACAGAACACGCTACATGTTTCTCGGCTATTCCAGTGGAATCCGCCTGTAATGTGTGTGCGCGTACATATGGCTGCTACTTTGAGATGAAGGACAATTACGTGACACTTGTCACGCGCCCGAAACTGATCCAGATTTCACCAGTCCGGGCGCGCTGTGTGGAAGGCCGCAATCAATTACGTTCTGTGTTTTCTAGTAGCGTTCTTGACGCGTAGTATGGAATATTCTGGTATCTCAGCGGGGTATAAATACAAATACTCAGCGACGCTTAGTTCGGTTTGAGTTGCGATTTATTCGAGTGCGGTTCGTACTATTGTGGCGAAGTGTTATGTGTTTTATAATTGTGCGAGACTCATTGACATTATTATTGTTTTAATTATCTTGTATCCGTCAGTGACTTCGTTCTAGCGTTTTTTATATAGACGCGTTTCGTGACATGTGTCACATCATCATCATCAATCGTTTTGATGATGTGACACATGTCACGAAACGCGTCTATATAAAAAACGCTAGAACGAAGTCACTGACGGATACAAGATAATTCAATTATTGTGAAAAAGTGACTTGGATACTATATAAAAACAAAATAAAATTATTATTGTGAGTAAACAATTTTTATTTGATTCGTTGCAAGAGACTATCTTGTTGATTACTGTTTAATTGTGATAATTAAAGCTGGTGATTTGGTGTCTTAATTGGTTAATTGGATTAAAGACTTAATTGGTGTCTTGTATTTTGCTTTCCACTGTACCATACGACGATGAAGGAGACCGTCGTAACAATATGTTGATCTGGCAAGGATTCCAAAAAATTATCAGAATACACTGTAGAAGTGCGTGTTGTGTGAACCAGGACAAAAGACAAACTATGATCACTTGTAAACAAAAAAAGTAAACAATATTTGCCTACAGCAACACGAGGTAATACTAAGATAAGTGGAAACTTTTAAATATTTACTCACAGAGTTGCCACGGAACAGAAGTTACCAAAAATACGTTCTTACATTAAATAGTATACATATGTTTCTTCCTTAATCCCTTATATAGCGCAAATGCCAAACAATTTTTTTTTAAATTATTTTAGTAAATGTGTAATGATTCGTTCTCCAAACGTAGTTGACATTTGCAAACAACTCCATTAGCTAGTCAAGTGATGATTCACGCTGTAGTAATATGACACGATAAACTGATGTGAAGAATTAATACCGACGTGACACGCGACAGGACATGAATGACTTAAAGGAGAGAGAGTAAAAGTGGGTCAAAAGGACAACGGGGAAAACGTGTTCAAAGACACAACACAACACACTTAATTTATTCACACAAATAACAATACATAATTTACACTGTGGTAATCTATTTACAACACATACCCGGACGAAATCGCGACGACAAAGCTTGTTCTTGTTCACTGTTTGCGGTAATGATTAAAATATTACAAAAGATTTGACTCTTTCGCTGAGGCGACTATAAAGGGGGTCGGATTCCGTGACACCTTTAGCCGGTGATGTCAATGCGACCCTACGAGTGCATATCAATAATTAATTGACGCGACACGCTAAATGACCTTCTGTTCTTGTTAACAAGATCAATATTTGATAGAGTACAGCTGAGCTTCGTCGTATTGCACGTAATTACCAACTTACAATGCAGTATCTATTTGCTTCCATACAGAAACGCACAAAACTTAATTTTAATTAGACTAAATCTAACTTAGTCTTAAAATTTCCAAACGATTAATTTGATCTTGACGTCGATGACGTGTCCGAGTATTACTAAGAACTAATACTCATCATCATCATCATCATCATCATTACCACTCCAAGGACTAGGCCTTAGACCTGTTTCGAAACCCATCTCCTCATCGGTCTACCGACATGTCTCTTCCCAGTAGGGTGATAACCAAAGGCAGCCACAGCCCTTGCTAGCTGATATTCGAGCATGCATTTGGCGAGAGATTTTGTTACCATGTGTGATAAATACTAATCTCAAGTACTTGAAATTCTCACACCTTTCTATCATCTTCCTCTCCTAATCTGAGTCCCTGGGGCCTAACACCTGTTCTACGTGTTGCTAGTTGATGAGGCAAGTGAGTTCTCGGTTTTGGTCGACCGTTTGACATTTTTTTGTCTATCTCTCTGTCTACCTATCAGTTTGGGGTAGATCCCATGATAACGTTTGAACGCCGATTTTCGTAAAACTTGGTACGCATGTCCATACTTTTACCGTACACAGAACACTACTGTTTTTGAGATTGGTCCCTTAAAAAAAAATGGTGGTGTGAAGAAAAAATGTGGGGAGGGGGTTAAAGTTGTGAAAAAGTCGCAGAAGCCCATGTGGGGTAACAAATTAAAGGAAA
This sequence comes from Magicicada septendecula, assembly GCA_034769895.1. Classification (NCBI taxonomy): domain Eukaryota; kingdom Metazoa; phylum Arthropoda; class Insecta; order Hemiptera; family Cicadidae; genus Magicicada; species Magicicada septendecula. Next base: position 130,445,189 of record CM068373.1, read on the forward strand.
CTTAAACAGGAATCTAAATATGGTGTTCATTTTTGAAAATAACAAAATTTTTGGATTACAGGACTAAAGGAATTCCAATCCAGATCCGAACGTTTAGAATTTTTAGTGCTTATTGTATGATTGTGTGCTCTACAACTGTTGTATTACTAAAGAAATAATAGGGAAATCGCGAGTATTTTTTATTTTTCCCGTAATTCAAAGTTATCTAATATCGAAATTTACGTATTTATAAATGTACTTCCTTCAAAGTAGTGAGCGAGTTCTGCACCTCAGGGATTCTACCAATAGGAATTTCGTCTTTTCTCAAATCTTGTTTGGTAACTCATAAAGCTTTACACAAAGTTACGGCCACGTGTGATAACATTGTACAGACGAGGTATAAGAGCCAAGTACTCCCGTGTTTTGCGACTAGACACATTTAGGGTTCGTTGGTATCTGCAATAAGCCAATGTAGTTGCGTACCTGCCGAACCGCTTTCGTCACATTAGTGTAGTTTGGAAAGGCAGAGGTGCAAATTACAACAGGCCGCACGCACGCGCACACACGCAACAGTGCGAACGCCGCGCCGCACGCCGTTATATAAGACACGACACACGTGCGCGGGCGCCGATTTTAGAAATTCATGAAAAAAGAAAGTTGTTGTTGTTGATGTTGACGCCCGAAAGGTGACACATGCCATTTATCGGCGATTTGTTTTGAGGAGAAATTCAATTGGTTCTCACGTTTAATGGCGTCCGCGCGCGCGCGTGTGTGTATGTGCCGTCATTGCGTGACTATCGTCCAGCGTTTGAACTTGCCCAGATGTATGATATCAACTGACTATACTGATGGACTGATTAATCCAGTGGTGCACAACCTTTCAACATCCGAGGGCCACCAAAAACTTTTAAATGATCATAGCGGGCCACAAGGCGACTTCCCTCCATTTCGCCAACCACCTACCTAACCTTTCTCCTTATCCTAACATTTCCAGTATCATTTCCGTGAAAGATAATGCTTCTAATTGAAGAGCGTTTTCTAACATGTCTCATAAGTAAGTAAGTAAACTTAACACAGCTACGAAGAAGAGCTTAATCTAGCTCTATTGAATAATTAAAAACTCACCTGAAAAAACGTTTGAGGTCACAAAAATAATACAGCCATCAGATTCCAAAAACGAAATTTTAATTTGTAAAGAAACACTTTTAAAACAATCTTTTAAAAAACACGTAATTTTAAAAATCAGTTTTACTTTTTTTTTAGTTTACTTTTAAAAGACACACAATTGCAATAAAATTATTAATTTGAAAGAAAGCACAAAACTAATATTTGTTAAAGAGGAAACTAATTTAGAGCCTAATGAGAGACTTGACACTGTTTGTTTTTCCCTAGTGTGTCTATATCGGGTTCAATGTTGGACACAGCAATTCGCAAGTTTCCCTCCAAATGTTCATCAGTCAGACGGGAACGACCTCTTGATTTGATCTATTTCATCAAACAAAAAGACTGCTCGCATAAGTAGGTACTTCCAAATAATGTTGCCGTTTTTAGAGCATGATTGTTCAATGCTTTCATTTTCTCAGGAAAGTAATTTTTATAAAAATCCAATAGAGAAACCTCAGAAAATTTTGTCTTCAACTCAAAGTTCGATTGAAGATCAATTAGCTCCATCTGGAAATCAATGGCCACTATCTCAACATCAGTAGTGAATGGTAGAGCAAACATATCAAACAATTTCTCAAATTTTCTCATATCTTGAAATCGACGTTTAAACTCATTTTGAAGATTCTCTATAAGTGAGGCATATTTAGTGAAGTTAATGGGTTGTTCAGAACTTGCTGCAAAACTGTTCATTGTAGAAAAATGTGTCAGTAGCCCAGACGTCAGCTGTGACTGCCATAAAATCAGTTTAACAACAAACAATTTTATTAAATAAAACAGATTGTGTATCATGTTATTTTGCCCTTGAAGTTTGGTATATAGCTCATTAAGATGTTGGGTTATGTCAACTAAGAAAGATAAATCGCACACCCATTCATTGTTCTCAAAGTCTACTACCAGATTCTCATCACGGCTTTTCAAAAAGATAATTATATCTTTACGCAGGTCATACACTCGTTTCAGCATTGTTCCTGCACTAAGCCAACGAACTTGTGTAAAATAAAGAACGTCGTCATACTGGGTGTCTAATTGTAATAGGAATTCTCGGAACTGGCGATGGGTGAGTCCTCTGGAACGAAGAAAATTTATTACTTTGATCACTGCTTTCATCACATGCTCCATATGAATAGTTTGTGCACAAAGGTTCCCTTGGTGTAAAATGCAGTGGAATGCGACTGTATCATTGCCCATGTTTTTACAATCTGTTGCTAAATAGTTCACTACTCCTTGCTTCTTTCCCACCATGGCTGGCGCACCATCTGTTGAAATGCCATATAATAGTTTTAGGTGTACTTTTCCAAAATGTTTTTCACCTCACAATAAATATCTGAACCTTTGGTTGTATCTTTCATAGGAACTAACGCCAGTAATTCTTCTGTTATGTGAAAATCTTCATTAATACCACGGATAAAAATTGAAAGTTGTGCTGTGTCAGTGACTTCTGTGCTTTCATCCACGGCCAATGAAAAAAACTTAAATTCTAATATTTTTCCTTCAATGTTTTTTCAATGTCTGATGCCATTTCTTCTGCTCTTCTGGATACTGTCATATGATTAAGACTAATTTTTGAAATAATACTTTCTTTCTCAGGGAAAGCTATATTTGCTACTTCTTCCAGACATTCTTTAACTAGCTCTCCATCTTTGTACGGCTTCATTTTTTAACTAAAATTTTAGATACATCAAAACTTGCTTTAACTGCAATTTCTGAGTCATCAGTCACTTTCCGGAAAAGATTTTGTTGACTTGTTAGTTTACGTTGGAATTCTTTTACCTTATCCTTTCGCCATTGTCCCGTCCACTCTTTGTATTTGCCAGCATGTTTTGTATCGTAATGTCTCTTCACATTGTACTCTTTCATTACACCCACGGTTTCTTCGCAAATTAGGCATGTTGCTTTACCGTTATACTCTATAAAAAGATACCTCTCGCTCCATGCTTTTGAAACACACGGCACTCGTCAGTCACTTTACGCTTTTTCACAGACATGATCGTGAAATGTTACAAAAAAGGACTCACTTAAATGCACACGAATGCCAAATACAGATCGGTCTCTACTGAAACTGAAGAATTGAACTAATGCTACACGCTACGAGAATTGCTGCTACCTACTGCCACTGCCAACCTAGTTCACGCGTGCGCAGACAGTGAGTGTCCCCCACTACCACCACCACCTGACCCTGGTCAACCTAATTCCCGATCAAACCAACAAATCTGGGTAAATTTCCATACACAATTTTAAACATGTGGACTTATAATATTTTTTCCTCCGGGCCGCATAAAGTGAGGTTGAGGGCCTCAGGCGGCCCACGGCCGCGGGCTGTGCACCGCTGGACTAATCAGTCATTCTTGTAACTGGTAGATACCCCTTATCATTTGACCTTTCCAGGATGGCACACAAACAAATATACCGCCTACGCCAACTCAACCGTAGTTCAATGCTGTAACCGCTACAATAATCTCTCTCTCTCTCTCTCTCTCTCTCTCTCTCTCTCTCTCTCTCTCTCTCATCTCTTCTCCTTCTCCTCAACCCAGAGGTTGGTGTGCTTACAATTTCTTCCCTTTCGAAGACAGACTCTTAATATCGCTCGTAAATGTTGATCGACCTCATTTTCACATTGAAGATTTTATGTATGTATTTATGTATTATGTATTGTGGTTACACTTTCACCTTACAGAACACTGTTGTTTTGAAACTGATATACCCACAAATAAGGGGGCGAGAGGCAAGACTGTGATGGTGTCAACATTTTGAAAACAATCGCAAAAGTAAATGTGGAGTATTAACTTATGAAAATGTTTAACCAAAATAAGGATTTAGTTTACGTTTTCGAAAATTTAAAAATTTTGGAACGCCAGGGCCCAAAAAGCGAGACAAAACGTTCAATGTCTTTCTTACATCTTCGACTGATATAATAAAGTTTGTACCGTTATAGATATGTTAAAAATGTAAATTACCTCTTTTCTCTTATCTATCTATCTATCCATATATATATATATATATATATATATAACTCAAAGTCTGATGTTTATGTGTATGTACTGAATACAAATCCACACCGTTACACTGATTGCCACCAAATTTTTCACAAGTAACCTTTGACACAAGGCGAAAACACCGTCTAACTTGGAATTTGATATTTTGCCCCGTTCGCACGATTTAGGCCCTTTTAATTATGTCTTTCCGTTGACGCGTATAAAGATGTCAACAACACCATGGAGACCAGAACTAATTACCATAGAAACAAGTAAATAAACAAAAGCTATTTAGCGGCATCGAAACTGTACATTTATCCATTCCTGCAGTACATTTACGATGTTTCATATAATATGCGATTTTATCGATATATTACGATGTGGAAAAGAAGTGTACTAATTGTAAATTGTCCTATTACTTAATGCAAAGCGAAAATACGTGTTGTTTTCATTGTGAGGTTAGGTGACAACGGTTTTTTGTTTTTAGTTTACTGCTGAGATAAATAAAAGCCATGGTTGAGGAAAACATAACGTTTAATGTGTTATACAATGCTTCTAACACATTAACACTTAAAGTAAAGAATTTCGCGTTTTTTATTTAACAGGTACTTTATAAATATCTCCAAAGGCTTTATAAACGGATACTTTTAAATCTCTAAAGGCTGTTGCACCAACATAATAATTTAGTACAAGTTAAAATAGTACAAGCGTTGAAAACAGCTTTGGAGAGAATTTGACTAATGAGTACAAAATTGTTATACGAGCTGACAGAACGCCATATAGACATTAGACAATAAAAATTATATTAAAATACTTATAATAATAATAATGGCTCCCATGTATACCACCGAAGTAGCTTAGGAGTAGGCAGGGTAGGCTGCCTAATGTGAGCCGTACAGCATACAAGGAAGGCAGTGTGGCCAGCACTACGCTTCAGCCGCCCATTATTATCCCCAGGATGGTATCCAGATACTCATTTTCAACAGGCTGAGTCGACCTGGGTGCTGAAAAACGCACCTTGATTTTATGGCGCGGGCCCGGGAATTGAACCCGGGACCTCAAGATTAGTAGCCCGGTGCCATACCCAATGGTCTACTGAGCCTCCAAATACTTATTAAAAGTCAAATATTCGCGTGCGAAGCTGAGGGTAACAGCTAGTTTACAAATAAATTGTGCATTTTTTATGTTTAAGTTACAATTCGAAAATTGATGGCTGAAAATTGATACGGCCCACCTGTAGGTTCCTAAGTTTAACTGAGGCTCTCAGGTGCTTTCTAGTTGGAAACCACTGCACGAGATAATAGAGTAAACTTTATTCACGCGCCCGTGCGACGTATTAATATTAAGATAACATACGTTGGCAGCAGTATACAACACACACGAGTGTACACACATTAGGCTGTACTGCTTCAGCCATTAGCGGCTAGCATTCCACTAACTCAGTGTAAATAGTACAGCGTTTTGCTGTGACCTTCGGTACGTGAAGAAGCAGTAAATGTCAGACTTGCTATTCCTGAAATGCGGAGATCTAAAGTCGTCATCACGTCAAGTTCCGGGGTCTTTATTGAATGAGAGAAGCGAGTTCTTAGTTTTGACTCGACCGTTTGGCAGATGTCCGATTGTCTATCTTTTATCAACTTGGATTATGTCTCACGATAACTTTTGAATGCATAAACTGATCTTAGTAAAACTTGACAAGTGTGGCTACACTTTTACCTTGCAGAACACTATTGTTTTAGAAATTGATATCCCCACAAATAAGGGGGCGAGAGGCAAGACTGTGCGGGGTCAACATTTTGAAAAAATTGGAAAAGTACGTGTGGGGTATCAAATTAAGAAATTTTTAACCAAATTAAGGATTTAGTGTTCATTTTCGAAAATTTAAAAATTTTGTAAGGCCAGGTCCCAAAAAGCGGCGCAAAAAATTTATAAAATTTAAAATTCCATGTGGAATACAAAATTAAAGAAAACTTTAACTAAAATCTGTATATAGTGTACAGTTTTGGAAATTTAAAAACTCTTTGACTCTATGGCCCAGAAATGGAATAAAAATTTGAAAGAAATTTTAACATCCAGCAAGGTGTCAGACTAAAAGTTCGGGTATTAACACAAATCTGATTGTTCTGAATTTTTACCGTTTACATAATGATTGCCGTACAATTGTTACTTTACTAATCAAAAATTTAAATATAATACTACTAATAATAATATTATAGTAACTAATTAAAGTAAGTTATTATAGGCCTACTTATTTTAACAATTTATTAATAACTTATTAAAATAATATTGCTAAACAAAAAACTAGAACTCGAAGTAAAGGACATAAATGAAATTATTTCAATTTACAGAAGACAATGGTGGGATCATCTGTAAAGGATGACAGTATCGATTGCAGAAAGCGGCACTGAACCATAAAGCCATTGGTAGAAGAGAGGCCATTGGGTTGTCCGAGGATGAGATGGGTACCGGAACAGGTTTATATAACCTAACCTTTGAAGAGCAGCAGAAGAAAAACAAAAAACTTTAATAAAAGAAATTTTTAATTATCTAATATCAAAATTTATCCAATAGGATAATAAATGTACTTCGTTCGAAATAGTGAGCCAGTTCTGCAACTCACTGGGTATACTAGTGTTACTTTATTCTCCCTCCCTCCCCCTGTGTGTGTGTGTGTGTGTGTGTGTGTGTGTGTAGGGGGTGGACTCTGTATTTTAGCTTGTCTGTAACTTTGAATTTAGACTCTTAAAAATAAGTTATAGTAACTGCGAATATATAGCGCGATACACTTGGAAATTTGCACAATTATTTAATTATCGTTAATATCGGTTTAGGACAGTCGAGTGGGCGTGTGCGTATGACGCGTAGGACGATAAATGGAAAAACATTATAGCGCCCTTATTAATTAAGACTTCCAGATAGGACTTAGAGAAGAATGTAATTCGTATTAGAACAAACAACTTGGCGTAATTAAGTGTATACTACTCACGGAGGTGGAAATATTTTTTTTTTTAATAATCCTGTGCAAGACTCGAACTTTAAAAACTATAAAAAACAAACATTTCGATAACTTCTCTGAAGATTCAGAACAATTCTTGATCAGAATAAACCGAAATGTTTACATAATATACTTCTGATTCCCTCATTTAAATCAGATTTACTTGTAGAGAAGGATCAAGCAGTTGACCAATCAGCGCTTTAGAATTTCAGTCAAGATTCAGTAAAGCTCCGTGTAAGTTAAGTTCATAACGATTATTCAGTCGTGACGCGTGCTTATTGTTCCTCTTTACGAACAATAAGTTTGGAGGAAACGGTCACCATCACCAGCCGGCGAATTGCCGTACTGAACGCTGTAGATTTCGGAGCTGCTGTAAATATTCTTAACGGAGCGTATTGCGACCTCATTTAAAACTGAGTGCCTTCCGTGTAAGTGGAAGATTGTCCGCATTGTAGAAAGACACTTGAAGAGTACAGGATTTGGTGTACGTCCAATATACAGCGGTCGAGAAAATAATTTGTGCCGAATTAAACCCGTGAATTTTCGAACGTGGTCAGAAATTAATAAGTCCTTATTAAAACTCATTACATTTAGGCGTTTCTACATTACGCATTGAGTTAAAAAATGATGATGATAATGATAAAGAAGAGCTACAGTACACTACCACATACGCCTGTATGAAAACAAACGGTGTACAAGTGACGACGGTGCACAAGTGTGAACCGACCTTACTTTCCCTGGTCGCAGTTTTCCCTGAGTAACCAAGGCTGTACTGTAATGGATACACACAGACTACCCTCCATTTGCACACCAGCGCTAATGAGCGATAATTACTGAACATGAGTACGCACCGTCTACTTTTGTTATCCGCATCTTATACTGTGCATACAAGCGAGTTGTTGTCGTATGGTAGTCTCCGTCTACTTTTGTCTTTACAATCCTCTACTCCTTATTGCATCTCCTTCCTCTTTGTCTCCTTCGTTCTGTGGCCCAACTCCTTTCTCCTCAGCAGTAGCGTGGAGTAACTAGGAGCAGAGACTTGGTTGAAGTTAGATGCTCCCATTTTCTTAAGCACAAATGAGAAATGCATGATTCTTCCCAAATAATTTAATAAAACTCCTTCGTTAGCACTAGAATCCAACGTGAGCCCTGCTTCCAACACTAATCTTCTCCAATGTCTACTATCCGTTGCCGTCTCAACGTAACCCATTCACATCCATTCTTCTGAGATCTTCCAGCACCATCATCCAATCATCTTGTCTTATATCGATCCCTCTTCCTGCTTGTATACTCCTATGTCCTCAGGAATTTTTTTGAATATGCTGATCGTCCATTTGCTCTAGGTGTCCTATCCATAAAGGTGCGTTGAGCAGTTATGAATCTTACAATGTCTTCATACTTCAATAGCTCATCAATGTTATTATTATTATATATCTCTTTGTTATTTCTTACTCTCCGTTAATCATTTTCCTTAACCAGGCCATAAACACGTTGCACAGTCTTCAAACCTTACAGATCTTCTGTGTTATTCTTCGTATTGTTTAAATTAGCAGCCATCCTTACTATTTCTTTTATGAATTTGCTAACTGCTATAATTTTTTATTGTTCGACTAAGCTTTTCGTCATTGCTGACATCTTCAGGTCTTAAAACAACCATCCTGAAGACCTGAAGATGTCAGCAATGACGAAAAGCTTAGTCGAACAATAAAAAATTATAGCAGTTAGCAAATTCATAAAAGAAATAGATCTTCTGTGTGTTTGTTGTTCCTGTCTTTGCAGATGTCCAAGTCTCACCTCCATAAGCAACAATATAGATCTAATAGGTTTCATTTTGATTTTTGTGTTGTGATTAATCAGTTTCCTTCTCAGTAGTCTACTGTCATCAAATAGTATGCCCCATGTCCTATTTGTATCCTGTCACGTATTGTCGTGTTTATCGACTCTTCATTATCAATCATGTTATCTAGGTACCTAAACTTATTAACCGCATCAAATCAAATGACCCTCTATGCATAAATTATACAGATTTTTTCTCCTTTCTAATGCAGAAATCAGCATGTACTTGTTTTGCTAACATTTACGTACATTCAGTCCCTTTATTTCTTCTTCTTCTTCTTCTTCTATGGCGTCACAGTTCGGAATCAAACCTTAGCCTCCCCTCCTTGACGATCATCCGCCTCCATTTCCCCCTGTACTTGACGATTTATGACCATCGTTTTATTTTAAGTAAAGTAGCAGCATCCCTTTCCACTGCGTCAATCCAGCAATGCTTTGGTCTGGTCTTCCGACAGGCCTTCTACCCCCGATTTTACTAAATAGTACCTTCCTAGATATTCGGTTGAGTCCCTTGTAAACCTCGACCAGCCGTTGTCTTGATCCAGCTATTATCACATCATCAGCGTAAGCGCAAAGTTGGCTTCTCTTATATAATATCGTTCCTCGCTGATCTATGTGGCCTAACATAATTTTATAAATACATTTTATAAATGTTTTGTGTCTAAAACGTTTTGAATAAATCAACGTAAAATGTAAGTGTTAAAACATATGGAAAAGCACTGATTTCAAAATATTTTATTTTGATTAATTCTCATTCAATTTAAAGAGAATAAATCCCATGTCATTAGGAACCACTTTAATTCAAATTTGTATTCTTAACAAATCATGCCAAAATGAGACAGTCTGAAGATATTTTGGAAAAACCGGTTTCATTAGCACTTTCCACTTTAATTTAAGGAAATTTTAAACAAGAATATTTAACCAAATTATAGTTTGCGGTAAAGTACGTCATTTTCTATGTAAAATGCAGTAATACAAACTTCTCATTTTATCTGAATTAAAGTCAAGAAACTTGCTGGATTACCTGTGCAAAGAGTGAGAAAAGGTAGAAGAAGAAGAAGAAGAAGAAGAAGAAGAAGAAGAAGAAGAAGAAGAAGAAGAAGACAAAAACGGCGACGGAGTTTTACATATAACAACTAAATGAACGAAGAAATGATTTTGTTGACACAAAATAATTTTCCACACCAAAAATAATCACTTGACACTGTTATGGTTTCTTAACGACCGCTGCCAACAAACATTCATGCTACCCATTAGCTATAAATTACCAGATAACTAAATCGATAAAATGTTAATGACAGCGACCAGCTCGCTGATGGCATTGAGTAAATGAAGCTGCGGTCATCAAAACACATTTAGATCTTACACTGTAACAAAGTCAGCAAACAAATGTGATAGCACTCTCGTTTTAAAACGTTTCTCCTGAAAATGCAATCGACTCACTCTTCACCTTTGCCAGGTACCTTAAACTGCCTCGCATTGGTACATGTTTTTAAAGCCTTGTCGTTTAAAAAAAAAAAAAAAAAACATTATCGAGTGACACTGGCGGCTAGTCCACAAGCTTCAATGGTTCAGTGAACCCCACAAATAATTTAAATATGTTTAAGAATTTGTTGAGAGAATGGTTTGTTAGATTAATCTTGTTGACTGAACAATAATCGATTCGCGTAATAGGCGAATTGCTCGCTACTACTGCTTGAGGTGCAAAAGCAGCTCTCTGCACCTCCTAGACTGTGTAGACAGCTTTGGAGGGGGAAATCATTATACCCAAAATACAATCAACTGTCGCTAAACACGGGTGTTAGCGACAGAGACGAGTAGTTTCGACGAGGGCCGAACCGTCCCGTCCAGGAATGTCAACATTTTCGTAATACTGTACCGCCATTCACCATTATTATGATTTGTCTGTTTACCTTCAGTTTTGTGTCAGATTTCTCTGTTTCATTTAGTATGCAATGAAAATGTGTGCAGTGAAGTCTTAAAGTCAAATAAAATAGTGAAGTCTTTGAATTCCGAAAATAAAGTGTGTTTAATGTAGTCAATAAATAATTATAGTAACGTTAAGCCGACAGAACCGTGTATAACCTCCAAAGTGCTTGCTGGTGTTTAGTGTTCAGATATTTCTTATCTTTGTGTTCAGTTTATTGATTTGGTAAAATGAATAGTCTTCAATCTATTTTAAAAACAAATTTTTCTTCTCTCTCTATTGAAGATAAATGCAAAATTAAGTAACTTGGTAGGCCGCTTCCCGTTTTAAATATTAAACAGAAACATTTAACTATCCCTTTATTTCAACTACATATTTTTACAGTAAGTTACATATAGCATAAACACAACCTAATATTAGGCCTACTTAAAGTTATTAATAGTTATTTCTTCATGTTGCGACCCGCTCCGTGTTTTATTAGGAATGGGATAATTGCTCTGATCTTAGTAGAAACATTCAGACATTGAACCTCCAACTGTCAGAACCACGAGCCGCCACTGCCGAGTGTTTAGAAGTATTTAAGTATGGACATGTCTGTTAGGAGCACAGTAGTAGTTCGGAACGCAATTCTGTATACTTTACTGAGCATCGAATAGCGAAGATAAATGTTATACTAGTAACATCCCTGAGCAGAACTCGCTCATTATTTTGAACAAAGTACGTTTATTATTACATAAATTTAATTATTAGATAATTATTCAACTATGGGAAAAATTACAAAAATCCCGATTAATTGTAGAGCACACAATCGTACAATAAACACAGTACAATCGTACAGTAGTAGTAGTAGTAGTAGTAGTAGTAGTAGTAGCATTACTAGTAGTAATAGCAGTAGTAGTGGTGGTGGTAGTAGTAGTAGTAGTAGTAGTAGTAGTAGTAGTAGTAACAGTAGTAGCAGTGGTGTTAGTAGTAGCAGTAGTAGTATGAAATATTTTAATAAACGCAACTGTTTTAATTAGTCTGTCGTAGCTTTGATGTTCTTGTAACACGTCATTACGTAAATGTTCAATATTGCGTTGAGTAATTCATACAATCTCATGAACCTTCTATTCAATAACGACGACAACAACAACAACAACAAGAGGAACAGAACGGTAACAACAACAATGTGTATAATAGCACAATTAGGAAAGTAAGAGAAACAATGGTAACAGTTAACAATGAATCGCCAACAATCGCAAACGAAAAAGATAGCGGCGCGGCAACGGAAAACTGACGATTCACAGAACAGCGCGGAAGACGGAGAACAAAGGTCGTCTGTGCGCACAAAGGGACTTACTACTACTGCTACTACCACAGAACTGTACAGTAGTTCATAATCACAGTTGGCAGTTGAGAAAAACAATTTGTTATTATTAAAGCGTTGACTCCGGAACATTACATCAAGGAAACGTACACATAAATTCCTCGCTTTACAAATACAATGAAAGGATAATACAGGAAACAGAAGACATTTTTACACTCTACAATAACGTCCTACAAAATTAGTGGCCTACAGATCTACAGAAAATAAAAAACAATGACGTCTACAGGTAACATACCTGATTAAACGCAAAAATATTGGCCTAATCGTCGACAATTCAATTATACAGCAAATTCGCCATTTTCGTCGCAAAAACAGCATCGACTGGGATAATTGGGGGGGGGGGGATAGTAGGTTAACGAAATTTAAAACCATGGAACGTCCTCAAACAATGGAACAGAGACAAACTATGGTTGTCTGTGGAACGTTCCATAGAAACCTAAAAAGTAAAATAAGATGGTACACCCCTATCAACGGCCTATCCCACCACAAGAAGGTTTCAAAATAACTGAGATGACATTAAAAATCGATTCTTTTAATACATTAGATGCAACATTTCCTAGGTGCGTTTTATATGAAAAGTTTTAAAAGATTAAAATACATTGATTTATAATAGATACTGCAACGAAATTAAATTATGTGTAAAATAATAATAAATAATAGTAATATATAAATAATATATAAATAATAGTAATAATAATAATAATAATAGTAATAAATAAAAGTAATAATAATATGCAACAGAGTCTATTATCTGGAGGTAGGACAATTTATTAAATTAAAAACAAATTTATATATCTTGTATGTTAGTTTCTTTATAAAACACAAAATGATTTAATGAGTTAATATGACTATAATTGTACAAATTATATGTTTGACTTGAACAACTTGTTTAAAAAGTTACTTGATTGAAGAATTCCTTGTTGTTGATAAGTAGACGGCTGCTACGCTAATACGTTGACCACTGGTCTCGACGATGCGTTGTCACACTTGATACGCACGCACACGCCGTTTATCTGCCCGTTATTGTTTATATTGATAGTCTCAGGTTTAGAACAATGGGTTAATTTATAGAAAGATATGGTACTGGACTAACACCTTCCAGCTATCTTAAAGTATTCAAGCGTTAATACAGGAGTACTCCGTCGAATACTACTGGCCTATGCGGAGATCTTGCACTAACGCGAGTTAGTTCTGATCAATCATGTTTGCAAATATAGTTAATTGCTTCTATTAACCCTTGATACAGCATACGGGTAACTCGTAGCTAATATCTCGGACTGGCGTCACCTTATAGAAGAACTTATTGTGACACGAAAAAATCGCACAGAGAGTACGTCTTCACGGGGCGAGTTTTAGAAGCGGACTGACTGATTAGACCAGAATGAAAATTGGAGTTCCTGATTGGTTGAAATTAGCAACACCTGATTTTCACAAAGATTAGCTTCAGATTATGTACGAATCCGCTAGAGTTGGTAGAATCCTGCAGAGATATTATCTAAAATTTTATGACTTACTTGACGATAACGTGATTATAGAAAAGTGAATTCAGTTAAAAAACACATAGTAAAATTGTAAGGTTTAAGCCTCTGACATACAAGAAATGTAGCGCCAAATATGACGCATACGCTGACCAAGTATCATTCCGAAATATTAATTAATAAAAGAGTTATTCGGGAAAATACGAATAACAAGCGCACACGCGAACTAGAATTGCACTATACACGAAAGAGAATAAATTTGTGGACATTTTGATGTATAGCACGTAACCACCCATCTGTTATTTCGCAACTTATAGCTAATCTACAAAATAAGAAACAATTTTAAACCTGTCTATTAACGTCATAAAACGTGTAACACTCATTTATTATGGCTTTTTTTTACTGCAAGTTTCGTTGCAATACATATATACGCTGAGGAAATAGATAGTTGCGCATCGCTGCATGACTACGTGCCGCTTTGCATTTATATTTGCGCGCCAGAATTTCTTAACACTCTGGGCTATTCGAGATGCCTCTTCCAGACGTTACTCGACATAAAGGCCCGCTACGTCACTACAGTGCAAGGTGGGAGAGGTGTAAACACTGGATTCGAAGTGGGCAGTTCAGTTAGACCTAGCGATATCTCAAGTGCGGAGTCAAGTGATTGTTGTGTAGGTGCGTAACCGCAATAAGGTGACATTTATTGTTATGTGTTGGACAAATTTAACTTGAATTATTGTATGAGTGTGCCTCTGATAATTTATAACTGTTGTTTTTGTCTAATTAAAGTTTGTAATTAGCGGTTTCATTGGTGTCAGTTATTCTGTTTCCACTGTACTACACGATGATCCATGAGACTGTCATAACTATACAAATGTGATGAAAATTTTCTATATTTACTTACAGCTTTACAATTAAATTCTATGTTCAAAATAGTGAAAAAGTTCTGCAGCAGAGGCAGCTTCTTAGTTAAAATCACAATACTTCGTACGAAACTCTCGGACTATAAACAAAATTAGTCGAAACAAACGTTCCTGAAAAACGCGTCGGTTAACGACAATTCAACAAAAACGCCCAATCTACAAAACAGTCCCAAGTACGCACGAAAATTTCACCTTTTCCGTCCAAACAATCAATCAATCTCTTTACGAAAAAACGCATACATTCCACTGCGTACTGGATAAAATGTGCGTGTGACGAATTTCCGCTTGACACGGACACGCTACCCATTTAATAGACAGTTATTTACACAGCAATTTAACTGAAGCCCAGCACTGCAAGATTAGCCGTTGTTATGAAATTGACGTTTATGGAATTTCTTTCTTTTCGTTTTTCCTTTTTATTAAGTGACTTTCTATATTTATCAATAACAACAACGAAACTGGGTTATTGAAAAGACGATTATGCGACATCGTTATACTCGAGCATGACTCGCTTTATTATACTGTGGGCGCTTGGTTTCTGCAACCAACAAACGAACACTGCTCCACTTTCCCGCCAACTCTATGTATTCATAGAGTCCATAAGTCACTCGTCTTAAAAAAATAAAAAACCAGTGGACCTCGGTAACTCGGATCTGTGGGGAAATGGGAAAAAATTGAGTTATCGACTATATCGAGATATTAAGGTTCGAGTTAGGATTACTAAAATTCGGGTTACCATACAGTTCCCGTATAGCGGAATATACTGTATAGGAGCAGTCGGCAACACCGCACCCGTCGATAAGTTTTGAAGCGCCCGCGAACCAATTTGTAATTTTTTTAATTTTTTTTTTTTTTGAACGAAGGAACGCACCTGCATTATTCCTGCCTTGAAGTACCGTGTTTTAAAAATAGTACAAGCCATTTACTGAACCGCGCTACGTCTCCCCCTCCCATACGATTGTCGAGCTTGTCGCCCAGAGCCTGTAAACACTTTTATCCCCAAAGTGGTTTTTCAAGTTTTACATTTCTGTGCACTTTATAAAAATAAATAGTGTTATTTTAGTAAGTTCTTTAATTTATTTTTATTAAAATGTTTTCCTGTTTAACCATTTTTTCGTTTAAAGTTTTGTTTGTTTTAACGTGTGTGTGCATGATGACAGATTGTTTATGACCTACACGAATGTGAAATATTTTCTGAAATTTATATGAAAAATAATGCAAAGCTTTTTTTGATTCTGTGTTCCACGTCGCTAAATATAAGCGCCAGGTTATTATAAAGCGACAGTTAATGTTTGTAACGTGCCGCTATTGAACTCTGCACCTTTCTATTTTCCATTGATGGGGTGGGGAGGAGTGCGCCCATCGAATTGGCCCTCAGTTATATACGCCCCCAGTGTCGTAGCTAGGCTTTTTGGCGCCCGGGCAAGGAGATCGTCGGCCGCCTCACCTTCACAAGTAAAGGGGAACAAAATAGGAAAAATGAAGGCTCATTCAGTGAACAAAGTACTTAATAAATGCAGATGTGTATAGTTTTGTATGAAAGCACCTCCAGCAAAGTTTTAAAAATATTTGTTACGTCAAAATTACGAAATTACGTATTATAATATTACTGGTATTCAGTTTGTATACATTTATTATTAACAAATGTAGACTATAAAAAATGTAGTAATATAAAAAAATTTTATAACGAAAAAATGTACTAATAAACGTGCAAATTCCTTGTAGGTCTAAAGCGCATCGGCAAAATTATATCCTAACGTAACATAAAGTTAAACAAAGAATTATATTAAAAGTAATAAATTAAATCACTTACCATTACAGGTTAATGGTCTTCAATTAATAAACACTTAAAATTTATTTTTAATATTTATTAAATATTTAAAACGAGGCATTGTAAAATGTAACTTTCTTGGTCTTAATTGCTGCAAAGTCGGTTATTAAATCACTATAGTCTAAAAACGAAGCAATGTCGTTTTCAATTAAAAGTATAGCTATATTTGATACCCTGTATTGAGAAATTGTTAATCGTAGGTAATACGTCGTCGCTAATAACAAACATTTTATGATCCCAAGTTGATTCCTTGTTAATTGTAATATTTTGACACTCGGGGTTCGATTTTCCTTGAATAAAAGACTTCATAAACTCCTTGGAACTTGTTGTAGTTCTTAATCTTCTATTAAGAAAATCTTATATTCTTGTAGTTCTTAAGGAATAGTCATAACTTATCAAAGGAACAAGTTGTTTGTAGTTTTATAAACTGAAAACAATTTGTTCAAGTCTATGCTCACTTTGCCGCCCTCCTGGCTATTCCGCCCTGGGCGGCTGCCCACTTGGCTCCCCTAGCTACGCCACTGTACGCCCACATAAATTCACAGGCAGCCTATGACTGCTGTGCAAATAACTGCCATCTGCTTCTAAGTACGGCAGTGAACAATATGTGCTCTTGTTGTTGAATGCAAATCCTGTGACATGGATTTGGAAATTTATAATAAAATAAACTGAGCACGTTTTGCGTATATTTGTATTCTACTTTAACAATGTGTAATAATGGATAAAAAGTAAATACACTAGTAAGTTCGCTACTTTGAACGAACTAGATATATTATATTAATAGACTATGTTAGAAGACTATTTATACAGTATTATTAGATACATATCTATATTAGAAACTTTCAATTAAAAAAAAATTACTTAAATCCCGATTACACTACTACTTTTTTTAGTAAAATGACAATTGTAGAGCAGGCAATCATACAGACAAAAATTACAAAATTACAAACATTCCAATTTGTTCTAAAATTCGCTGTAGTAAGACACAAGGATGGATTTTTACTTTTTTTTTCACATTTTTTACCTTTTTCGGGCCTTGGAGTCCAATAACTTTCAAATTTCTAAAACTGTACACTATATTCAGATTTCGGTTAATTAAAATTCTCTTTAATTTGACACTTCACATGAGATTTGCGATTTTATTTAAATTTTGACCGCCTTTTTGAAATCTGGCATCCCAAAATATTGAAATTTCCAAGACTTAACACTAAACTCAGATTTTAGTTCGCTTTAACTTTCAGGGCAAGTATAAGGACTAAGGTAGTCGTGAATAATCAGATTTTGGATCAAGTTAGACCCAGTTTAAGTACCTGGGTTGTAATATCTCATATGGAACCCATATTGATTGGGATAGTAAGCTAACGAAAATTAGACGCATCTGTGGAATGGTTCACAGATAAAACACGATAGGATACCCGAATGAAATTTTACAATTACATGTGGCTGTCCCCACATTCCTGTATCCTAGTGAGACATTGACTAGTAAAAGGGAGGTACAGAGGATTCAGGCAGCTGAAATGAAATTTCTAAGATTGACGCAAGGTTGTTCTCTCTTGGATCGGAGAAGGAACGAGGACATTAGACGGGGATTTAAACATTGTATCATTACACTAGAAGACTGAAGACCACAGAAGGAGATGGTGTGAACGCTTGAACCGCATGCCTGAAATCTGTCTACCCGTGGCTGCCTTGACTACCCTACTGGGAAAAGACATGTCGGTTAACGGAGGAGGAGATTGGTTTCTGGAACAGATCTGGAGCCTAATGCTTGGAGTGATGATGATGATGGTTCCTTTTAATTTGGTACCCCAAATGAGCTTTTGCGATTTTATCAAACTTTTCTCCCATTTTTTAGGGTACTGGAATCCCAAAATTTTGAAATTTCCGAAAATGAACACTACATTCTGTGACGATTTAAATTTAAAATAAAAAAAAAAAATAATAAAAATATAAAATGGGAAGTTAGTGGAAACCATTAAATCGCACTATTAAACCAAATACCCCTGAAATAACTCATAATAGTAATGAGAATTAAAAAGAAAATTTAACTAAAATAATTAATTAAAACTGTGAAAGCAAAAGTTAAAAATAAAACTGTTAACCCTTTATTAAATTTATCACGCTATGACCTGTGTATACCGGATCCAACTTGCATACCGACCCGGCATTAAATAAAAAATACCTGTAAACCAATGTAACTAGAATATAAGGTAGCCCACTCCGGCCAATTACCCTCCCATTGGTTGCTTCGCTGTGACGTGTACTGGTGGAAGAAATACGCGCGAATCTTGATTTACCATGCAATCTTACCTGAGACAATGTCCTACTTAGCATCTCTCTGCTGTTTACACGAAATATTAACAATAATTGTAATAAGCTATTCATATAGAAAAAGGATTAAACAACAAGATTACATGGTTTGCGGCAAAAAATAATGGTAAAATTTATTTCTACATTTAATAGAAAAGTAAGCAAGTCTGTCCACATATAACATTGACAAAATGGCACAAGATGTAAAATTAAGTCGGAAAGGAGGCGATATTATATATATATATATATAATTTTTTATTATTCGTTAATTTTATATTAATAGAATTATTTCGATTGTTATTAATTTACTTAGAAACCTCTGATGATACTGATATTTTTCAGTGAAACGTGCGTCAGGTGTTAAAAAGAATATACGAAATTATACTACTTGCAGAAGAAACGAATTGAAAACATCACAAATTTTATATATATATATATATATATATATATATATATATAATATGCCTGCGTGGGTGGGTGCGCGTACGTGCACACGCGTGCGCGCATGAGTGCGTGTATAAACATTTCTATGTAGTATAATAGATTTGAAACAAACTTCCAATTATTATAATTATAATCAATATCATAATCATTTTCTTTATCTACATTTTCATTGTTATTTCATTGTTACTAGTTTCAGTTAAAAACTGAAGCTAGTACGTTTAGTTGTAAACATAAATACTTTTATCAACGAAATGAAAATGGTTATTTAGTTGAAACATACCTTCATAGGTAACTTAAATTTTTGAAGACGAAGCTACCCAGAGCCGACTCTTTGTTGCTGCATACTTTTCAAGTGACTTGAGTTTGAGCTGTTTGTTCAGATGGCGGATTCTGATGAATGTTCTTGTCCTGACGTACAGACAAATGACTTTCTCGTCCACCTCTGGAAATTTAGATTTGAGTAAGGTGGCCAAATAAGAGATAACTTTCACTTGTTTTGATACTGTACGTCCGTGGAAAGAAGTAAAAACTATCTCAAACTGAATCAGTTTTTGTAACCACTCGTCTGACGGATGGGTAAGCCCCCCCTTTGATATAATCGATATCCAGTCATGACTATGTTCCCCGGAAAGACACAATGTTTCGCCTCTCACACCTAGACTTTCATCAATGAAGCGGCACTTGAATGCGATGTACCCGGCCAGATATTTTAAGGCATCTTGAGGAACATCGTTGTCACTTGCAGACGGGGCCAAGTCCTCTGTTTTTAACAATTCTGCTTCGTCGGTGTCATTATTCGGAGAACTTGGTATTAACGTATGTTCAACTATGTCTATGCATAGTTCATTGGTAACAAACTGGATGAAATCCTCGTCAGAGTCATTTGATTCCATAACTTCGGTGGAATGAATGCTACCATCCTCAGCCACAGACGCACTTCCAGATAACGGTATATCGTCCGTGCTACCCGTTAAAAGTAAGAGCCGAATTCTGTTGCGCACTTCAAAGGGAGTGGGATTATTATAAAAGACGCCTAATCCCCGAATTCGTGAAAAAAAGTTTTCAAGGCAATCTTGATTGAATCTAGCGGTCAAAATGTACGTCACCCCATGAATCATTGTCATTTGTTCATAAAGGCCGAACAATGAATTTAAAGATATAACGAAACCTTTCTGAAAAGGTAGTAAACTTTTTTTACTTGCTACTCGCATGTTAGTTATTACTTTCAAAAACCTTTTTAAAGTATTTTCTTGGCTCCTTAAATTCATGCCGTACCCACTTCTGAGGGGCGTTTTCTGGTCTTTTGGAAGTCTTGAGTTTAAAATAGCAAATGCATCGTTTACCAGTTTGATGAAGCTGCTTTCGCGCTCTTTATTTGCAACATACTTCAGCGCCTTTGCTGTACGATTAGAAAACAACTGTGCAGCAAATCTTACATTTTGACGAGATCGACCAGTTACGTTAAGGTGTATCTGACTAATATTGGGTAAAATCGTCAATTCTCCTTTCTGTTGCTGTAACAGATTTTCGATTGTATCTTTTTTAAGCTCAGTGCCGTCGCAAAGTAACAACCCATGGTCTAGAAAATGATTTCTAAGCAGCTTCAAAAGATGAGGTACGTCACAGAAAACCCACACCTTATCGTTTGTAGTCGGGTTAATGAAGAAATTTTTTTCTGTGTTTACATCTAATTCCTTCCAGACTTTTGAATTCTTTCCCCCCATATCACACGTCACAGCCGCTACATGAATATTACTGCTCTCAACGGCACTGATAATGCTTTTAAGCAATACATCTGTCATGGTCACATCAAAATCATAATAAATGGGTTGCTTCCACTTGGCAAACAGACCTCTAATTCATCAGAATCCGCCATCTGAACAAACAGCTCAAACTCAAGTCACTTGAAAAGTATGCAGCAACAAAGAGTCGGCTCTGGGTAGCTTCGTCTTCAAAAATTTAAGTCACCTATGAAGGTATGTATCAACTAAATAACCATTTTCATTTCGTTGATAAAAGTATTTATGTTTACAACTAAACGTACTAGCTTCAGTTTTTAACTGAAACTAGTAACAATGAAATAACAATGAAAATGTGGATAAAGAAAAAAATTAAATATCACTATAATATTGACGACTCGGAACACTAAGTTTTTTATGAGTAAAAACGTAAAGTTTTACCTTACAGCCTAAACCGGCTTTCACCTATAGAAGGCTTCATCAGAGGCTGTCGTTAGTAGCGCTGTTCATCTTGTTGTTGGCGACGAGATAGTGTTTCGAAAGATCGAAGCTGTGTGCGTGTGGTGAGATGTGTTCGAATAATGCGTGCGATTTGAATTGTGTCTGTTCGTTTAGGATGTCGTTTTTATTTGTTTTTGTGTGTTTGTATATTTCTAATTGTTCTAGAGTGTCTAGTTTTCGGCCTTTTGTGTGTAGATTTTCGGTAGATTCTGTAGTGGTGTGGAGTGCTTTTGTGTGTTCAATGTATCTCTGTTTGAAGCTACGTCCTGTCTGGCCAAAAAAATTATGATATTGATTATAATTATAATAATTGGAAGCTTGTTTCAAATATATTATACTACATAGAAATGTTTATACACGCACTCATGCGCGCACGCGTGTGCACGTACGCGCACCCACCCACGCAGGCATATTATATATATATATATATATATATATAAAATTTGTGATGTTTTCAATTTGTTTCTTCTGCAAGTAGTATAATTTCGTATATTCTTTTTAACACCTGACGCACGTTTCACTGAAAAATATCAGTATCACCAGAGGTTTCTAAGTAAATTAATAACAATCGAAATAATTCTATTAATATAAAATTAACGAATAATAAAAAATTATATATATATATATATAATATCGCCTCCTTTCCGACTTAATTTTACATCTTGTGCCATTTTGTCAATGTTATATGTGGACAGACTTGCTTACTTTTCTATTAAATGTAGAAATAAATTTTACCATTATTTTTTGCCGCAAACCATTTAATCTTGTTGTTTAATCCTTTTTCTATATGAATAGCTCATTACAATTATTGTTAATATTTCGTGTAAACAGCAGAGAGATGCTAAGTAGGACATTGTCTCAGGTAAGATTGCATGGTAAATCAAGACTCGCGCGTATTTCTTCCACCAGTACACGTCACGCGGCAAAAACAGCTGATCGCTAGGTTAGCGCGGGAAGCCGGAATGGCCCCCCCTGCCTGTAAACTATAATGTAAATAATTAATAATTTAAAGTCACTAGTAGTAGTTGTAATAAATTCTGTAGACAAGCAAAGTCTCGATTGTTTATTTTGTCGAACTGTAAGACTGTATTACTAATTAAAAGTTGGAACTATATTATGGCGGAGTATTCACTCCACGTCGTTACAATTTTCCTGTTGTAACAATGTAGGACTTATGATGCGGCTTTCAAACTGTAAACAGCTCCAAGCGGGGCTCTGCACAAAATGTTTATTTTTAATTTTATTTGATTGTTAGCTTCCACTAAAAGTGTGGAGATCTAGATCTATGTAACTAAGATGTAGTGAGTTTTTCAAGCAAAGATGTGATAGAAGAAAATGAGTGTATAAGGTGACATCTCCTATTAAAAATCAAATATGGTTCAAGTTAAGTGTAATTCCAACATAATGTGAAACGAATATGTAAACTCCAATACTACTGTGCTATTACATATGTGATGTGAATAACTGTGAATAGTGAAGACTAAGACCTCAACTGCATTTTAACTACCGCCGAGAAACAGGACGACTTCACGCTAGACGACACCATAACATCCACTTCATCATTAATTGACTCCGAGGACATCCACTGGAAAGACTACCACGATGACAACCCACGACTAAGAGAGTACAGAAGAATCACGCGGCAGGACATGGACAGATAACATTTAACTAGAGGTGACGCGGAAGCTCGTCTTCCGTGAATAATGTATATTTAAAATATAAGTAATTATAAATGGAAAAAACTTTTAAATGACAATCTCTAAGCGTTAAGTTTTAAAATGGTGTAACCAGTAATTTCTGAAATCATACGTTGTAACATAACTCTTGTGATGTAACTTTGAAACATCGCTCAACTAAATGAAACCATTCTTCAAATGGTATATTAAGTAATAATGTAATTGTCTAAACAAGTAGAGTAAATTTGAAACTTCCTAACTAGTTTAAAGAGACTCGGATCCGAGGTAAATACATTATCTGTATGATCATTTTTAAGACAGAAAACCCCTTTACAATTTCTGTGTAAGTAAAAATTTTATTTGTAATGTTTTACCTATCATACGTAAATAAAAGGATGTCATCTTTGTTACATACTAAATTGAGTGCATAAATCAGCTAAATTCCCTCCCCTTGTTTCCTTTGTTAGAGTACTTATAATTATTGTTAGTGATGTGTTAATTTTTCAGTTTGTTACAACGTAGGCAGCCTGTATAATTGGCCAGAGTCAATTATCACGGGTTCCCTGGATTATAACGTAGCCGACACGTTATAAAATGCGCCACTCTGCTTTTATATAAAATGTTAGTGTACGTAGTGTCTCATATAAGATGCGGCACTCTGCAGATCTATGCACTCAGTTAATGTATTGTATGTAAAACAAAAAGGCTAAGTAGCATAATAATAGTGACAATATTAATTTACTATTGTAAATTTTGTGTGAGATTACGCACATACTCCTATATCATTTACTTAACATACGTGAAAATAATACAAGCTATTATTGTATTACACCAATTCATGTAGGTACTTGTCAAAATGTTCAGTCTCTAACACCTCTATTTTGCGACAATTCAAGACCTGTAGTTTTCCTGTATATGCCTGCATAAATATGTAATTTGTATTTCTATTGCCACGGTGAGTTATATAAACAATTGACTAAATAAAACAAGTTCAATTACGTGTAAATAAATTGTAAGTGAAATTCTACTCCTCCCTAGTAGCAGAATTAGATAAATTAAAATTAGTACGTAAAACTAAATAATAACTAAAACTCAGCTTAATAACGGGCTGTAACTTGTTTAAAACGCATATCGTTGCGCATCGCACATACCACCCTCGTTGAAGCTAGCCGATACAAGTCTGTAAAGGAAGCCGTCAGCTGTTGTTGAATAGAACAATAACATTCTCTCACCCCCGAGTGTGATTCTCCCCTTCTTACGCATACTACTATGTAATTGTTTAAAAGAAAACTAGTTTGACCCACATTCCAGCGTAACAGCTGATCGTTGAAAGTAAAGTTGACGTCTGTGTGAATTTTTTCTCTTTCTCTGAGATGCTAAGTAATTCTCTTACAACCAATGCAAATGTTTTACCATGAACTAAAATGTGTATGCAATAATTGTATAGTGTAGTAGAATAAGTTTTAGTGTGCTAGATATAAGGTAAACATGGCCCTATTTAATCCAGACTTACTATTAAAAGACGAACTGTCTTATGAAGCTCTTTTACGTGGTTTACCCCATGCGAATGTAACAGTCATGGGGTACAATAAACCCGTGAATTTTCGAACGTGGTCAGAAATTAATAAGTCCTTATTAAAACTCATTACATTTAGGCGTTTCTACATTACGCATTGAGTTAAAAAATGATGATGATAATGATAAAGAAGAGCTACAGTACACTACCACATACGCCTGTATGAAAACAAACGGTGTACAAGTGACGACGGTGCACAAGTGTGAACCGACCTTACTTTCCCTGGTCGCAGTTTTCCCTGAGTAACCAAGGCTGTACTGTAATGGATACACACAGACTACCCTCCATTTGCACACCAGCGCTAATGAGCGATAATTACTGAACATGAGTACGCACCGTCTACTTTTGTTATCCGCATCTTATACTGTGCATACAAGCGAGTTGTTGTCGTATGGTAGTCTCCGTCTACTTTTGTCTTTACAATCCTCTACTCCTTATTGCATCTCCTTCCTCTTTGTCTCCTTCGTTCTGTGGCCCAACTCCTTTCTCCTCAGCAGTAGCGTGGAGTAACTAGGAGCAGAGACTTGGTTGAAGTTAGATGCTCCCATTTTCTTAAGCACAAATGAGAAATGCATGATTCTTCCCAAATAATTTAATAAAACTCCTTCGTTAGCACTAGAATCCAACGTGAGCCCTGCTTCCAACACTAATCTTCTCCAATGTCTACTATCCGTTGCCGTCTCAACGTAACCCATTCACATCCATTCTTCTGAGATCTTCCAGCACCATCATCCAATCATCTTGTCTTATATCGATCCCTCTTCCTGCTTGTATACTCCTATGTCCTCAGGAATTTTTTTGAATATGCTGATCGTCCATTTGCTCTAGGTGTCCTATCCATAAAGGTGCGTTGAGCAGTTATGAATCTTACAATGTCTTCATACTTCAATAGCTCATCAATGTTATTATTATTATATATCTCTTTGTTATTTCTTACTCTCCGTTAATCATTTTCCTTAACCAGGCCATAAACACGTTGCACAGTCTTCAAACCTTACAGATCTTCTGTGTTATTCTTCGTATTGTTTAAATTAGCAGCCATCCTTACTATTTCTTTTATGAATTTGCTAACTGCTATAATTTTTTATTGTTCGACTAAGCTTTTCGTCATTGCTGACATCTTCAGGTCTTAAAACAACCATCCTGAAGACCTGAAGATGTCAGCAATGACGAAAAGCTTAGTCGAACAATAAAAAATTATAGCAGTTAGCAAATTCATAAAAGAAATAGATCTTCTGTGTGTTTGTTGTTCCTGTCTTTGCAGATGTCCAAGTCTCACCTCCATAAGCAACAATATAGATCTAATAGGTTTCATTTTGATTTTTGTGTTGTGATTAATCAGTTTCCTTCTCAGTAGTCTACTGTCATCAAATAGTATGCCCCATGTCCTATTTGTATCCTGTCACGTATTGTCGTGTTTATCGACTCTTCATTATCAATCATGTTATCTAGGTACCTAAACTTATTAACCGCATCAAATCAAATGACCCTCTATGCATAAATTATACAGATTTTTTCTCCTTTCTAATGCAGAAATCAGCATGTACTTGTTTTGCTAACATTTACGTACATTCAGTCCCTTGATTTCTTCTTCTTCTTCTTCTATGGCGTCACAGTTCGGAATCAAACCTTAGCCTCCCCTCCTTGACGATCATCCGCCTCCATTTCCCCCTGTACTTGACGATTTATGACCGTCGTTTTATTTTAAGTAAAGTAGCAGCATCCCTTTCCACTGCGTCAATCCAGCAATGCTTTGGTCTGGTCTTCCGACAGGCCTTCTACCCCCGATTTTACTAAATAGTACCTTCCTAGATATTCGGTTGAGTCCCTTGTAAACCTCGACCAGCCGTTGTCTTGATCCAGCTATTATCACATCATCAGCGTAAGCGCAAAGTTGGCTTCTCTTATATAATATCGTTCCTCGCTGATCTATGTGGCCTAACATAATTTTATAAATACATTTTATAAATGTTTTGTGTCTAAAACGTTTTGAATAAATCAACGTAAAATGTAAGTGTTAAAACATATGGAAAAGCACTGATTTCAAAATATTTTATTTTGATTAATTCTCATTCAATTTAAAGAGAATAAATCCCATGTCATTAGGAACCACTTTAATTCAAATTTGTATTCTTAACAAATCATGCGAAAATGAGACAGTCTGAAGATATTTTGGAAAAACCGGTTTCATTAGCACTTTCCACTTTAATTTAAGGAAATTTTAAACAAGAATATTTAACCAAATTATAGTTTGCGGTAAAGTACGTCATTTTCTATGTAAAATGCAGTAATACAAACTTCTCATTTTATCTGAATTAAAGTCAAGAAACTTGCTGGATTACCTGTGCAAAGAGTGAGAAAAGGTAGAAGAAGAAGAAGAAGAAGAAGAAGAAGGTGCAAAAGCAGCTCTCAGCACCTCCTAGACTGTGTAGACAGTTTTGGAGGGGGAAATCATTATACCCAAAATACAATCAACTGTCGCTAAACACGGGTGTTAGCGACAGAGACGAGTAGTTTCGACGAGGGCCGAACCGTCCCGTCCAGGAATGTCAACATTTTCGTAATACTGTACCGCCATTCACCATTATTATGATTTGTCTGTTTACCTTCAGTTTTGTGTCAGATTTCTCTGTTTCATTTAGTATGCAATGAAAATGTGTGCAGTGAAGTCTTAAAGTCAAATAAAATAGTGAAGTCTTTGAATTCCGAAAATAAAGTGTGTTTAATGTAGTCAATAAATAATTATAGTAACGTTAAGCCGACAGAACCGTGTATAACCTCCAAAGTGCTTGCTGGTGTTTAGTGTTCAGATATTTCTTATCTTTGTGTTCAGTTTATTGATTTGGTAAAATGAATAGTCTTCAATCTATTTTAAAAACAAATTTTTCTTCTCTCTCTATTGAAGATAAATGCAAAATTAAGTAACTTGGTAGGCCGCTTCCCGTTTTAAATATTAAACAGAAACATTTAACTATCCCTTTATTTCAACTACATATTTTTACAGTAAGTTACATATAGCATAAACACAACCTAATATTAGGCCTACTTAAAGTTATTAATAGTTATTTCTTCATGTTGCGACCCGCTCCGTGTTTTATTAGGAATGGGATAATTGCTCTGATCTTAGTAGAAACATTCAGACATTGAACCTCCAACTGTCAGAACCACGAGCCGCCACTGCCGAGTGTTTAGAAGTATTTAAGTATGGACATGTCTGTTAGGAGCACAGTAGTAGTTCGGAACGCAATTCTGTATACTTTACTGAGCATCGAATAGCGAAGATAAATGTTATACTAGTAACATCCCTGAGCAGAACTCGCTCATTATTTTGAACAAAGTACGTTTATTATTACATAAATTTAATTATTAGATAATTATTCAACTATGGGAAAAATTACAAAAATCCCGATTAATTGTAGAGCACACAATCGTACAATAAACACAGTACAATCGTACAGTAGTAGTAGTAGTAGTAGTAGTAGTAGTAGCATTACTAGTAGTAATAGCAGTAGTAGTGGTGGTGGTAGTAGTAGTAGTAGTAGTAGTAGTAACAGTAGTAGCAGTGGTGTTAGTAGTAGCAGTAGTAGTATGAAATATTTTAATAAACGCAACTGTTTTAATTAGTCTGTCGTAGCTTTGATGTTCTTGTAACACGTCATTACGTAAATGTTCAATATTGCGTTGAGTAATTCATACAATCTCATGAACCTTCT
The DNA here is from genome assembly GCA_034769895.1 of Magicicada septendecula. NCBI lineage: Eukaryota > Metazoa > Arthropoda > Insecta > Hemiptera > Cicadidae > Magicicada > Magicicada septendecula. The sequence continues at coordinate 130,473,619 of CM068373.1, forward strand.
ATTCAATAACGACGACAACAACAACAACAACAAGAGGAACAGAACGGTAACAACAACAATGTGTATAATAGCACAATTAGGAAAGTAAGAGAAACAATGGTAACAGTTAACAATGAATCGCCAACAATCGCAAACGAAAAAGATAGCGGCGCGGCAACGGAAAACTGACGATTCACAGAACAGCGCGGAAGACGGAGAACAAAGGTCGTCTGTGCGCACAAAGGGACTTACTACTACTGCTACTACCACAGAACTGTACAGTAGTTCATAATCACAGTTGGCAGTTGAGAAAAACAATTTGTTATTATTAAAGCGTTGACTCCGGAACATTACATCAAGGAAACGTACACATAAATTCCTCGCTTTACAAATACAATGAAGGGATAATACAGGAAACAGAAGACATTTTTACACTCTACAATAACGTCCTACAAAATTAGTGGCCTACAGATCTACAGAAAATAAAAAACAATGACGTCTACAGGTAACATACCTGATTAAACGCAAAAATATTGGCCTAATCGTCGACAATTCAATTATACAGCAAATTCGCCATTTTCGTCGCAAAAACAGCATCGACTGGAATAATTGGGGGGGGGGGGATAGTAGGTTAACGAAATTTAAAACCATGGAACGTCCTCAAACAATGGAACAGAGACAAACTATGGTTGTCTGTGGAACGTTCCATAGAAACCTAAAAAGTAAAATAAGATGGTACACCCCTATCAACGGCCTATCCCACCACAAGAAGGTTTCAAAATAACTGAGATGACATTAAAAATCGATTCTTTTAATACATTAGATGCAACATTTCCTAGGTGCGTTTTATATGAAAAGTTTTAAAAGATTAAAATACATTGATTTATAATAGATACTGCAACGAAATTAAATTATGTGTAAAATAATAATAAATAATAGTAATATATAAATAATATATAAATAATAGTAATAATAATAATAATAATAGTAATAAATAAAAGTAATAATAATATGCAACAGAGTCTATTATCTGGAGGTAGGACAATTTATTAAATTAAAAACAAATTTATATATCTTGTATGTTAGTTTCTTTATAAAACACAAAATGATTTAATGAGTTAATATGACTATAATTGTACAAATTATATGTTTGACTTGAACAACTTGTTTAAAAAGTTACTTGATTGAAGAATTCCTTGTTGTTGATAAGTAGACGGCTGCTACGCTAATACGTTGACCACTGGTCTCGACGATGCGTTGTCACACTTGATACGCACGCACACGCCGTTTATCTGCCCGTTATTGTTTATATTGATAGTCTCAGGTTTAGAACAATGGGTTAATTTATAGAAAGATATGGTACTGGACTAACACCTTCCAGCTATCTTAAAGTATTCAAGCGTTAATACAGGAGTACTCCGTCGAATACTACTGGCCTATGCGGAGATCTTGCACTAACGCGAGTTAGTTCTGATCAATCATGTTTGCAAATATAGTTAATTGCTTCTATTAACCCTTGATACAGCATACGGGTAACTCGTAGCTAATATCTCGGACTGGCGTCACCTTATAGAAGAACTTATTGTGACACGAAAAAATCGCACAGAGAGTACGTCTTCACGGGGCGAGTTTTAGAAGCGGACTGACTGATTAGGCCAGAATGAAAATTGGAGTTCCTGATTGGTTGAAATTAGCAACACCTGATTTTCACAAAGATTAGCTTCAGATTATGTACGAATCCGCTAGAGTTGGTAGAATCCTGCAGAGATATTATCTAAAATTTTATGACTTACTTGACGATAACGTGATTATAGAAAAGTGAATTCAGTTAAAAAACACATAGTAAAATTGTAAGGTTTAAGCCTCTGACATACAAGGAATGTAGCGCCAAATATGACGCATACGCTGACCAAGTATCATTCCGAAATATTAATTAATAAAAGAGTTATTCGGGAAAATACGAATAACAAGCGCACACGCGAACTAGAATTGCACTATACACGAAAGAGAATAAATTTGTGGACATTTTGATATATAGCACGTAACCACCCATCTGTTATTTCGCAACTTATAGCTAATCTACAAAATAAGAAACAATTTTAAACCTGTCTATTAACGTCATAAAACGTGTAACACTCATTTATTATGGCTTTTTTTTACTGCAAGTTTCGTTGCAATACATATATACGCTGAGGAAATAGATAGTTGCGCATCGCTGCATGACTACGTGCCACTTTGCATTTATATTTGCGCGCCAGAATTTCTTAACACTCTGGGCTATTCGAGATGCCTCTTCCAGACGTTACTCGACATAAAGGCCCGCTACGTCACTACAGTGCAAGGTGGGAGAGGTGTAAACACTGGATTCGAAGTGGGCAGTTCAGTTAGACCTAGCGATATCTCAAGTGCGGAGTCAAGTGATTGTTGTGTAGGTGCGTAACCGCAATAAGGTGACATTTATTGTTATGTGTTGGACAAATTTAACTTGAATTATTGTATGAGTGTGCCTCTGATAATTTATAACTGTTGTTTTTGTCTAATTAAAGTTTGTAATTAGCGGTTTCATTGGTGTCAGTTATTCTGTTTCCACTGTACTACACGATGATCCATGAGACTGTCATAACTATACAAATGTGATGAAAATTTTCTATATTTACTTACAGCTTTACAATTAAATTCTATGTTCAAAATAGTGAAAAAGTTCTGCAGCAGAGGCAGCTTCTTAGTTAAAATCACAATACTTCGTACGAAACTCTCGGACTATAAACAAAATTAGTCGAAACAAACGTTCCTGAAAAACGCGTCGGTTAACGACAATTCAACAAAAACGCCCAATCTACAAAACAGTCCCAAGTACGCACGAAAATTTCACCTTTTCCGTCCAAACAATCAATCAATCTCTTTACGAAAAAACGCATACATTCCACTGCGTACTGGATAAAATGTGCGTGTGACGAATTTCCGCTTGACACGGACACGCTACCCATTTAATAGACAGTTATTTACACAGCAATTTAACTGAAGCCCAGCACTGCAAGATTAGCCGTTGTTATGAAATTGACGTTTATGGAATTTCTTTCTTTTCGTTTTTCCTTTTTATTAAGTGACTTTCTATATTTATCAATAACAACAACGAAACTGGGTTATTGAAAAGACGATTATGCGACATCGTTATACTCGAGCATGACTCGCTTTATTATACTGTGGGCGCTTGGTTTCTGCAACCAACAAACGAACACTGCTCCACTTTCCCGCCAACTCTATGTATTCATAGAGTCCATAAGTCACTCGTCTTAAAAAAATAAAAAACCAGTGGACCTCGGTAACTCGGATCTGTGGGGAAATGGGAAAAAATTGAGTTATCGACTATATCGAGATATTAAGGTTCGAGTTAGGATTACTAAAATTCGGGTTACCATACAGTTCCCGTATAGCGGAATATACTGTATAGGAGCAGTCGGCAACACCGCACCCGTCGATAAGTTTTGAAGCGCCCGCGAACCAATTTGTAATTTTTTTAATTTTTTTTTTTTTTGAACGAAGGAACGCACCTGCATTATTCCTGCCTTGAAGTACCGTGTTTTAAAAATAGTACAAGCCATTTACTGAACCGCGCTACGTCTCCCCCTCCCATACGATTGTCGAGCTTGTCGCCCAGAGCCTGTAAACACTTTTATCCCCAAAGTGGTTTTTCAAGTTTTACATTTCTGTGCACTTTATAAAAATAAATAGTGTTATTTTAGTAAGTTCTTTAATTTATTTTTATTAAAATGTTTTCCTGTTTAACCATTTTTTCGTTTAAAGTTTTGTTTGTTTTAACGTGTGTGTGCATGATGACAGATTGTTTATGACCTACACGAATGTGAAATATTTTCTGAAATTTATATGAAAAATAATGCAAAGCTTTTTTTGATTCTGTGTTCCACGTCGCTAAATATAAGCGCCAGGTTATTATAAAGCGACAGTTAATGTTTGTAACGTGCCGCTATTGAACTCTGCACCTTTCTATTTTCCATTGATGGGGTGGGGAGGAGTGCGCCCATCGAATTGGCCCTCAGTTATATACGCCCCCAGTGTCGTAGCTAGGCTTTTTGGCGCCCGGGCAAGGAGATCGTCGGCCGCCTCACCTTCACAAGTAAAGGGGAACAAAATAGGAAAAATGAAGGCTCATTCAGTGAACAAAGTACTTAATAAATGCAGATGTGTATAGTTTTGTATGAAAGCACCTCCAGCAAAGTTTTAAAAATATTTGTTACGTCAAAATTACGAAATTACGTATTATAATATTACTGGTATTCAGTTTGTATACATTTATTATTAACAAATGTAGACTATAAAAAATGTAGTAATATAAAAAAATTTTATAACGAAAAAATGTACTAATAAACGTGCAAATTCCTTGTAGGTCTAAAGCGCATCGGCAAAATTATATCCTAACGTAACATAAAGTTAAACAAAGAATTATATTAAAAGTAATAAATTAAATCACTTACCATTACAGGTTAATGGTCTTCAATTAATAAACACTTAAAATTTATTTTTAATATTTATTAAATATTTAAAACGAGGCATTGTAAAATGTAACTTTCTTGGTCTTAATTGCTGCAAAGTCGGTTATTAAATCACTATAGTCTAAAAACGAAGCAATGTCGTTTTCAATTAAAAGTATAGCTATATTTGATACCCTGTATTGAGAAATTGTTAATCGTAGGTAATACGTCGTCGCTAATAACAAACATTTTATGATCCCAAGTTGATTCCTTGTTAATTGTAATATTTTGACACTCGGGGTTCGATTTTCCTTGAATAAAAGACTTCATAAACTCCTTGGAACTTGTTGTAGTTCTTAATCTTCTATTAAGAAAATCTTATATTCTTGTAGTTCTTAAGGAATAGTCATAACTTATCAAAGGAACAAGTTGTTTGTAGTTTTATAAACTGAAAACAATTTGTTCAAGTCTATGCTCACTTTGCCGCCCTCCTGGCTATTCCGCCCTGGGCGGCTGCCCACTTGGCTCCCCTAGCTACGCCACTGTACGCCCACATAAATTCACAGGCAGCCTATGACTGCTGTGCAAATAACTGCCATCTGCTTCTAAGTACGGCAGTGAACAATATGTGCTCTTGTTGTTGAATGCAAATCCTGTGACATGGATTTGGAAATTTATAATAAAATAAACTGAGCACGTTTTGCGTATATTTGTATTCTACTTTAACAATGTGTAATAATGGATAAAAAGTAAATACACTAGTAAGTTCGCTACTTTGAACGAACTAGATATATTATATTAATAGACTATGTTAGAAGACTATTTATACAGTATTATTAGATACATATCTATATTAGAAACTTTCAATTAAAAAAAAATTACTTAAATCCCGATTACACTACTACTTTTTTTAGTAAAATGACAATTGTAGAGCAGGCAATCATACAGACAAAAATTACAAAATTACAAACATTCCAATTTGTTCTAAAATTCGCTGTAGTAAGACACAAGGATGGATTTTTACTTTTTTTTCACATTTTTTACCTTTTTCGGGCCTTGGAGTCCAATAACTTTCAAATTTCTAAAACTGTACTGGAATCCCAAAATTTTGAAATTTCCGAAAATGAACACTACATTCTGTGACGATTTAAATTTAAAATAAAAAAAAATTATAATAAAAATATAAAATGGGAAGTTAGTGGAAACCATTAAATCGCACTATTAAACCAAATACCCCTGAAATAACTCATAATAGTAATGAGAATTAAAAAGAAAATTTAACTAAAATAATTAATTGAAACTGTGAAAGCAAAAGTTAAAAATAAAACTGTTAACCCTTTATTAAATTTATCACGCTATGACCTGTGTATACCGGATCCAACTTGCATACCGACCCGGCATTAAATAAAAAATACCTGTAAACTATAATGTAAATAATTAATAATTTAAAGTCACTAGTAGTAGTTGTAATAAATTCTGTAGACAAGCAAAGTCCCGATTGTTTATTTTGTCGAACTGTAAGACTGTATTACTAATTAAAAGTTGGAACTATATTATGGCGGAGTATTCACTCCACGTCGTTACAATTTTCCTGTTGTAACAATGTAGGACTTATGATGCGGCTTTCAAACTGTAAACAGCTCCAAGCGGGGCTCTGCACAAAATGTTTATTTTTAATTTTATTTGATTGTTAGCTTCCAGTAAAAGTGTGGAGATCTAGATCTATGTAACTAAGATGTAGTGAGTTTTTCAAGCAAAGATGTGATAGAAGAAAATGAGTGTATAAGGTGACATCTCCTATTAAAAATCAAATATGGTTCAAGTTAAGTGTAATTCCAACATAATGTGAAACGAATATGTAAACTCCAATACTACTGTGCTATTACATATGTGATGTGAATAACTGTGAATAGTGAAGACTAAGACCTCAACTGCATTTTAACTACCGCCGAGAAACAGGACGACTTCACGCTAGACGACACCATAACATCCACTTCATCATTAATTGACTCCGAGGACATCCACTGGAAAGACTACCACGATGACAACCCACGACTAAGAGAGTACAGAAGAATCACGCGGCAGGACATGGACAGATAACATTTAACTAGAGGTGACGCGGAAGCTCGTCTTCCGTGAATAATGTATATTTAAAATATAAGTAATTATAAATGGAAAAAACTTTTAAATGACAATCTCTAAGCGTTAAGTTTTAAAATGGTGTAACCAGTAATTTCTGAAATCATACGTTGTAACATAACTCTTGTGATGTAACTTTGAAACATCGCTCAACTAAATGAAACCATTCTTCAAATGGTATATTAAGTAATAATGTAATTGTCTAAACAAGTAGAGTAAATTTGAAACTTCCTAACTAGTTTAAAGAGACTCGGATCCGAGGTAAATACATTATCTGTATGATCATTTTTAAGACAGAAAACCCCTTTACAATTTCTGTGTAAGTAAAAATTTTATTTGTAATGTTTTACCTATCATACGTAAATAAAAGGATGTCATCTTTGTTACATACTAAATTGAGTGCATAAATCAGCTAAATTCCCTCCCCTTGTTTCCTTTGTTAGAGTACTTATAATTATTGTTAGTGATGTGTTAATTTTTCAGTTTGTTACAACGTAGGCAGCCTGTATAATTGGCCAGAGTTAATTATCACGGGTTCCCTGGATTATAACGTAGCCGACACGTTATAAAATGCGCCACTCTGCTTTTATATAAAATGTTAGTGTACGTAGTGTCTCATATAAGATGCGGCACTCTGCAGATCTATGCACTCAGTTAATGTATTGTATGTAAAACAAAAAGGCTAAGTAGCATAATAATAGTGACAATATTAATTTACCATTGTAAATTTAGTGTGAGATTACGCACATACTCCTATATCATTTACTTAACATACGTGAAAATAATACAAGCTATTATTGTATTACACCAATTCATGTAGGTACTTGTCAAAATGTTCAGTCTCTAACACCTCTATTTTGCGACAATTCAAGACCTGTAGTTTTCCTGTATATGCCTGCATAAATATGTAATTTGTATTTCTATTGCCACGGTGAGTTATATAAACAATTGACTAAATAAAACAAGTTCAATTACGTGTAAATAAATTGTAAGTGAAATTCTACTCCTCCCTAGTAGCAGAATTAGATAAATTAAAATTAGTACGTAAAACTAAATAATAACTAAAACTCAGCTTAATAACGGGCTGTAACTTGTTTAAAACGCATATCGTTGCGCATCGCACATACCACCCTCGTTGAAGCTAGCCGATACAAGTCTGTAAAGGAAGCCGTCAGCTGTTGTTGAATAGAACAATAACATTCTCTCACCCCCGAGTGTGATTCTCCCCTTCTTACGCATACTACTATGTAATTGTTTAAAAGAAAACTAGTTTGACCCACATTCCAGCGTAACAGCTGATCGTTGAAAGTAAAGTTGACGTCTGTGTGAATTTTTTCTCTTTCTCTGAGATGCTAAGTAATTCTCTTACAACCAATGCAAATGTTTTACCATGAACTAAAATGTGTATGCAATAATTGTATAGTGTAGTAGAATAAGTTTTAGTGTGCTAGATATAAGGTAAACATGGCCCTATTTAATCCAGACTTACTATTAAAAGACGAACTGTCTTATGAAGCTCTTTTACGTGGTTTACCCCATGCGAATGTAACAGTCGCGGAATTGCGAAAGTCTATACGCGAAAGTGGATTTGATACACCCGCGGAGTTAAGTAACTTAAGCGGACTCGATTATGAGAGCGAGAGAGAAACTTGTTATGCCAAGTATAGTGAGTTGACCTTATTGTCCCAAACCCTTCAAGACGAGAAATCTCCTGCGGTAATATTGCGGACAACTCAAAGGATAGAACATTTAACCCGGCGAATGAAAAATTTGTTAAACTGGCCTAACCTCACGGTAATCCCTCCCGAAGTCCAAAGTTTTGCGGATGAGGCTTTACACCAATTACCCACTATTATCAATGAATTACGAAGAAAGTCCGACTCATTCAGAATGGATGAAATTGAAAAATCCTTGAAGAAACTATACATCTCCCCAGTTCAATCTCCTACGTCAGAACAACCTCTCCCCAACACGGATCAGGACTCACCCGCCGTATCGAAAATACAACCTACTCGAGAGCAAAACCCAAATAGAGACATAAATACCCAGACAATATCTGAAGCCCCACCTCCCAGTGGTTCCCAAAATCGCTCAGGGATGTACGAATTGACTACCCCTAATACATCATCTGGTCCTCCTAAAGGTATGCCACACGTAAATCATAATGCTGACTTCTACGGAAAAATCACTCACCCCGTAGAAAAACTCTTAGCTGAAATTCCATACACGGATGGTTTGAATGTTACTAAACTACTAAACTTCATCAAATACCTCCTGCAGATAAAGGATTTACAGCAGCTAAATGACTGGCAAATTTTGCAAGTCCTCCTACCGAAATGTAAACCACCATTAAAGAATCGTGTGCTAGAATCATTAAGCTCTACCCTTCCAGTAGAAGAACTGCATACTACTATCATAAAATATTTTATTCCCACCGGAATTTATGAGGAACTTAAAAGAAAGACCGTACTGCGAGTACAAGGAACTCATGAGAGACTGGCCCATTACATCTCAGACATCAGGGAGTCTTCTCGACTACTGCAAGTAGATTGGAGTGAGAGACAGATGGTCTATACCATTTTAGTAGGATTGTCTCCAGAAGAGAGATCTCGTTTAGCGTTAGTAAATAGACCCAACAACTTTGCGGATCTCGAACAATGCAGTATTCACTCGTCGAATGTATGGTACTCAGATCAGAACAGACATGCTGTGAAATCAACCGAGCCGCGTAGAAATGAAATGCAAACCCTGCTGCCCGATGTGCAAACCCAGCGTGAAAGGCGATTATTTAATAGACCGAACAATTTGCACAGCTCTGGTAAATCTAATGACACGCAACCTAAAACGGAAGCAAGCTAACTCCTCGTAATAAAAATATGTGTTATAACTGCGGTAAGTATGGACACATAAGTAGAAACTGTAATCGGAAGCAGTACGATCGTAAACACCCTAATCCAAAAAACATGTAAGGCAGGGAGACCCGAAATCCTGTGTCTTCCGCAGCATCTTGAGAACCGGTAAACCCAAAGAAATCAACGAGAATAAAAAAAAAAAGAAAAGAACACTAGAAAAATAGATCCCTATGTTAGAAGATTTATTGAGAAATGTAATGCGATAACTAAATGTGATTGGACTAAATGTCTATTGCCCTTAATACAAGTTGACCTAGGTGTTACATCCACCCTCGGATTAATCGATTCTGGATCGACTAGTACCTTAATCAGTCAGAGGTTAGCAGATAAATTATTCGAACACAACCTAGTGAAACGCAGTCAAGCTGTGAATATAAAATGTGCTACTGCCAATAAACAAAATATAGTGATAAAACTCAGCATCACCATTAAGGTAAAAATTAAGAATCTAACGTGGTTTTTTTCAATGTTAGTATGTGATGATTTAGGACTCGACTTAATATTGGGAGCTGACTTTATCAGTAAAACGGGAATAATTCTTGACATCCACGAGAAGAAATATTATTTTAGATTCGACCGTACACGGAAGTATAATTTTGATTGTGAAACAGAAGAACAAGAAAGCACTGGATCATCGACTGCACATATAGTACACCATGAGTCTGAATTATCTCATCTAGGAAGTAGAGATAGGCTGAGAATGCAGAAACTAATACAAGAGTTTTCCACTGTTCTTACCCCTAAGCTAGGACTAACGAACCTAATAGAATACAAGATCAATCTGAGTGATCACAAAGTAATACGCCTTCCCCCATACAAGTTATCGCCGCCCAAAATGGAAGTAATGAGGAACCATATCAACAAGTTATTAGAACAAGGAGTCATCGAACCCTCTACTTCACCGTATTCATCACCCTCATTTTTAGTACCAAAAGGTCACGACAAACATAGACTAGTTGTGGACTACCGGCAATTAAATAAACGAATAGAATTTGAATCTATCCCGCTTCCCGACATCCACAGTGCTTTTCATTATTTCACCAAAGCGAAAGTCTTTACTATAATGAATCTAAATCAAGCATTTCACCAAATACCCCTTTCGGAAGAATCCAAACGTCTAACCGCTTTTGCTGTTCCTTTCAACCTGTACCAATTTACGAGAGTACACTTTGGAATATCACAAGGAAGTTCCGTATGTAGTAGACTATTAGAGAAATTATTTCATGATATTAAATTTAGATATGTGTATCACTACCTGGATGACATTGTAATCTACAGCGAATCGATGGAACAACATTTTAAACATCTACGTGAAGTGTTATCTCGATTACAGAAAGCCGGATTAACAGTTAATCCCAAAAACGTAAATTTTGCAGTACCACAATTTTCATTTTTAGGTCACGTCGTGAAGGCCAACGGAAAGGTAAGCATAGACCCCGAACGAACCCGTGCAATCAGAGAATTTTTACCCCCGCGGGATGCAAAAGGAATAGCCCGATTTTTGGGAATGATAAATTATTTCCGCAAGTATATTCCCCATCTAGCCGAAATAGCCGCACCTCTGAATGCCTTAAGAAAGAAGGGAGCGAAATTTGAATGGACTCCACAACACCAAACAGCCTTCGAAAAACTAAAAGAAAGCATCATATCGCCCCCAGTATTACAACTAGCAGACTTTACGAAACCTTTCGTAGTTCAGACCGACAGTTCAAGTGTAGCCTTAGGTGCAGTAATCTATCAGGAAATAGAAAACTGTAGACTACCGATTAGTTATGCTTCACGCACTTTGACTGACCAAGAAAAGAAATATTTCGCATATGAATTAGAATGTTTAGCTATTGTATTTGCTTTTGAGAAGTTTAAACCTTTTTTAGAACATAAAGAGTTCCTTTTGGAAACTGATAATCAAGCATTATCTTGGTTACTGAATCACCCTAAACAGTTAGGACGTATTGGAAGATGGGTATTGAGGTTAAACTGTTACAAATTCAAAGTACAACATATTAAAGGTACACAAAATGTAGTCGCGGATACCCTGTCCCGTATGTTCCAGTCGCCCACTAATACTCCCGAAAGCAAGGAGAGTCTAGAAACACCCGTTGTTAACACCGTAATTACCGAATTCCCCCTTGCGTTTACCAACATCGCTCAGTATCAACAACAAGACCCTCTTCTGAAGCCCATTATAGAACAACTCGAGGAAGGAATGAAATCAGATAAATACGTATTGAGTAAAAGAATACTATGCCACAGAATAGCAAATGGAAAGAATTTAAGGATAATCGCCCCTGATGTAATCAAGCCCATGCTGATGGAATACTTCCATTCATCCACCATTGGAGCCCATATGGGAATAAATAAAACAATACATCGCATTCGTAAGGAATATCATTGGAACAATATGAACAGCGAAATAGCTAGCTTCGTAAAAAAGTGTAAGTTATGCGCGCTCAGCAAGCCGGCAAGAAACAGTCAAATAAGCCAATTAATTTCAGAAATCCCTACTACCCCATTCTCTAAATTTTATTTAGACTTTTCAGGTCCCTACCCTCGATCTAAATCAGGTAATACTATGCTACTCATATGTGTAGATTCGTTCACCAAATTTGTTTGGATGTATCCCATGCGGCGCGCGTTAGCGTCGACCACTGTAAAGATAGTACAGGAGAGATTATTTAAAGATTATGGTACACCTGTACGTCTAGTGTCAGATAACGGACCCCAATTTAAGGCGAAGGAATTTAAGAATATGTGTTTCAGGTTAGGAACAGACCATATTACCACTACGGAGTATCGTCCGCAAGGCGATATTGCTGAAAGGTATTTGCGAAACCTCAAATCTGCTTTAATAGCCTACCATGCGAACGACCATACGTCTTGGGACCAGAACCTATCCTGGATACAATACACCTTTAATTCAACTTATCATGAAGGACATAAGTCTACCCCGTTTGAGTAACTGTATAAATACAAACCAAACCACCCCTTGTCCACAAAATGGAAAATACATGACTTGCTACCTCAGCAAATTAAGGATAAGCATATTAAACAAATCTGGAATGAAGCTCGCGCAAATTTAAGAGCGAACTTAGAGAAATCGCGAAAATATCACGAGAGAAGTAATAATAACAATTCAGTTAGGTACCAAATCGGTGACTTAGTAATGTACAAAACACACCCGACTAGTAGTGCAATTGATAAGACCACCTCTAAACTATCATACCGATGGTGTGGTCCTTACCAAATCCAGAAGTACTTAACCCCAGTTACAGTAGCCCTGTACGAACCTGCGACTCAAGAATATGTACGAAGAGCACATATTTCGCAGATAAAATTGTATAACAAAAAAAAAGGAAATGGCAGAGCGAAAACTAGAAAAAGGTAATACTAGGTAGACACGTTATCTTGTACCTGAGTAACCATGCTAAGTGCTAATCGTAGAATTAGGAATGAGGCCTGATCAACCTTAGATCCTGTTCAGCGAAAGATGAGCGAAACGAGTAGTCAGCTGACCACTCTCTGACCACTAAGTAATAAATTATTTAGAGAGTAACCCTCTGAAGAGAGTAACTAAAACCCAAAGAAAAAACCGGTAGTAGATTTAAGTAATAGAAATAAGAAGAAGTTTAAGTGTTTTAATATGTAGTCATTAAGTGTGAATTTTACGTAATTTAAGAATTAGTTTGTAAGGATATCTATATATATTGTTTGATACTCAGAAGAAATAAGTTGTGTATAACTCATGCAAATAAATAAATGAAAGAAAAAGGGAGAAGAAGGAGAGAAACTCCACACAGCAACGACAAGTGTGTCCCAGTACCTTACTTTGGAATTCACCTTATTAAAAGTTCTCCCCCCCCATGTCTCTTTTAAGCGGCGGAGTATGTGACGATTTAAATTTAAAACAAAACAAAAAATAATAATAAAAATATAAAATGGGAAGTTAGTGGAAACCATTAAATCGCACTATTAAACCAAATACCCCTGAAATAACTCATAATAGTAATGAGAATTAAAAAGAAAATTTAACTAAAATAATTAATTAAAACTGTGAAAGCAAAAGTTAAAAATAAAACTGTTAACCCTTTATTAAATTTATCATGCTATGACCTGTGTATACCGGATCCAACTTGCATACCGACCCGGCATTAAATAAAAAATACCTGTAAACTATAATGTAAATAATTAATAATTTAAAGTCACTAGTAGTAGTTGTAATAAATTCTGTAGACAAGCAAAGTCTCGATTGTTTATTTTGTCGAACTGTAAGACTGTATTACTAATTAAAAGTTGGAACTATATTATGGCGGAGTATTCACTCCGCGTCGTTACAATTTTCCTGTTGTAACAATGTAGGACTTATGATGCGGCTTTCAAACTGTAAACAGCTCCAAGCGGGGCTCTGCACAAAATGTTTATTTTTAATTTTATTTGATTGTTAGCTTCCACTAAAAGTGTGGAGATCTAGATCTATGTAACTAAGATGTAGTGAGTTTTTCAAGCAAAGATGTGATAGAAGAAAATGAGTGTATAAGGTGACATCTCCTATTAAAAAATCAAATATGGTTCAAGTTAAGTGTAATTCTAACATAATATGAAACGAATATGTAAACTCCAATACTACTGTGCTATTACATATGTGATGTGAATAACTGTGAATAGTGAAGACTAAGACCTCAACTGCATTTTAACTACCGCCGAGAAACAGGACGACTTCACGCTAGATGACACCATAACATCCACTTCATCATTAATTGACTCCGAGGACATCCACTGGAAAGACTACCACGATGACAACCCACGACTAAGAGAGTACAGAAGGATCACGCGGCAGGACATGGACAGATAACATTTAACTAGAGGTGACGCGGAAGCTCGTCTTCCGTGAATAATGTATATTTAAAATATAAGTAATTATAAATGGAAAAAACTTTTAAATGACAATCTCTAAGCGTTAAGTTTTAAAATGGTGTAACCAGTAATTTCTGAAATCATACGTTGTAACATAACTCTTGTGATGTAACTTTGAAACATCGCTCAACTAAATGAAACCATTCTTCAAATGGTATTTTAAGTAATAATGTAATTGTCTAAACAAGTAGAGTAAATTTGAAACTTCCTAACTAGTTTAAAGAGACTCGGATCCGAGGTAAATACATTATCTGTATGATCATTTTTAAGACAGAAAACCCCTTTACAATTTCTGTGTAAGTAAAAATTGTATTTGTAATGTTTTACCTATCATACGTAAATAAAGGGATGTCATCTTTGTTACATACTAAATTGAGTGCATAAATCAACTAAATTCCCTCCCCTTGTTTCCTTTATTAGAGTACTTATAATTATTGTTAGTGATGTGTTAATTTTTCAGTTTGTTACAACGTAGGCAGCCTGTATAATTGGCCAGAGTCAATTATCACGGGTTCCCTGGATTATAACGTAGCCGACACGTTATAATTCAGGTTGTGATTAAAATTTCCTTTAATTTGATATCTCACGTGGTTTTTGAGGTTTCTTCGCTATTTTGACCCCCGCATGTTCACCTTCCGCCCCTCTATTTTTCGGGAGATCATCGATATAAAAATCAGTAGGGTTCTGCAGAGTAAAGTATGGACAAGCATCGAAGTTGTGCGATAATCGGTTGATAAAAATTCATGGAACACAAAACCACATTCCTCATCTGACTATCACGATTTTAAAATTAATCACGACACTCTTTCGTGCTTTCAGCTTTCATGCATAGCAGGCTCGCCAGAAGCCTTCTGTAACACTTCAACCACGATAGAACAGTTTATCTCATTATTTACACAAAATTTAACTTATGTTCTACAATCTTGCAACGTATAATGTAAAAGAAAAATCGCCTAATATACCAATACGCAGTTTACTCTGTTAGCTGTCAAATCTTAACTCTGCACCCGGAAGAGATAAAGTTTTAGATGATTATCATTAAGATGTGTACCAACATCACACAAAAACAGTTTTATAATCCAACACTTACACATCCTGACTGTCAACGTTGACGATGTTACTATAATGTAAAAATGTATTTATTTAAACTTATAGTCTTTATAAATTAATAGAAATGTGGGTACGAATTTCATTCGTACTCAAATTGAACATTCGTGTTCAAACCAATCAGTTAGTTATTATATAACATTAATATGTCAGTTTGGATCATGACTTGTTGGCGCTTAGTTTAAGGACAACTTACACACATTACGTCAGTTACAGCAGATGGCTATGGTTCTGGCACTTACCTGCAACAAACACAACACAAAATGTACATTAAAACTGCTTTATGTTATTTGAATTTAGTGTAAACAACAGCACTTTTCTGCCACCAAAGTTCATGAAAATACATTTTACGACTATGTGAAGTTGCCCTGTGTATCTACATGCGTAAGAATAACAAAAAATTAACTTTTTGTTTTAATTTTTAAATATAGGCCTACATGATATAAATTTTACAATGAGTAACTGTTTTGACAAGTACCTAACGACATTCAGAATATGACCATTGACGATTTCTCTCTAATATTATTAAAACGTACAAGTTAACTGAAATAGGCGGACTAAGTAAACTAACATGTTAAACCAAGCTGACAGGAGCATTTGATGACATGTTTTTAATTGACATACTTCACCAACTATCGTCCAACAGTCCGTAGGCTAACTTATGTTAGTTATTGAATAACTACCGGTAACTTACTAATCTTCCCGCGATTACGATAAAAATTACAGTACGAATGAAATTCCGTAAATGGATAATTGAATAAAACCATAGAGACCCATAGAGAAGTGTGGGAAGAGTCATCGAGGCATGTTTCTGTACTCATTGATTTTAGAGTTCTCCTGATGGTCCCACACATATGGCTGAACTTCTTCACCACGCCATTGTTTGTAACGTAAGACAAATTATACACCAGATATTCACAATTACTGAGAACAGTACTATCTATAACAATTTTTACTCGTATTTGATCTTATCCACGAAAAGCCATCACCTTGGTCTAAAATATGGAGATCTGTAATCCGAAATCCTTGCAGATTTAACGCAACGAATGTACAGCCTTTAACCTTATACTTCAATCTCTATAAAGAATAAAGGAAAGGACAGAAATATGAAAGTTACATGTGGCACCAACCGTGAATCCACGTGTTCCTAAACAAGTAGTGGACTGCAGATCAGCTGGTAAAGGGATCGCGACAGACCGTTGACAGGTACTCTGTTAAGTCAAAACGCGTTCTGTGAAGACCAAACCACGAAGAGAAGTGACAAGTGAAAGAAGGCGAAGAAGAGGAAGCAGAAGAAGAAGAAGAAGAAGAACAACAACAACAACAAGGAGGAAGAGGAAGAG
The DNA here is from genome assembly GCA_034769895.1 of Magicicada septendecula. Lineage (NCBI taxonomy): Eukaryota > Metazoa > Arthropoda > Insecta > Hemiptera > Cicadidae > Magicicada > Magicicada septendecula. The sequence goes on from CM068373.1 coordinate 130,490,500, forward strand.
GAAGACGAGGAGAAGGAGGAGGAGGAGAAGCAGAAGAAGAAGAAGAAGAAGAAGAAGAAGAAGAAGAAGAAGAAGAAGAAGAAGAAGAAGAAGAAGAAGAAGAAGAAGATTATGATGCTCATATGGGTGGTGGTGGTGGTGGTGGTGGTGGTGATAGTGCTGTTAATGATAAAGAAGAAGAAAAATTATTTCATAAAGAAGCAAATTTACAAAAGTTACTTAAGTTCTGTAGCAGACGAGTGTAGGGAATTTGCCGTGTGCGCGGTTCGTTGACAAGTCACATCACGATGACTGCCAATTTCAGCGCGATTGACTGTGATTAAAAGTTCGCAATTTGTCACTGTAAACAGAACCATTATAAAGCAATCAGACCGAAACGTCATCGCAAATTCGGAATAAACTCATTAGCTTTGACATAACTAATAATTATAGCAAATATTGCCGCGCGCGAGTGTGAGGGTAAGGGGGTAGTCGCTAACGAGACAGGCACTCTCTGCTACTCAAGAACTAACTATCTGGGAAATGATGTTGGCTACGATAAGAATTATGATATTGACATAAAGTTAAGTAAGTTCCAGACGATCTGTGGGACAATCAACCATATGTTTAGGAACAAGATACGTCGAGATACAAAATTAAAGTTTTACAATGTTATGGCGACCCCTGTACTGTCCTATGGATGTGAATTATGGGCAACAGCCAAGAAACAACAAAGTAAAATACAGGCCTCGGGAAAGGTGTACTAAACTTGCCCATGTAAAGAACGAGGCCATAAGAGACTAACTTGCATGAAAGACTAAAAGATTATAAACAACGGTGGAAAGGACACTTAGAAAGGATATCAGATTCAAGACTGGCTAAACAAGTTTGGAAATATAACCCTATAGAACACAGGTGTGTGGGTATACCTAGGAAGAGATGGCTGGAGGATTTTAAAGGCGGAACAGGCAGTACTTTACCAATGCCGTGATGTGAAGGTGATGATGACAATCATGATGAATTATATTGATGTATTTATCTTTCTAACAAAATTCGTAATTTTAATTTTCTGTTACATTTAGACCAGTTTAATAATTAAAGTCCTCTCAAAAGCCAAGCGAGTTTACTTTCAAACCATAAACCATCATCCTATTACAGATGCATGGTGTTCCACATAAGGGAAACAAATAAGAATGCAAACAGCGGAAACGACGTTTGTCAGAAGTACGTGGGTTATAGAAGAACGGTTAGGAAAATTAATACTGACGTAGAGACGGAGTTCAAAATACAAGAAAAATTGTACAGAACAGTGATTTCCAACTGAAAAGCCCTTGAAGCCACACTTAAAGTCAGGAACCTACCGGCGGGCCTCACCATAGGCGATCAATTTTCGACAAGTAACGTAGTAATAAAAGGTAGTACTTAACTGTAAATAAGTAAAAAGAAGTAATTACACATTTAACATGACTTACTACAATTATTTAACGGCATAATCTTTCTTATGTCAATAATAACGAAGGTATAAAAGAAATGTCCCCCAAAGGACTGGGAAGGTGAGTAACACCAAATGGTCTCATTTCTCGACGAAGGGAATTATCCAACCGCACCTCCTCGGGATGGCAACGCGGCTCTATGACAGACGGTATAAGCTGTCCCTCCTCTACTTGTCATTGCAGGGCACTCTCTTGGCCTTGGGGTAAGACATTTCCCCTAAAGGTGGATGCCTCATCATTTTGGGAACGGCATAGGATGCAGGGGGAAAGGAGAAACCTTCGTATTAAAGATCCTTATGGATATCTCATCCCCAACTTCGAGGAATGGTATGGAGGTCCGTGGCCAGGGTAACAAGGGTGAAGACTCTAACAGTCAGAGATGAGCAGATGGAGCAACATTGGGGGGAACATTCTCATGGGGGAATGTACGCATGACGGCTAGACTTCAGCCATAAGACAGCAGTCCTGTCACCTCACCCTCTGCGAAGGGCTGGTAACTCTTCCAGAGTAATTAATTACTCGAATTCTTCACAGTATGAATGGAGAGATACTCTGTGAAGACGGAACAGGCAAAGTGCATACTCCGTGAGGTGAAGAAGAAGAAGAAGAAGAAGAAGAAGAAGAAGAAGAAGAAGAAGAAGAAGAAGAAGAAAGATATATTAAACATTGTATTGGCTGCAGCCGGTCTGTTGCAGCCACTTAAGCAGGAATATCCATATCAAAGTGAAAACACTTTAACGTAACTTTGAAAAGTAGACGCAACTGATTACGAATCAAGGATGAAACACCGGACAAACGCGTCTGTGTTGTGTAGCCGAGGGTTGAAAGGAAGTAGTAGACTGGGTATTGTAATATGATGAAAATAAAAGAGTACAGTAGTATATACACAATCCGTTAAGAAAATACAGTAAAATGTACTGTACGCTTATTAATGATTCGGTGAAACAATTTTCTTAGATGTCGCTGATAAGACCATACTTAGTTAAACCAATACTTTATTATTCATTTACTTATTAAAGTAAATAGAGTAATCATGAAATTGGTTTTCCAAAATAAAGTCGCGGGAAGAGCCGAGGGCCGCCAGTTGGGAATCACTGATGTAGACACATGGCTCTTAATTGTATTTATAAAAAAGGTACGTATTTGAATATCAATCAAACGGGCGGAGGAAAATCCTTGGGGCGGTCAAGTAAACATGTTGAGATCATATCCAGTCGCAACAGCAGGCAGTAACGATATAACGTGTCGAGAGAAGATTTCTAAACATTTTAACCTTTCTGAACCCTCACAAAAAGGAAAAAGAGAAAATTGAAGGCGGTGAAATGAAATTTTTGAGACGCAGACATGAAGAAAAGAAATGAAGACACCACTAGATCGGAAAAGAAATGAAGACATTAGAATTGAAAATCGAATCATTGCAGAGGCAGATTGTCAGAAGGGTTAGATCGGACAATAACCGTCATTGGAATTTTCCACACAACGTTGTTTTCCAATGGCTCCCCCTTGGTACATTTAACCCATTTGGTAGGGAGCTTCCCAATAAAGACCACTGTAAATTCTGAGTTCTTGCATTTCCCGGTTCTGCTTCACACACTACAATAGATGATTTTTGTTCATTTTCGAGTCTTCTTTCCTGCACAATACACATTCTTCTGTGGTGGAAATTTGTAATTTGTAGAGTTGCGCTGAGAGACAGTTATGGCCAGTTTCCAATCTAAAGTTGGCCACAGTAGAGGGAAAATGAGAGTTCAAACCCAGAAAGGAATTCCCCCCAGGCCATATCTGGACCACAGCATCCGCGACTTTTTCGTTGATCTGTGTCAAGATCAGCGAACCGCTGGACCCGCAGCATCCCGATGGACCACAGCACCGCGAATTTTCGCGAATAAATTTTTTTATTTTATTTTTTTTATTTTTTTTTTTATTTTTTTAATTAAATTGATTTGGTGGGATGAGGTTCAATGGACCACCAGCATCCGTGAATATAATTTTTTATTTTTTTTAAGAAAGTTGATTTGCATATCAGTGGGTGGCTTTGGGTGGGTGGTTTTTTTATTTCATATCAGTGGGTGGTGGTGGGTGGGGGGTGGTTCCAACTCGATGTATTATAGTGTATACTAAAATATATGATCAGGTGTACCAACCTTTGCATGAGTTCAAATTTGTTGTGTGTTATAATGTATATTAAATCTATATGATCAGGTGTACCAACCTCTGTAGTATTATTATAGTGTATAGATATTTTATATGAGCAGGGTTGTCAACATTTTCTGCGGTGGGGGGAGGGAAATTCAAATATGTGTTATATAGTGTATATATTAAAATATATGATCAGGGTTATCAATCTTAAATTATTGTGTGCGTGTATAGAGCAGATCTGCCAACATTTCTTTCTCTTCTGTGGTGGGAAATTCAAACTATATATGATCATAATTGTTACTCTCTCTCTCACTCTCACACGGTGTGTATGTCTCTCTCTCGTTGTCAAACGTTATGCTCACCGGCATTATAGTGTATATTAAAATATATGATTAGGTGTACCAACCGTTACATGAGTTCAAATTTGTCGTGTGTTATAATGTATATTAAATCTATATGATCAGATGTACCAACCTCTGTATTATTCGTCCTCTCTCTCTCACTCTCTCTCTCTCTCTCTCTCGTTGTCAAACGTTATGCTCAAACTGTTCTCCTCTCTCTGTGGTCAGTACCGAGCACATGTATATGAAATTAGAAAGTTTATTCGACAAATATTAACGTCCTCTCACTCTCTCTCTCTCTCTCTCTCTCTCTCTCTCTCTCTCTCTCACTCTCACTTGTTTCAACTGTGTCAACAAATAGTAACGTCCTCTCTCTCTCTCTCTCTCTCTCTCTCTCTCTCTCTCTCTCTCTCTCTCTCTCACTTTCACACGTTTCAACTATGCAAGGTTCCATACCCTTTCTCCTGTCTCCCTCTCGTACATTGAGTAGTCGGTGTGATGAATAAATAATTTTAGTACTATCTCTCTTTCGTTGTCAAAACGTCGTCTTCATTTTCAATGTATTAAATAATTAATAGTTTTATAATGCAGTCAGTGTGATTGATCCTTGTTAGAAATATATATATTTGGCGTCAATGAACTACTTACCTGTTATGTTGTTACAGACAATACTTCTGTTTTAAGGTTGCAGTTTACACACACACACACACACACACACATAGGTTCAGTAGTGTATAGCGAAATAAATTAAAATTATACACACACATGAAAACGACGGCTGAAATTCATACAAATCTTCTGATGTAACAGTTCACAAAAAATAAATTAATTGTACACATGTTCAGAGGTGTAGAGTGAAATAAAATAAAGTCATAATTTGTTTAAATGATTAAATATATTTTAACATTCACAATATAAAATTCACAATTAAATAAATACATTAGAAATTGATATTTTTCGAAAGTTTATATATAATTGTGTGTCGTACTTGTAGAAGAAGCAACCTGCAACATAACAATACAACAACAACATTAAAATCATGTTAAATATCACACACACACACACACACACATACGCACACGCATACGTAACGTAATCACACGCATACATACATACAACGTACACACGTTTGGGTTACACCACACGCGCACGCACACACATACGCATACGCAACGTAATCACACCCATACATACAACGTACACACGTAATACATAAACTTACGTTTACTGCCGTCCGAACTGAAGTGTGAGGAGGCAATAACTATAGATATCACAGTAAGAATTTTTGTTGTCGTTGTTTTTTTGTTGTTAACCAGTGGTGTAACGGGGAATTTTAGCAGGTGGAGGAGCAGAGTCGTCATCGTCGTCGGCATGTATCCGATAATGTCCGTACGCAAGGGTATCACGACCATTGTCTAATATATAACGCTTATCATCATACGGTGACAACGCTTGCTTATTTACACGCATCGTGTACAACGTATGATGATCGCTACGTAAACACAACGCACTGACAGAAAACGGACAATGATCAGTGAGACACTTGCGATACATATCGTGTCGCAGACTCCTCTTAATAGCAACTCGAGGCACACCTTTACACACACGTTTTTGACTCGCATTGCTAGAATCTTCGTGGGCCACAAGGAACGAATAACATTTCGCTCTGAGACCTACGAATTCTCTAATAGGACGACCACACGTTTCATCCTTGAACAGTCCGACAACCTTTTTGTTCTTAAGGCTATAACAAGGATGAGACGTAGGGTAATCCGAGGTGTCAAAAACGTGCAAGTCCTTCTTCATATCTGCATACAAGTCTGATGTTTGAATATGATACATCAGACTGTCTGTATCAGTCATTAACAATTTAACGTTGCGGCCGTACTTGGCGACAGCATAACGATAATGAAAGTCGTACATTATTGTTTTGCTAATGTCAAGCACCGTGAAGCCGACATACACGGGACGAGAAAGAACAATGGATTTTTTACGGAGTGAAAGCCCCACCAGATCGTTCGTATAACGAATCATACGTTTTAGCCTGGGTGTGGAAACTAGTTTTTGAAGCCGTCGTTCATTCGAGACTAGTTCAAAGTCTATATGTTTCCGTACGTTCTCCAGCGACTTACCGTATACGGCGTTGTTCATCAGTTTGAAAAGGTCTTTTTCAAAGCTGTTGACGGCTGCTTGCCTCTTGCGGGTGTTGAAATCGATAAACGGTTTCAACCAAGCGCTTTGCTTAAAACACAACACCCTATGAGTCGCTTTCAGCTCTAAACCAAGACTTAAATACAATTTCAAATTTCGATAATGGAGAACGTAATTTTGTTTGTCCTCCAAAGTTGTTAACAACTTCTCTACGGATGACCCTGATTCGTTATACGATGATCTGTATATACTCTCGTGTAAACGTTTGGAAAAGGGAGAAAGGATATCGTGTGTTATGCGCTGGCGCACAGGTGCAAGCGGGTAGTCGGAATGCAGGTCGTGTAAGGTATTAGGATAGTGTAGGTCGACTTCGAGGATGTAACCGATGTCAGCATCATCACTCACAGTACGTACGTCCAAGGACTCGATTTCGTTACGATCGAGCCATCGGAAGTCTGCGTAAGGGAGTGGTTGCGACATGGCTGCACCGTATAAATTGTTACAGTCCGTATACAGAATGAAGGAGGTCGGTTTCGATACATCGTACTGATCTGGAATCAGAGGATTGTTAGCGACTGCGTGACGGTTGGATATCATCGCGCAGCCTCCGCGGATCCCAGACTCGACGTACAGATGCATATTTATTTCTGTCAACAGTTCTAATTCGACCCCGGTCATTTTTAGCATCGCGTTCCAAGCGAGTCCGGGAAGCGAGTAAAAATGACATGGGTCCAAGCAGTAATCGCGTAAGGCCATGTCTCGGAAACTTTCAAAGACATCGGCCAGCAGCATTACGTCTGTCAACAAATACAAATCATGGTAATCTCCAAACGTACGCAGATTGAATGCACTCCACACGTTTTGCGCGTGCTCGTAATCTGCGTCCGAAATAGATGATTCCATCAACCGGTTATCAAAGTGTTCACGAGCGGGTAGACTTGTTTCGTTGAACCGATCAATAATGTCAACATACTCGTATGGGTATACCCCCTTGCGTACGAGCAGATTGGTCTGTTCATCGAAACCCCGTCTAAGCATTTCCTCTCTGAGCAAAGGAAATTGGCTCCCGGACGCGGACAGATTGGTAACGAGTGTGTCCAGAGAGCGATTAAGAAATTGAAAGGAGTCTACGAAACGCAAGGCACCCAGGGAGAACGACACGTAACGCTCACTGGATGTTGCGATGCAGGATACGCGTTCGTCCTTATATTTCCCTAAACCCTGCATTAAATGGTGACAGTCGTAGCCACGAAGGTTGTGAAAGAAGACGGGGATATGACGAGGCATCTTGTAACTCAGATTACAGCTATTATGGGCTGCTCCCAAGAATTTCCCCGTAAGATGGCAATGATTGCGTACCTTGTCATCGTCTGTCAAAGGGCGCTCACACAAATGACAAACGGTGGCGTTAGTGAACACAACATTGTCATCATCGGACATAATTAATTGTACGTTATGTCGTACCACCTTCATCATATCCTCGGCGTCTTTCAACAACCACGAGAAGAACGTGTCTACAACGTTTTCACCCCGATAAACTTTAGCCTCTCTCCAAAGGCTGTGCGTATGATCGACGATAGCATAGGAGAAACCTGACGGGATATGCATCGCTTCGTATGATGTGGACGATACAGGAGAAGTTATTTTCTGACGGGCACCGCTGCTATCGACGGAGTAGAATTCACCTAACTCGTGCACTGTCGTCGGGACGTCGTTACCAGGTGAACACGATTGAAGCGGAGTGATGAGGGACTCGAAGTCGGCGTAGACGGTGAAGGGTACTTTAAGACAGTGCGCGTAATTTTTAAAGGACATAAACGTCTCCTCCTCCGTGGGCATTTTGGTTTTCTGCTCGCCGTAAGGTGTGCAGTAGGGGAGATGATCGGACAGACCATGTTCTGTGGTGAAACGATGCAGGCAGTAGTCACAGTAAAATGATTGACCGTTGTGTTGTGTTAGGGATGATAACAATCTACTCATGTTACTGATAAAACAGTAATGTTTTCGGCTATTCGTATCGGTCAGAAGCAAAAGATTAACGTGATGCGACCTGTCCTTATTCGGGGTAATTCTCAGAGGGTAAACCTCATTTTTTGATTCATTTTTGATATTGTCTTCTATATCATAGCCGAAAACGTTTATAGAAATGTTAGGATTCTGTGCTTCAAATTTGGAAATGGACTTTAACGAAACAGGGTACTCGATACCGGACATATTTAATGTGTTTATGAATGGGATGTATTTTGAAGCACGGTCTCTCTTACGTTCTTGAGGGTGTATGTGGGCTAGAACAGACCACAGAAAACACATTTCATCGTGGGGGTTCTTGATGTTGACTACTGCCCTGGTGTGTGAGAGTTTTCGCGGGGTTGGAAGGTAGGAGGACGCTGCTAGAGGCTGGTACCGTCCAACAACCAGTTCCAGCTTCAGTACAGCATCCACCGACCATCCGCTCCCGTCACGGGTAAAATTAGATATGCTATTGAAGATTTTATCGTAGGATTCATCGAGTAGACAATTCAACTCGTCGCTGTCGTCCGCGAGCAACGTGCGACAACGTCCGTGGAAGACGGCGTCTTTCGTTACCTCTTTCTCCTCACCACTGTCACCATCTACCACGGTTTTGGTAAAACGTATCCTGCACGCAATATGCCACTTGATATTGCGTAAACGTGCCTGCTCTGCCTGAATATCCTCAAGCAATAAAGGACGTGCCTCAGTCATTACGAATACTACGTCATGATCCGACGCGTTGACGTTCACTGGAATGTAGTCGAAAGTTGTGATGCACCCTCGGACACTACTGTTCCTCTCGATATAAAACCGAGTCACAACTGAAACAATAGAAACATGAGTATTAGTAACCAATAGGAATGATAAATAACGTGTACACACAAATTCATGTTTGTAGTAAATAAATAAATAACACTCGTCGGGGTAATATGTCAGTTTATTACAAACCGTGAAGATGTTGGCTACTCCTGATTTTAGTATTGAAAGTGAAAGAATAAAATCGTTCAAGTATTGGGAAGTGACGTTTATCAGCCCCAACGAGTTAGCGTTTGCAGGGTTCTACTTCTACCCTAGAAATTTCGATGTTTGTGGACATAGTATGTCATTCGTAGACGATAGAGTTAAATGCTTTTGTTGTGGAATTGAATTAGTTGATTGGAAAGAAGGTGACAAACCTATGAAGGAACATGAAAAATTTTCATCTACATGTCAATTTCTAAACGATGTTAAGAGTGAGACTTTTCATACACACACCAATAGACATAGTATGACTCAAACGTTAATTCGCATCAGCAAGTTTGCACACTACATAATTACAAAAATAATTTCTTAACTGTGAACTTTTTTTTTTTTTTTTACCTTGTTCAGTCTGCTCCTCCCCACGTTCCTGCTGAAGGTTAGCCATGATCTTCAAGAGAGAGAGAGAATGAATGAATACTGAAAAACAAAAGGTACTGTTATAACGCTGGTATTATGTTAGTGTATCTTAAACGATTTATATATATATCAATTTGTAGCGCATGAACGTGTGATAAGTAAGACGTTGTTGCAAGTGAGTGGCGAGGTGTGTGTGTGTGTGTGTGTGTGTGTGTGTGTGTGTGTGTGTGCAACTGTACTAAAAAGCTGTTATGCGCATGCGCAAATAATTCAAATGCACTTACGTAGATGACTGAAAAAGAGATGATTTACATAATACATGTACACCAATAAATATGCTTAGAATGAAAATATTTGTTATGATTTTAGTAACATATAACAGCGTCTTACATACCACTCGAATCTATATATACTGTTCTGTTTCAGATAATAATAATAATTTGATCACGCACACACATACATGTATTAAATCAATAAATAATGCACTTGATAAATTATGCTTACCAAACTAACGTATGTTGAATACACACACAGGAACTTGTGTATACTGAGACGCACAATAATTCAAGCAGTCTTTCAACTATTAAAAAACTGCTGAGATAGATTTATCAACGCACGCAAGCAGTCAGTGTGAATCCGATAAAATTCAGTTATACCTAAAAATATATATATCTTCAATTAGAAGTGTATAAAAGGTACAGTAAGAATATATTTCAGAAAATTGTATTAAATTCAAATATATATCTTCAATTAAAAGTGCGTTAAGAATAAAAGTACGTTAAGAATATATTCAGAAAATTGTAATTTGATCATACACATACGCTTACACACACACACACAGACGTACACAGACGCATACGCAACGTACGTACACACGAACACACAGATGCACACGTACACCTAACGAACGCATACGTTAGCATGGATCATGTTAGGTCCAATTACATATGATTTTAGTAACATATAACAGTGTCTTACATACCACTCGAATCTATATATACTGTTCTGTTTCAGATGATAATAATAATTTGATCATACACACACACACACACACACACATACACATACATGTATTAAATCAATAAATAATGCACTTGATAAATTATGCTTACCAAACTAACGAATGTTGACTACACACACAGGAACTTGTGTATACTGAAACGTACAATAATTCAAGCAGTCTTTCAACTATTAAAAAAAAAAACTGCTGAGATAGATTTATCAACGCACGCAAGCAGTCAGTGTGAATCCGATAAAATTCAGTTATACCTAAAAATATATATATCTTCAATTAGAAGTGTATAAAAGGTACAGTAAGAATATATTTCAGAAAATTGTATTAAATTCAAATATATATCTTCAATTAAAAGTGCGTTAAGAATAAAAGTACGTTAAGAATATATTCAGAAAATTGTAATTTGATCATACGCATACGCTTACACACACATGTATTAAATTAAAATATATATATCTTCAATTAGAAGTGTAATATAAAAAATACGGTAAGAATATATTTCATAAATTGTGATTTGAACATACACATACATGTATTAAATAATGTTTTAATGCAAATAATTTTTACGTTTAAATAAAATCTGTACATACAATAAATTATACTCACCAAAACTATTGTATGTTGACTACACACAGGAACTTGTATATACTGCGATTGCACAATAATACAGTCTTCCAACTATTAAAAATGTCGTGTTAGATTTATCAGTGCACACAAGCAGGTCAAATGAGAAATTATCGCTAAATTTGTTGAGTATATATATATTGGGCTCCGGTGGTAGGGGAAAGCCAGTGTTTGTTTTGGAAGTGAATACTAATCCCTAATTACTTCCGGTGGTGATGCAACTAATGAGTGTCATGTGTCATATTAGAAAGTGAAAGGAGGATTTAGCGAATACACACACAATGGTTTATTTCGGTAGAACCCTCTGAACATACATGCAATTAGTTGTATAGTAATCAGAAATGTGTGTGAGAGAGAGAGAGAGACAATTTAATAGTTTGAATTTTATACCACAAGGTAAACTATATTTTTTAAGACGGGGGTTGTTTCCGAAAATTATTATTTAAAACTGATAATTGTTTTATTAAAATCTCACGTACGTGCCAAATTAATTGCCGACGGCGACTCTGCTCCCCCTCCTGCTAAAATTCCATCTGTTAAAAACAAAAGAATTCTCACTGTGATATCGTTAGTTATTCTCTCTCCACGCTTCAGTTCGGTCGACAGTAAACGTAAGTTTGTGTATTATTATTGTAATGATATTTGTGTTTATAAATATTAGTTTGTAATGTGTGGTTTTTTTTTTTTTTATAGTATAATGGAAAACGCTGCTGTAATAATTGACTTTCACTGCTTTTATGATGACAACGGCAATTATATAGTAAAGGAGTTGTCGGTTATGGACGTAACACGTTTTGCATGCAGACATTGGATTTTCGCCCCGCCTGCTACAGTCGTTACGAATTCGAAATACACTAGAACCAACTGCTGGTTAACGACACACTATCATGGGCTAAGATGGGATGAAGGAGAGACACCGTACGACAATCTTGTTTCAGTGTTAACAACGTATACGAACATATATAAATATGTGTTTGTGAAGGGTCTTGAGAAAAAACGTTTTTTAGAATCGAAAATAATTCATTATCATATAATAAATCTTGATGACATTGGTTGCCCAAAAGACGTACCAAAAGACATTCCTGGGGCGTTATGTCTTACACATTGCAATTCTTCTTCTACACTATGTACAAACCATAATGTGCACGCACTTAGAGAGTGGATAATTAATGATTTTTCTGTTATACAAACATTTTTAATGTAAGTGTCTCATAGCATTGTTAATTTCATTAGGTAAACTTGTATATGGCTGCAGGCGATAACTATTTCCGTCAACTTTCCTAATATATATATTATGTAACAGCCATAATTCTGCATGTATGTACATGCAAAGCTTCAGGGGATGAAAAACACCATCTGTTAAAAACAACAACAAAAATTCTTGCTGCAGGCGATAACTATTTCTGTCGACTTTCCTAATATATATTATGTAACAGTCATAATTCTGCATGTATGTACATGCAAAAACACCACCTGTTAAAAACAACAACAACAAAACTTCTTGCTGCAGGCGATAACTATTTCTGTCGACTTTCCTAATATATATTATGTAACAGCCATAATTCTGCATGTATGTACATGCAAAAACACCACCTGTTAAAAACAACAACAACAAAAATTCTTGCTGCAGGCGATAACTATTTCTGTCGACTTTCCTAATATATATTATGTAACAGTCATAATTCTGCATACAAAGCTTCAGGGGATGAAAAACATCACCTGTTAAAAACAACAACAAAAATTCTTACTGTGATATCTATAGTTATTGTCACTCCATACTTCAGTTTGGACGACCGTAAACGTAAGTTTATGTATTATTATTATTGTAACGATATTAGTTCGTAATGTGTGGTTTCTTTTTTTTGTTCAAACGATAACTATTTCTAGTAGTCTGTGGGCTTGACTTTCCTAATATATATATTTTGTAACAGCGCTAATTCTGCCTGTGTGTATGTACATGCAAAGCTTCGGGCGATGAACGTGAACTTTCCTGATGACCACATCACCATCATTACTTTCACTTCTAATAAATGATGTCGTTTATCACAAAATTCAATGCAGTTTCTGCTATTGAGTACAAACGGTGTGCAGAATTAACATTGAACAAGCAGTATCCGATTGTTAACATGGTGCATGTGGACACAAGATATGGGAAGTCTGTGCTTGTAACGTTGGAAGATGGTGAGCTACGCTATCGTGTATATCTACCTAAGAGGTATGCTTGCGTCTTTACAGATGAAGAGCTCCGTCATATAAGCCCCAGCGACCTACATCTCGTGTTTCGAGGCATGAGGAATCAAACAGTACATATGGAAATCGTACCTCGTTAAGGTAACAAACTACTTTTAATAAACAATTTTTTATCATTGTGTGTGTGTGCGTATGTTTGAATGTAGTGCAGATTCTAATTTACAAAGTTTTGATGAATGGATTTTTAATTTATTTCACTATACGCCTCTGACCCTATATGTAATTATTTGTAACTGCTTTACCTGTTGCAGCAAACGTTAACACTAGAACGATTATATTATTATTATTATTATTATTCAGTGATATATACATACATACAATTTACTTATTAAACACTTCAATGATTGTAACGTCTTACAATGACTATAGCATATTTAAATCTGTTATCTGTTTATTGGTCCTACATGGTACATGATTCAAACCAAACGTGTACACGTTGTATGTATGTGTATGATTACGTTGTGTTTGCGTCTGTGTGTGGGCGCGTTGCGTATGTGTGCGTGTACGTCTGTGTGTGTGTGTGCGTGCACGTGTGGTGTAACCCAAACGTGTGTACGTTGCGTTTGCGTCTGTGTGTGGGCGCGTTGCGTGTTTGGTTACGTTGCGTATGCGTGTGCGTATGTGTGTGTGTGTGTGTGATTACGTTGCGTATGCGTCTGTATGTGCGCGCGTTGCGTGTGCATCTGTGTGTGTGATATTTAACATGATTTTTAATGTTGTTGTTGTATTGTTATGTTGCAGGTTGCTTCTTCTACAAGTACGACACACAATTAACTTTCGAAAAAATATCAATTTCTAATGTATTTATTTAATTGTGAATTTTATATTGTGAATGTTAAAATATATTTAATCATTTAAACAAATTATGACTTTATTTTATTTCACTCTACACCTCTGAACATGTGTACAATTAATTTATTTTTTGTGAACTGTTACATCAGAAGATTTGTATGAATTTCAGCCGTCGTTTTCATGTGTGTGTATAATTTTAATTTATTTCGCTATACACTACTGAACCTATGTGTGTGTGTGTGTGTGTGTGTGTGTAAACTGCAACCTTAAAACAGAAGCATTGTCTGTAACAACATAACAGGTAAGTAGTTCATTGACGCCAAATATATATATTTCTAACAAGGATCAATCACACTGACTGCATTATAAAACTATTAATTATTTAATACATTGAAAATGAAGACGACGTTTTGACAACGAAAGAGAGATAGTACTAAAATTATTTATTCATCACACCGACTACTCAATGTACGAGAGGGAGACAGGAGAAAGGGTATGGAACCTTGCATAGTTGAAACGTGTGAAAGTGAGAGAGAGAGAGAGAGAGAGAGAGAGAGAGAGAGAGAGAGAGAGAGAGAGAGAGAGAGAGAGAGAGAGAGAGAGAGAGAGAGAGAGAGAGAGAGAGAGAGAGAGAGAGAGAGAGAGGACGTTACTATTTGTTGACACAGTTGAAACAAGTGAGAGTGAGAGAGAGAGAGAGAGAGAGAGAGAGAGAGTGAGAGGACGTTAATATTTGTCGAATAAACTTTCTAATTTCATATACATGCGCTCGGTACTGACCACAGAGAGAGGAGAACAGTTTGAGCATAACGTTTGACAACGAGAGAGAGAGAGAGAGAGAGAGGACGAATAATACAGAGGTTGGTACATCTGATCATATAGATTTAATATACATTATAACACACGACAAATTTGAACTCATGTAACGGTTGGTACACCTAATCATATATTTTAATATACACTATAATGCCGGTGAGCATAACGTTTGACAACGGGAGAGAGACATACACACCGTGTGAGAGTGAGAGAGAGAGTAACAATTATGATCATATATAGTTTGAATTTCCCACCACAGAAGAGAAAGAAATGTTGGCAGATCTGCTCTATACACGCACACAATAATTTAAGATTGATAACCCTGATCATATATTTTAATATATACACTATATAACACATATTTGAATTTCCCTCCCCCCACCGCAGAAAATGTTGACAACCCTGCTCATATAAAATATCTATACACTATAATAATACTACAGAGGTTGGTACACCTGATCATATAGATTTAATATACATTATAACACACAACAAATTTGAACTCATGCAAAGGTTGGTACACCTGATCATATATTTTAGTATACACTATAATACATCGAGTTGGAACCACCCCCACCCACCACCACCCACTGATATGAAATAAAAAAACCACCCACCCAAAGCCACCCACTGATATGCAAATCAACTTTCTTAAAAAAAATAAAAAATTATATTCACGGATGCTGGTGGTCCATTGAACCTCATCCCACCAAATCAATTTAATAAAAAAAATAAAAAAATAAAATAAAAAAATAATAAAAAAATTTATTCGCGAAAATTCGCGGTGCTGTGGTCCATCGGGATGCTGCGGGTCCAGCGGTTCGCTGATCTTGACACAGATCAACGAAAAAGTCGCGGATGCTGTGGTCCAGATATGGCCTGGGGGGAATTCCTTTCTGGGTTTGAACTCTCATTTTCCCTCTACTGGCCACTGCTTCCTTCCTGCGTTTTTCTACAGTTTTTCTTCCATAACTGTTCATTCCCTGACCATGTTTTTCCTTTTGACATGTCTCTTGCTTCTTCCAGGAAGCGAGAGTTTGTTTTCCTCGTCATCAGTCTTCTTAGGGTGCTGAAGTCGTGGGTACTTTCCCGGTGGTAGATCTTTGTCCCTCGCTTTGTCAAGATGAACGCTGTCTCATTTCCCGAGATGCCTATGTGAGATGGGATCCACTGGATAACTATCTCCTTGTTAAGTGCTGTAGGCTGCCTGGTGAGTCGCCTTGCTTCCAGTGTGCTCCTGGATGTTACTCCTGTATTAGAGAATGTTGCCTGAATGGCAGACTTAGAGTCCACTAAAAGGACAGTTGTTTTCCACACGACGTTTCGACCACTAAACAACCTGTGGTCGTCTTCAGGTGTAAGTTAAACTTGTAGGCTACATTAAATACAAACTTAAGTCTATTCGTTCACTAAGAAGCGTGGAAAACTTTGACGGTTCGCGCTTGTTGGAGAACGAGTACACTTAAATTTATATTTAATGTAGCTACTGGTTTAACTTACAGCTGAAGATGACCACAGATCGTTTAGTGGTCGAAACTCGTGTAGTAAATTCCAACGACGGTTATCGTCCGATCTAACCCTTCTGATTATGTTCACGTACCATCGAAAGTTAGGTTTAATGATTGCAGAGGGATATTAGGGACAATAAGAGGGAACGGTGAGAACATTTGGACCGCATGCCAAATAACAAATCACCAGTACCAATCATGAGAAATCTGGTTGTTGGAAAAAGAGTTGTCGGGAGCCGAATAGAAGTTGGGTTCCGGCACATGTCAACAACCGCCCAATTCCGGAGTAAAGATGATATTCTCAAGACGAACTATAGGAAAAATAATAGTACAGTAGATCACACATAAACATTACGAATATTTACAAACGAAGAAGCAGCAGAACCGAAAAAATTTTAATGTCTAATTGTTAAAAACAAAGAAGCTTTTCAACAGTTGTTTGAACGGTTAAGGGCTGCTGGCACGCATTAGACAACTGTGTATAAGAAACGTCTTGAAAAAAAAAAGTAAAGAAAACAAAAATGAACGCTTAAATTAGCGATGTAACATAGAGAGACTGTATTGGAACGCGCTGAACGCCCGTGTATATGTAGAATTTATTGACGCTGACAATGAAAGCTGGTTTAAAACAGTGTGCTCATGCGTAGATAACTGAACGAACGAAGCGAGTTCTCGGTTTTAACTCGACCGTTTGGCATTTGACCCATAGTATGCTGGCTACTGTGCCCCGAACTGCTGGACGGCGTCGGACGACTCGGCTCTCGATCGACGGAAAGGGGGACGCGAAACCGTCCGTTGTCCCGAACTACTCGGTGCGGACGGCGGATGTCCCGGTCAATCGCTGTTGGGTCAAAGGTTATAAGACGGTGCCGAGTCACCAAGTATGACTACCAGGACGCAGTGGAATCGCCGGTACGGACCAAAGAGCATACTCCGTGTATTCGAAAGTGTAGTGTCCAACTTCAGGCAAGTATACAGACGGGAGTAGCATGGAGGACAATCGAGCGTGTCCCCTGCTGTCGGCTGAATCGAGCTCGGTAGGTCTACACTGCCGAACTGACTCTGGCAAGGGCCGTCATCGTGTCACAAGGATGAAGGTCCGACAGGTTGACCTGGACTCTGACACACCAACAAAAAACTCATTAATGGCGTCAGCTATTGGCTGGATGCCTTGACGGTCTGCAAAAGCTGCAGCAACGGTGTCGTAAATGCTATATCTGGATGGTGATTAAGTGCAAATATAACACAGATATGTATGTAACTTTTCTATATAATAAAATGTATGTCTACATTGTAGTATTTATTTACCTGCCACTCGGTGGTTAATTTTAGACTAACCCTCGTATATCTTAAAGAAATAGATATTACTGTAAGCAGCCGGGTGTTTCAAATAATATGCTCTAATGTTGGCATTATGGTGACCATGACAACGAACGGGACAACACGAGCGCGCCGCCATTACCAACGTGACAGAGTGAATTTTTGATTAGTGATTTAATGGAAAATAAACGCAACGTAACCTAATTAGTCGGCTGTATGACGTCGTCTGCTCTACCAACGAACGTTATTTGTTAAGTAACGTTGAGTCTGTAGGTAATGGCCTCCGAGCAAACAATATTCCTGTTTGTGTGTCTTTCACAAGTGTTTGAACAATACATATCTGGCTGTTCGTCCTCGACATCGGTTGGATAGTCAGTTAGCGTCGCTCACCTCTGTGCATTCCGCTAATAAAAGTGTATACGCATACTCTGTGCCTTCTTCTTCTTCTTCTTCTTCTTCTTCTTCTTCTTCTTCTTCTTCTTCTTCTTCTTCTTCTTCTTCTTCTGCTGCTGCTCCTCCTCCTCCTCCTCCTCCTCCTCCTCCTCCTACTCCTCCTCCTCCTTCTCCTCCTCCTCCTTCTCCTTCATTTTCAAGGACTAGCTATTCACGCATGTGCCCGGCTAAGCTTTCAAGCGTGTCCGGTACTCACTAGGGAGACCTTAGCACCTTCAATCGTCTAAAAAAGAAAAGCCGGGCTGGAGTCGAAGATTTTAAGTCTGGGACGGCCAATTAAAGAGATCAGTTGTAACAACGGAAGACGTAATAGGCTTTGAGACTTACACTTCTGAAGAAGAAGAAGAAGAAGAAGAAGAAGAAGAAGAAGAAGAAGAAGAAGAAGAAGAAGAAGAAGAAGAAGAAGAAGAAGAAGAAGAAGAAGAAGAACAACAACAACAACAACAACAAGAAAACTGTGAATCCAAATTAGCTAAAATTTTAGACGACTGTCACTAAGATATGTTCCAACGTCACATTAAAAACAGTCTTTTAATTGGGAACTTCTGTAGTTCGGGAACCTTTTTAACAAAGTTCCTATTCCTCCTTCTTTTCTTTCGGCTTATATTCAGTGCTTTGAGTGATTATGATCGCATGGGATCGTGTGTTAATCATATTGTGGTGAAAGAGGCACCGCTATTAATACGGATAAGATACATACTACTATTAAGCACCATTATTATTACTAAATTAATATATATGTGTGTGTGTGTGTGTGTGTGTGTGTGCGCGCGCGCGCGTGTGTGTGTGTGTTATAAAACGTCCTTCGAATTTATCCAATGCCTAACATCCACTCGATACGATAGGGAGGATCCAACTGAATAGCCTTCTTTGGAAGTCTCCCATCTTCTGAACGTGAATGTACCTAACCAGCTGGTTCCTTTCAATATCCTGAAACGAATTTCCCTCTATCCCTATCTTTCTATTAATTTCTTCATTTGTAATTCTGTCCCGTATAGAAGTTCTTACGGATCTCCGGAGCGCATCCATCTCCACTGCCCGTAGTTTCTTTTTGTTTTGCTCTTTAACGTGCCACGTTTCATCTGTATGCAGTAAGCTACTCTTAACTAATATTATATTTTAAGATTACATCCATCACAAATATTATATTTTCCCTTTTTACCAACGTGCTTACTTCACCACTTCACTTCTGTGGCGTCCAACCGTTTTCCTGGCTTGAAGTATCCAGGCTTCTTGTAATCTTCGCGTCGTCATTACTAGTCACATTAAAAATACTTCTAATTTGTTATTTACTATTTGATAAATACAGGACAATGTTGGTTTGTAATTTCATGTGAATTACTTACATAACGGTTCTGTAGTTTATAGAGTTTTATGGACTACATATACCTGTAAATCTATGGATATACATACCTATATTCTATAAATCCTGACTCTCTGTTTAAATATTGGCTTAATTTACACGGTCAAAGGGTTGCATGCGACAGGGCCGTTTACGTAATGAGGATAGCAGAGAAGAGCTACAGGTATTCTCCAAAAATGATAAAATCCAGACATATCGCAGGGAATGGCTACAGCATCTAGAGGAGAGAATGGAGGATGGACGACCACCTAAGGTTGCGTTTCGATATAGACCCGATAGTACAAGAGATGCAGGAAGACCGAAAGTGAGATGGAGAGATGTTCTGTGTAGACGGAACAATCAAAGTACCTACTCTGTGAGATGCTGAAGAAGATTTACACGGTTTTATATGTGCGTGCGCGCGCGTATGTGTGTGTGTGTAGTGCACGAACGAATTCTCCGTTTAATTTAGAGAGCCCTCCCCCAACCGCCCTTCAGCGCTACTGAACTGTAGTAACAATTATTTAGCATTACATTAACAGAGCCAACCATCCACGTGGTGACTGTCAACATCATGTGTATCTAGCACACGTCACGATAGATTTTGCGCAAGAAATCACAACCAGTTTGCAACAGTTTGACCATATGTTGTGATGTATATCCGTGTCACCTGTGTGACCTGATTGTTGTTCTCTGTTTACTGACGTATCACAATTATAATGATCGTTTTGGCTGTACCAACAAACTTCTCTAGTTTACATTTAGTTCTCACAAATACACAGACTTCTCCTCTTCCTCAAATTCTCTCTCTCTCTCTCTCTCTCTCTCAGGCTGGTTTCATGCAGTCCTCCAGTTCCTCCTGTCCTGAGCCAAATCTCTTCATCTACGAATGCATACAGCTAGTGGGGTAACTACGGGGGGGGGTCACCCACACCTAAACCTATTAAAAATGTCCCCTAAATTCTATAATCGTTTAATGTAAGCCTATTTCTAAGCCAGTTGTTGTGTTGTAGAAACTAAAGAAGTTACAATATTTGTAAATTAACAAATAAAGTTAGAATTTTCTTTAGATCATTGAATGGGATTCTTGGAGCATAAAAATTGGAAAAGAAAAGAAGAACAGAATATACGATAGTGTGATTAAAAGCACGTTGATGTACGTTTCCGAAACATGGAGAATAAAAGAACAGGTAAAAATAAAGTTGGAAGCTACAAAAACGGATGCTTTGAGACGAGCTGCTAGAACTTCAAGGCTAGAGCGAATACGAAATGAAACGATCAAAGAAGAAATGGGCGCACAAAAGACAATCATCGACTGCATTGTAGGAAAACAACTAATCTGGTACGGACACGTACAAAGAATGGGACAAGACCGACTGTCAATGAGCGATAAAGGACTAAACGATGAAAACTGCAACGACAGACTACAATGGAGATTGGGCATCGGACAACGTCTTAGGACGTTTTGACGCAGAATTAATAATAATAATAATAATACTATTTTTCTTAATATTGAGAATCACTTCATATTTAGTAAATAACGTACGTATTTCTCGTCCCCCTAAAAAAAAAATAATAATTATGCATGCACCAATAAACGACCATAATCTAGCTTTATCTTTTTTTGTCCAAACACAATTCCATTTCATAACCCGTATTCGACTGACCAGTTATCTCACAGAACTTAAGCATACTTCTTTCCGTACTTTATATTTTATACTTTTGTACTTTATACTTTCCGTACTTTTATTGGAAAATGTGAGGAGACAAAATTTTGATAAAATCGCAAAAATCTATGTGGCATATCAAATTAAAGAGTATTTTAACAAAAATATGAATATAAATATTGAGTTTTGGAAATTTCTAAAATTTTAGCATTTCAAAGCCAAAAAGGAATCAAAAGTCCAAAAAAATCCTTGCCGAGTACCGAAGTAAGGGAATTTTAACCCAAATCCTGATGTAATGTTTGCTTTGAATTTCTTTCAACTTCAGGGAATTGGGCCAAAAAGGAAATCAAATTTTAAAAATATAGTGAAACTCTCTATATGGGGACTTATTGTGACAAATTATGAGGACTTCTTTTCAAAACACAAAAGCTATGTCTTTAATAATTTAAAAAATTTAATATCAGTCAACACTCCTTGAAAATGTTTTCGGTCTTCAAAGGTTTGTAAGCTATGTTTGCAAAAAAAAAAAACCTCCATAACTTTATTATTTATTGAAAATATTAGTTACAGCCTACATATACATTTATGGAAAAATATATAAACGTAAAGGCTAGGAGTAAATTATTTATCATTAAGGCATTGCTGTTACAAATTCAACTAAAAAAATAAACATTGCAGTAGTTCAGAAATTATAGTGTTTATTATAAGATTGTCAGTTATAGTTTTTGTTATACTAAAAAAAAGCGTAAACGGGATTTTCGTAATATTTCTGATACTTTAAATTGAGATTTATCAGGTTAAATGCTGAAATACGTCTAACAGTAAATGTATTTCGTTGAAGATAGTCAGCGAAAGCGAGTTCGCGACTCCAGGAGCAGTAGTCTTTACTACAGGCCGATTTTATTTACAGAGCTTTCGTCAGAATCTACCATAAGACAGGGTGAGACAGAACTAGCTGCCCGACCAGAACCATAATTTGCAGAGACGTGAATTAGATACGATTTCGCAGTGGCGTTAGCACAGAGCTGTGACACACTTGCCAAACCTACGTTCGTAATCTTGGAGGTGGGGAAGGGACACGCCGCCGACTGCCTGTCCGCATTGGTATGCCGTTATACATCCACGTTCTCAACTCTCTCACTCTATCTCTGTCTTTCACAGACACATATACTGATATGTTGTCTCACTTGTATTATAAATTGTTTCATTTATTTGATATGTCCCCTTACTTGTATGACCTATTTGTCACATTTATATTATTTGTTCCCTCACTTGTATGATCTATTGGGTCTTGGTTGCTAACGTATTTGTTTGGTCTTTATACTCTCCTCTTCTTATCACATTGATGATGCTTTCATTATAATTCTTCCTTCTTGCGTTGACTTGCTTCGACATTATTTGTATATGGATACACGCTTGGCTTTAACACTTTAGATGTTTTTTCTCATTTTGCCTTAGACATGTACGTGGTAAATTCTTATTCAACGTATTGGGTATTATTTATATGTAACTACAATTTTGTTACGTTACAATATATATTATTACTGATCGTCGTATGGTACAGTGGAAACGAATACAGACAACAATGAAGTCACTAATCACCATTTTAATTAATTAATCACAAATAACAGTCTGCAACAACAAGTTAGTCAACAAGATTATACTCGTACAATAATTTAAGTTAAATTTGTCCACATGCAATAATAATGTTAACTAACAGAGTTCCGCACAATAATCACTTTTCACTAATAACCGCTTGAGACGCACTGAGTAAATCTAATAGTCTAAGAGATAGGGCCCTTTTATTTTTTTTACTAGGTCGATGGGATAATTTTGTCGCAAAATGTTCTATGACCTATATCGATTGTAAATAACCGACGGAGGAAAGCGTTTCGGAAGATGAAAATGGGGGCAAGCGGTGAAAGTCGGGAAATTTTTAAGGTTTTTAAATCACTCGGTATATGGCTGAAAATTTACAAGTAAGCACCAAATGTCGTGCTTATGCCCTGTGCAAACATTTTGCGACAAAATTATACCATCGACCTTGTAAAAAAAAAAGAAAAGGGCCTATCTCTCCGCCTGTAAATAAATTTTGAGTCGTAAACTGAAAACTAAGCGGCAGCTGTTGCCTATTTAGGCTATAGACTGCAGGATTTCAGACTTCCAGACTAATGTTTCATAATATGCGTCCTTAAGAAGTACTCAAAAACTCTAGAGGATACTAGAGTATGGGTCTTGGGTGGGGTCTCGGCAGAAACGTGGGGAACGACAATCTCCATTGTTCGAGAACGCTCCGTAATTGCGTAACATATATGTACTGATTAAAATTAAAATATACTTGCAGAAGCAATTTTTGAAAAAGTATACAGATATGGACGTTGAAACCACAAATACAAGAAATAAACACGCATACACACACATACACAAATGCACAACTGTATAGGCTACATCTGCGCATGCGCAAATATGTATAACTTGTAAAATCTATTAGCTTTCGCCAAAAACAAAATGAATGCGAAAAGCTGCGACCTCACAGGCGACATTAACTGCATAAAGAATGTTCGTTAACGAAGTGTTACATAACGCAAGGCACACAATATTAGTATGAGGAGGAGCAGCAGCAGCATTTGATGGAAGGTCTCGCCGCCGCCGCGCTGAAGGTAAAATATTCAAGGGCACATCGCGTCGTACATATAGTAGCCTACGTTAAAATTCGACATTATGTTAATATTCCCATTTTTATGTTAATACTGATACACGCATGTAGAGTTTAAATTATTCTTTATATGTTATACATATAAGACAGAGAGAAACAATTCACAATAAAGAAAGTCTCAAGTGGTGTAACTATGGGAGAGGGATCACGCGCCTCAATCCCCCCTCATAAATATTAAAACTATCAGCGAAATTCCATAATCACCAAATCGAGGCCTATTTCTAAGCCAGTTGCGTGTGTTAAAATAAGGCTTATAAATAACTGGCTGTTACCCGCGGCTTCGCACGCGAATATTTGACTGTAATAAGTATTTTAATACAATTTTTATTTTCAATGTCTATTTGGCGTTCTGTCAGCTCGTATGACAATTTTGTACTCATTAGTCAAATTCTCTCCAAAGCTGTTTTCAACACTTGTACTATTTTAAATTGTACTAAATTATTATGTTGGTGCAACAGCCTTTGCAGATTTAAAAGTACCCGTTTATAAAGCCTTTGGAGATATTTATAAAGTACCTGTTAAATCTAAAACGCTAAATTCTTATTTTAAGTGTTACTGTGTTAGAAGCATTGTATAACACATTAAACGTTATGTTTTCCTCAACCATGGCTTTTATTTATTTCAGCAGTAAACTAAAAACCAAAACCTCACCGTTGTCACCTAACCTCACAGATGAAAAACAGGTTTTGTTTATTTATTTGTTACTATGGTAATTAATTCTGGCCTCCATGGTGTTGTTGACATCTTTAGTAGTAGTATTTAATATATTTCATTACTTATTCATTGCATCATCAGAAATACGTATAAACATAAATTTTATAATCGTTTAATACAATTACAAAATATATAGACGTATCTGTATACAAAATTACAAAATATATCGATACAATTGAATATTAAACACTGCAGGAAGGGATAAAGGTACAGTTCCGATGCCCCTAAATATCATTTGTTTATTTATTTGTTACTATGGTAATTAATTCTGGTCTCCATGGTGTTGTTGACATCTTTAACGCGTCAACGAAAAGGCATAATTAAAAGGGCCTAAATCGTGCAAACGGGGCAGAATATCAAATTCCAAGTTAGACAGTGTTCGTTCCTTGTGTCAAAAGTTACCTGTGCAAAATTTGGTGGCAATAGGTGTAACGGTGTGGATTTGTATTCAGTACCCATAAATCTTCAGACTTTGAGTATTATATATATATATATATATATATATATATATATATACAGGGTGATTCACGAAGAAACGGAAATACTTCGGGAGATGAATCTACATCGAAAAATAAGAAAAAAAGTTCATATAAACATAGGTCCGGAAATGCTTCCTTAGCGAGTTACGGCTAGCGAAAGATTTCGCCCGGGTTTCGGTTCCCCCGGGTAAATGAAGACTTTAGAGGTTAGGTTAGAAGTACAGTAACTTTGTTAAATGACTAATAAATGCATAAAAGTTAAAAACAAAACTTGTAAAGAATTTAATTCTGAGAAAAATTGTGTAAATAAAGTCAATAAAAATCAACAAAAAATTCCAATTGTTTCCAATTTTCCAAAATTTGTTTTTAGGCAAAGATTTTTCTGTTTTACGTCGGATATCATGAAACTTATGGGAGATACAGTTCTGCGACCTGTTTTATTCGATTTCTCAGGTCAAAAACCATAAGAAACAGCAGAATTCGCCCCTTCCCAGAATTTCAGAAAGTCTTCATTTACCCGAGGGAACCGAAACCCGGGCGAAATCTTTCGTTAGCTGTAACTCGCTAATGAAGCATTTCCGGACCTATGTTTATATGAACTTTTTTTCTTATTTTTCGATGTAGATTCATCTCCCGAAGTATTTCCGTTTCTTCGTGAATCACCCTGTATATATATATATATATATATATATATATATATATATATATATTACATTTAATATTTATAATTAAACTTACCTCAAGATGTTATTTTTTCCTTTTTTGGAACATGTTCGGGTACTATCTTGTACCCATCCTCCAAGATGTACCCGAAACATGTTCCGAAAAAGGAAAAAAATAACATCTTGAGGTAAATTTAATTATAAATATTAAATGTATTATATACATCAAGAAACGGACTGTAACAGAAAGTGACTAAATATATATATATATAGATATATATATATATAGATATATATATCTATAGATATATAGATAATTGTAGAAATAAAAGGAATTACAGTAGACCTATTTATAAATGAATAAAGTTACAGTTTCCCTAACAATGACAATAAATCAACGTTTGGCGAATAAAATATATATTTGCAGCATTAAAAAAACAATTATGCGTGCCCCAGAACGAATTTCTTCCTGTTCCTTCCAGTGACACGTTTCCGGAAGTTAAAAAAGACCTTTTCTTCAAAAATACCCCTTTTGCTTGTGCAATTCTACATTTTACATCATTGGTTTATCTCCCATCTGATGTAATGCAGCTCTCAAGGCAAATTAAAGGTATCAACGTGCAGTAACCTCCTACCGTCCAGAAATATCTCGTCTTCTGTTTTCCATATCTGAAACATTTCATTACTTTTGTTTTTTTTTTTCTTGATGTATCGCATTTTATCTTTTAGGATCGTGTTCATTTTGTGAAGTCCATTCTGTAGTTCTTATTCGTTGATTCTAAAGAGCCCAACGCCATCTGCAAACGGATGGATTTATAGTTTTCACCATCAGTTATTATTCCATTTTTGATGGTCTTCGTTATCGCGTACACTGTATACAAGTTTAGCAGTAGTACGGATAATCCACAGCCTTGTCTAACATTCTTCGATATCGTTCCTTCAAGTCCATCCCGGGCTATGAGAGCTCTCTGGTTCTTGTAGAGTTGCAGGATTATTCTCCACTTCCTAAAATCTATTTTTGTATCTCTGAGGATTTTGAACATTATATTTCACTTGATTTCGTCAAATGCCTTTTCGATGTCAACGTAGGCTACCATAGGCTTCGTTCAGTGTCCAGAGTTTTCTTCATTATTATTCGCCAGATTATTTTAAATAATTATCCCAAATGATTTTATTTAGGATAAAATATTTTAAATACTTTATTTGTTATTCTATTCTAAAAATATTCCAATAAAAAAAATAGATATTCCAAATGATTTGTACTGTGAGATATTGCTTACAGGTTTCCCATTAAAATACGAATCCTTATCTTCATTCCCAGTAACAAGGGAAGCAGAACTTTTCTTTAAAATTTGGTATGACCAACGTACGAAAATTACTTAAAACTGACCAGTTGGCTGTGATCTAACAGAGAACAATGTTATTTATTTATATGTTTATATACTTATTTGTTTATTTATTGCAACGAGGAGAAAGAAGGAATGCACGCTTTAGGTGGGGAGAGAGAGAGAGAGAGAGAGAGAGAGAGAGAGAGAGAGAGAGAGAGAGAGAGAGAGAGAGAGAGAGAGAGAGGATTTAAAACACAAAACGACAGTTGATGCAAAGCAACAGTTAAAGATGAACGTCGTATACGAGGAATGCGATCAGTTGTTTTTCTGCGTGCAACCTTCACCGGTCATAATTAAAATCCACTTAGTAGCACAGAGTTACGGTCACATGCAAAAGAAATTCAGTCAGCCGTCATTCTTTCTGCAGTACCTGACCAGCGACAAACCAATTACAGGAAACCTAAGTCCTTCATTTTTCTACACGTAAATGCGAAGTGAAGAGATACAAGCAGTAAGTAATACCAAGAGATCAATTACGCGCTGAAGGGAAGTGTTGAGGTTGTAAGCGACAATTTTTTACCCCTCCATCTTACGCTGTCTACTTGCTAATAGACAGCGTTTTGGAAACCTCAGTGGAGTTGCTCGTCTCCCATCGGGCACCTCCCCAGGTGGCAGGTAGTGGAATGCTCACCAGATATGGTGGGTATCGGGGAAATTAAATACCCGGGGCGGACCAAAACTAGCAGCTGCTGCCTTGTAGTTGGATCTTGGTTTATCAAAGGCTACAGGAAGTAAACCTTGATTAAAAATTGCCTGGTCCTCCAGGTTGGGGGTTAATAGAATGGGCCAACTCCCCATTCATTCGAAAAAAGAAAATGTTATAAAACCAAATAGAGCCGGATGGATTCAATAAAATGAAAATTCAGTCAATTCTGTAATATTTGGTTCCGGACAATATGTAAACATTGTACAATCGGAATAATAAAAAAAATAGGTAATATTCTGTTAGTGGCGCAACTAGCGGCTGCTCGTGGTGGCGGATGAGACTAGCTTCTGAGGGGGCGAGGAGACGACTAGCTTGAAGCCTGGAACCCCATTTTCCTCAGGACAAACGAGAAATTCAGAATTCAATACTGCTGCATGGATAGTTTCTTCTCTAGGAGTGCGCCGAACGACTTTGTGTTTAGCTTCACGCACTATTAGTAATCTTATCAAGTTTGTGAGTCTTTCCTTATTTAGCATTGCGAGATTAATAATATAATACTATTAATAACATTTTGTTGAGACATTATGGACATCCACCATACCTCATAATTGGAATAAAAAGTCTTCGTGTAGATATCATATAGATATAGAAACAGTCATATATTCCAGCACAAATCACAAATAGTGAAATATCCAATTTGGTACACACTAACAAGGGTGTAAGGCAGGTCTGCGGCCTATCGCCTCCTTTATTTATTATCTACATAGACCATATTGTAAGAAATTAGAGATAAAATTATAGAGCAGACATTTATTTAGATAATAATACCATACAAAACATCATTTTATGCGCTGAAGACCTGACTGTGATGAGAAAGATAGAGAATGAATTACAAAGAGGCCTATAATATCATCTACAAGAAATTAACGTTAAATATTATTTAAAACATCAATTCTTGAAACAAATATTTTGGTTTCCTCGGGAGTGGAACCCATAAGGACCAAGATTGTCTTACCCAACAAAACAGTAGAGCAGATAGCCATATTAAATTATTTAAGACGCTATGTTTCCTACGATGCTATAAAAATCTAGACCGAAAGTTAGGAGTTTTTAATGACAGATGCAGGACAATCGGCCAATGTGTGAAAAATAAAACAAGAGAAGAGTCAAACAATATAAAACAATGTGCGAAATTTTATAAAACGCTACCAGTACCCATGATTATGTACGGCAGTGAAATCCGGGGTACAAGAGACGAAATTCGTCAGTTTGTCAAAGGATGTTACTGGAGAAACATGATAAAGAACAAAATAGAAGAGAAGAATTTGAAAATATATTATTTATATGAAAAAATTAAAGAAATATCATAACTTACGGCTCAGAAGTTTGGACTAATAAACACACAAGAACAAAATTAATGACAGCAGAGATGCACTTTTGGAGACGTTCGGCAAGAGTATCCAGACGTGAGAAAATTAGAAATGAAGTCATTAAGGACAGAATGAATGTGAAAAATTCAATTGTTGATTTTATCCAAATAAAAAAATTACAATTGTATGGACACACGAAAAGAATGGCACAGGAAAGATTGCCAAGGAGTGTAATGGAATGGACCCCACCAGGAAGAAGGAAAAGAGGAAGACCATCTATCACCTGGGTAGAAGAAATTCAGACTATATTGAGGGAACGAGAAATTGAAGAAGCTCTTTGGATGGACAAGGAGCAGTGGAAACCAATAACAGGAAACCTAAGTCCTTCATTTTTCTACACGTAAATGCGAAGTGAAGAGATACAAGCAGTAAGTAATGCCAAGAGATCAATTACGCGCTGAAGGGAGGTGCTGAGATTGTAAGCGACAGTTTTTTACCCCTCCATCGCACGCTGTCTACTTGCCGAAATACTTGATTGAAGTGATGAGAATTGAATCACTTCTGTAATCTTTGGTTCCGGAAAATGTGTAAACATTGTACACATTATAAATAATAAAAAAATAAAATATTAAAAAATTAAAGAAATAATAAAAAATTAAAGAAAGCAAAATTAAATGGAACGAACATTTGGTAAGGATGGAATAAATGGATTACATTTACAGCGAAGAATGACGTATAAGAAATATAAGTCGACCGAGAAAAAGATGGGGACCGTAACGGGCAACAATGTCCAAAACGTGAAGTGAAGATGATAATGAATTGACAAAAGTTAATTAAATTTTATTTCTGATTTCAGCAAATGCTCTTGAAGCCGTTTTTCGTTTGTTCCCGTATTCGCTACTATACAGTCCACTGCCCGATGGCTAATTTTCCGCTACCAAAATTGCCTCACACTGGTGGAGAAGAAGAAGAAGAAGAAGAAGAAGAAGAAGAAGAAGAAGAAGAAGAAGAAGAAGAAGAAGAAGAAGAAGAAGAAGAAGCTGATGATGATGGTGACGATAACGACGGTTTATCAGCATCCTTCGACGATCTGTAAGATGCCAAAAACTAACTGACCGTTTGGAGCCGTTTGTTCAATGATCAACGACAGTTTCTGAACTGGACTGACGATTCGGATACTGCGACCGCGTAATCTCAATTTGTTCCGTCGTCACTAACCTGAATATGTGTAGGGTCACACACGTGAGCGGAGGCGCCGCCAGTTCGCAATATTCATATTATTAATTATTATCACTTATCACTTCGAGCCAGTTTGTTTACTTCAAGTAAGAAAACACAAACAAATTGCAGACACTAACTAGCGTGTGAGAGGACCACACAGTTCCACACAGGAATTAAGTATAAATTATAGAAATGTGACTCCTCGGGGTCCGTCGATAGCGCCGGGGAAAATCCTCTACCTTCCCAATGATATCGGCTGCGCTTCTGGTCTGTTAAACAGAAATCGTCAACTGCGCCGACGGTCAATTCTCCGCATATCTGCACGGCTGCGCGCGTATACGCGCCGGGCTTGTTGACAAATTAACTGGATTGCTTGTATAAACTTTTCAACTTACGACGTGTAATACTGCCAACGTTTGTTGGTTGCATATGTAAAAATACAAATACAATACAACGCAAATAACATACAAATAAAATATAACACAAAATTTTGCGTAAATTTTTTTTACGAAGCGACTGAAAAAAATCTTTATAAAAAAAGAATAAGTATCAGAAAATGCAGAAGAAACGAGTCATTTGTTCCGTTATGGATATAATGCTAGAGACCCGTATCCCAGGGTAGGCTACACTCCACAGTACAAGCTCTCTGATAGAACTGAGACCAACCCCGCTAAGTTATCATCGTTCACCCTGCGCCGCTCTCACGCTCATCAGAAATTACCCAAGCGGATTTAGAAACTTCTCTAAACCACTTGATTCTTCATTTCACTTCAATTCAAGACTGTCAGCATTTTTTATTTATTTCTATTTTATTGGTTATTATTAGTTTTTTATTTTTATTCATTTTGAAATGGATTTCGTTTAATTTCATGGTTTCTTTTACTTTGTTACTTTCAATTTTTTTTTTATTTCTACGGAAAATGTCTGTTCGTCTGAGTTGATAGATTCTGAACACGCTATTTCGTTAGTTGGAATCAACTTTTGCTTTCTTCTCTATACTATTACAAATAATTCTTCGACACAGGCATTCGTTCGGATCATGGTTGTGTATTCTTGGTCCACGAGGGTCACTGATTCCGAGTCTCAAGGTATATCATTGCCGTACAGAAGTTCTTGGTATCATAAAAATTATTGTTATTGTGACAACAACGACGACGATGAAGTTGATGACGACGCATTTTCTTTATTCCTTCCCGCCCCGCAGGACGCCTAGGTCTCTATCATTTTATTTCCTTCCTGCATACGTGTACACGCCTATGTGAGAGATAAAGGAGGGGAGAAATAGAGACAGTGGTAGACAGCGAGAGGAGGAGAGGGTGAGACATCATTAATACGACGTTTGTTGAAGTAATTAGTTAGTGTTTGTCCGAAGTCTTTCACATACGTACATCACGCAGGGGCAACAATAAAGCTTTTCATTACTACGGATTTCCTTTTACTAACGCTGGTGGCCTCTTGAACCTTATGCACTGTCTCTCGGTTTGTGTAGTTGAGTATATTACAGGGTTTGTTTGACATATTCTTTACATTTCCTCCTGTCCTGCGTCGTTTCCGCTGCCTACTAGTTTGCTCCTTTTGTTTATGCTTATGTTTTCCTACGCCTACCTCTGCTTCTCTTTTTTAACTCTCTTGCCTCTCACACTCTTCTTGATATCCTTTCCTCATTCATTCTTTGAGCCGAGGAAGCTCAGCGGTTTTCTGGTACTGTAAAGCCACGAGTTTTGTTCTCAATCTTTCTCTAAATATGACAATTCCTATTTTGTCCGTTAGTATTTTACTGCCTATTTTTCGTACAAATCTATCCACATAACCTCCATCTGGATGGAAGGGACGTAATTCGGACTTCTCTTCTCCTAGGGGGATTGCCTTCTCCATGGCTTCGAGGTCTCCCTCTCCGTTTTACGCAGTATTACAGCCGTCTGAATCATCCAGATTCACGCCTGCAATATTACAAAGATAAGCCGTTCCAGGATCCCTTCCTTTGCGCATTAACTTGGTACTGGTGGATACTGCTGCACTTCACCAGGAATGTTTATCGACCTTCCGGTCTAGATCCGTACTGTTACGCAAAAACAGAGTCACCTCGTGTGTAGAATGTGGCTCTTCACCATGCAGTACGGTGTTGGCTGGACTGAAGCTAGGGGCTCCATTGGGGCGCCATCACTTCCTCCAACCCTGATCACTGATCCTAGATGTGTGCATCTTTGAGTAGTCACTACTGTCCATTTTCCCACAGACAGGTCTGTCGCTTTTCTGCCTGCAGCTATATCCTCTGTTTTATATGGGTTGACTTATAGGCCCCATTTTTGGCGCTCCCATTGAAGATTTCTGAGCATGTAATGTGCGTCCTTTTCATCTTGCGCACATACGACTTGATCATATGCGAATTGCAAAATATACAGTGCGTCCTCTCCATAACTTTCATCAGCCTACAACTCTTGGTGGCTCTACAAATGTTGGTGGGTCTTGGCCTGCTCCAAGAGTCGATTCCATTTTCCCCATTACGTGTCCTGGTTTTCCAGTTTCTTATGTTCAGCTTTCTGAGGTCCTCCTCTATCCGGTCTTTGAATCTACTTCGGGTCTTCCCCTTGTTCTACTAGCTATTGGTTTCTGGTAGAAAATATATTTCGTAGGCTGTCCTTCCTCCATTCTCTCTATGTGTCCAACCCACCTTAGCTTGTACATTTTGATTATCCTGACAATATCCGGCTCTTTGTAAAGATGGTGTACATAATTATAGAGCCTGCGCCGCATTCCATTTTCTTGTACTCCTCTAAATATTGTTCATAGAATTCGTCTTTCACAGCAATTTATAAGTCTCTCACTACTTTTTGTCATTGTCCTAAGTGTTTTGTAATTTTGCATTTCGTGTTTCTTGAGATGAAGCTAGATGCCAGGTATTTTTTAATCCATAATGTTTTATTTGCGAGATATATTCTTCTTATTTCAGTGTTGGTGTCATTATATCTGGGAGCCAAGATATACTGCTTCTACAATTTTTGTGCCTAATTCAAGGTTTTGAAGGGTTGGGTTTAGTGGTAGTTTGTTGGTAGCATACATATATTTTGTTTTCTCCAAGTTTATCGCCATAACTTTAGAGTTTCAAAAATCTTATTGCTGTGTAAAAACTTACTATCACAGAAAGAATTAAGAGGCAACTGGAAGCGGTAGATATGGATGTGTTTACAATAACACTGGGAATATCGTCTAAGCAACCTGGTGAGGAATAAAGTACACGGCAACAGGTAATAGTGGGACTGATGCTGAAGGAAAACAGCCGGTAATTGTGTGACCATGTTCAAACGATAGAGGACATTACACTGACGAAGGATGTCATGCGGTGGCGGCGAGATATATTAAGCCAAAATTGAGAATCGGGGACAAAAGGACAGTTTGGTCAAAATCGCATTATTGGCGGGACATTTCGGAGTTTGCCCGTTGAGCATAAAATGAATGCTATTTTATTAATTTTAATAGACCCTTGTTTAGTAAATACAAAGAAAACACGTAGCCATGCATTGTACACAAATACAGATTTATACTGTATATTTGGTAATAAAACAAATTTGGCGTATTCATTAACTGCGATTTGCCACATAAAGTGTGTCACCAAAGGTGGGGGAATCACACAAACGGCCTGCAACAAATTAAGTCTCTCTTTAGTGTGAAGTGTTCAGTTTTTATGTTAATTGTAATAAATCACAGTGTTAAAAATATATCAAATTTGCAGATTTGTCTGATCTCTCTATAATAGCTCTAAAGAGTAAGAAAAATCTTATATACTATTTTTTGTTCAATTTAAATATTTTCTAGTTTATTATTTATAATATAAAATTAGTTACACTTATAACCAGATTCAGATTTCTCTTACTTATCTTTATATTTTAATATTAAAAGAATGTACATATGTGTGTAAGTGCGGATATCAAATATCATAACATATATTTTCCAATGAACTTGTACATCTACCACAAGTTTCAAAAAGCGTAATGTTACAAGAAAGTGAGACGTCATGAAAATAAAACTGCACATGCAAGTTATTCAATACGT
Source organism: Magicicada septendecula (assembly GCA_034769895.1). Lineage (NCBI taxonomy): Eukaryota > Metazoa > Arthropoda > Insecta > Hemiptera > Cicadidae > Magicicada > Magicicada septendecula. The sequence goes on from CM068373.1 coordinate 130,525,026, forward strand.
TCATAAACAATAACTGAATAATTATGACAAATAACTTATTCCCACTGTTATCTGTGTGCTCACTAATAGTACTCGCTAATAAAAGGAGAAGGAAACGGAAGGATATTTTATGCTTGTTGATGGGATATTTTAGATTTGAAGTTCGGCCACACTGGAGTTCTGCCAAACCGCCGAAAGCGAGGGAAAAGGTGTACAAAGACAATTTTAGCTGAAGGGGCCAAAGAGAAGTCCACTGGACGACTGAACGGCGAGGAAGTTGTTCGTTAGTCAACGTCGCGGGACGTTTTGAAACGTATACATGTGCGTGTGTGCGTGTAATGGCATCTTATACGAAGAAGTTACACACCGCTCGTGATATAATCGGTGCCCGTCAGGCACATTTCTATCAATCAGGCCTACTGTTAACATTCCTGAAGCATATTACCGGTAGCCAGCTTTCACTCTTCTCACCAAGGACACACGTTTGTACCCAGTACCAAGCGTTATGTGTAGTTAGGTCGCGAAACGTAATAGAGCGGGAATAGTTGTGGCAATCGTCATTTTCGTCGTCTGATTTTCCAAAACCAGGGAACGTTGCGAATGAGGACTACAAAATTTAATGTGTCTTGTACGAAGACACAGAAACTTCGTTGTCAACTAGTACGCTGCCTGAGCTGCAGAACTCGCTCACTATTTGGAAAGAAGTACATTTATTACTAGCTGTTAACCGCGACTTCGCAACCAGAACATTTGATTTCTAATATGTATTTCACTATTTCATTTTAACTGTCTACATTTTGCTATAATTTAACACGCAGTGAGTAGTATTACACGTCCATAATTTTTTCAACATCAAATGCTACTTAGTCGTGCTACTTAGTCGCGTTGATCTTGAGATGAGGGTGACACTGATGCCATTCCCGAATAATCTCTTTCCACTTAGGATTTGTAGTGAACGTTATAACTAAATCAGAACGGGAATACTTGCGAACATAGCAAAAAGCGTCTTGAGTTCTTCTTCTTATCTGGCGTTACAGCCTTTGGTGGGCTTTAGCCTCCTCAACAATATTCCTCCATGCTTCCCTGTTCTCCGCCTTTCCTCTCCACCCTCTGATTCCCTTCCTAGCTAGATCTATTGTTACAGCATCTCATCCTTGGTCTGCCTTTACGTCTGGTAGTATATAATCTTCCCTTCAGCAGTCTTTTAGACATTCTTTCCTCAGACATTCTTTTCACATGTCCCAGCCAACGCAACCTCTGTGATTTGATGAATTTCACTATGTCTTTTCCGTGCAGGGGAAAGTGTAGTTCATTGTTGTTGCGTATTCTCCAACTGTTTTCTTCTCTTACTGCCTGGGCCATAAATGTTACGCAATATTTTGCCCCCGAATGACTTTAAAGCCGTTTTTTCATTCTCTGTTAAAGTCCAGACCTCAGATCCATATGTAACAACTGGTCGCACCAGAGAATGAGTTTTAAATAAATAATTTTTAAATGCTGGTCGCACTCAATATACTTTGAGTTTTATATCTCTTGTATCTTGTAACAAGATTGTTTTTAAAGATGTTAGAATTTGCAACGTAGGCTCTATTTCCTGCTCTTATCCTTTCTCTTATGCTCATCCTAATGTTATTATCATTTGATACCAAGGCACCTAGATAACTAAAGCAGGACACTACTTTAAAAACACGTCCCATTCACATTGGAATCTCTAGGAGCCCTTCTGGTCTTTGAGTTGGACCATGTCTTTAATCTTGTTTTCATTTACCACAAGACCAATTTTCATTTCTTCTGCTTTCATTAATGTAAGTCTTTGAGACTATCAACATTTCTTGCTACTATTGCAATGTCATCTGCATATGGACTTATTTGGGAAGATTTCATGAATATTGTGTCCCTTTTATCAATTTTATTTACTGGACTACGTAGAGCTACGTTGAACAGAACCGCAGAGAGACCATCTCCTTGGTTCACACCATTGTTAAAGTTAAAACTTGCACTCATTTTGTTACATATCTTTACCTTTGCTTTTGTGGCCTTCGTTGTCATTTTAATTAAACTGATTAGTTTGGTGCTAATACCAAACTACCCTCAGAACTTTAATAATTCATCCCGATTTATACATCGAAGCATCGAAGGCCTGTATAAAATGAATAAACTGGTAATATAGATCTACATCATGTTCACAGAATTTCTCCATCATCTGTCTAATGATAAACAGTTGGCGTCTTGATTTCGTTCGTGCATATATCGCGGTTCACTGGTAAAGCGATCGACGCGACGGTAGAATAACCGGACGGCCTAAATTTTCGATGACTTCATTAGTTCTCAGCGCGTCTTGAAAATACAGTATATGTAATTTTCAGATGTTAACTTACTATTGACCTACTGGTATTTCCGTTTCTATTTTAGCACACATACTACAAATACTGATACAACAGCTGCTTTAAATATATCAAATGATTATTCTTATCTTTTCTAAACATGAGCCTATACGAATCAAATTGTGAAGCTGAAACTTTCTTATTTCTTTCTCTTCCAGTATTACGAGGCTCAGTTGAAAAGTTTGCGGAGCGACAACTGTAGCTTAGCGGTAGAACTAAAATGTTTCGTGTGCTGCAAAATTTGTATTTTTTGTGAAGTCCTGTTAATTTCCAAATCTAGCTATCAATTTATTCATTGTTTAGAAGCTGTTTAAAGTTTACGTGTCATGCGTGTTTTGAAAAAGGGACAAATTCAAACATCGTGGTGTGATTCTTTGTTAAAAATTGTTTGCAAAGGTTTTGTAAAATAAGTTATATAAAAACACTTGGTAAGTTTCACAAATTTTCATTGACAAATTTTTGCCTCTTTGACAATGGCTTAGTTAGTCGAAACAGCTGTCAGAGTTAATTAAAAAATTTGTGAAACTTACCAAATGTTTTTATATATTTTACAAAACCTTTGTATTAATATGTTTCACCAAGTGGCCAACGAGTCATCAATTAATATCGTAAAAATTGTTTGGCGCCAACGGAAATTCAAAACGAAATTGTAAATGTGTCAGGAGATGCTACGACTTTAAAACCAACGGTTTGTAAGTAGGCACTTGAGTTTAAACGTGGTCGTACGAGCATTGAAAACGTGGCCGCACTAGACGCCCCAAAAATGCAACAACTCCAGATACGGCAGCCATCTTGCACAACGCTTTTTCACACCAATTTCTTGAGTTAAAGTATGATGCACACGCTGATATTAGATGCCTATGATTTCAACAACGTCACCACTCCTCAACCTGCGGTCTTCCAGCACTCTTTGATATATTTTCAATAATGCCCTGTTTTGTGGCACTTTTTGGACGTCCACTGCTGGGACAGTCTTCAGTGCTTGTACGACCACGTATAAACTCGAGTGTTTCTGAAGGCACACCACTTACCGTTGTTTTTTAAGGCGCACTATCTCCTAACACATTTACAATTTCGTTTTGATTTTCCATTGGCGTTAAAACGTTTTTAACAAAGACTTCATCACAACACGATGTTTGATTTTGTACATTTTAAAACATGCGTGACAGGAAAATTTCAAACAGCTGGTAAAAAGTGAATAAATTGGCAGAATATATGTCTTGGCGCACACGAGAGATTTTAGTTCTACCACTGAGCTATAGACGTCGTTCCGCGAACTTTTCAACTGTCCCTCGTAGAATGCCTTAGTTTCAACGTAAAGTGATACCCCTTTTCTCCTCGACAAAACATTAAAGGCTACTGCAAAGCATCGTAAGACGCGTGTGTTTCTGCAATCTGATGTAGTCTTATCATCCCTAGCACGAATTACTATATCGCGTTTGTCTTGATTAACTATAACTACAACTTCATTAGAAGTAATAATGGCGTAAGGAAGCCATTATAGTGGCGCCGATGTTCCTTACGCTTTTCGATCAGCAAGAATTACAATATTGAATTCATTATTTATCAGAAGACCAAAAATGGCTTCAGGAAGGGGAGATCATGCATAGATGCTATCTTTACACTTAAATTAACAATTGAAATAGAAAGGAATTTAACTTGGAGACGCATCTAGCATTCATAGATGTGTCAAAAGCTTTTGATAATATGAAACGTTCGCTACTCTGGAGTATAATGAAACGAAGAGGTTTCCCTTCGCAATTAATTAAAGTTCTTAGGAGCTTATGTTACAAGATAGCGGTAGTCGTGGATTTGAATGGCAAATTATCAGTAGATATTCCTACAAATAAAGGTGTGAGACAAGGGTGCTCTATTTCACCGACACTTTATTTTCTATATGCACGACGTATTTCGGCGATGGACAGCTAAAGTTGACTCGGGAATATTACTTCAGCGAAATATTCATGTGACTGCATTACTTTATGCAGATGACAAGGTAGTGATACAAAAAACAGAAAACCAGTTACAGCGTGCTATGTTTACGTTCAATAGCATCATACAAGACTATGGGCTAAAGATCTCTGACAAAATCTAAAACGATGGAATTTCAGGGAAAGTATCCTATAAGAACTAAGATAGTTGTGAATAATCAGATTTTGTATCAGGTTAGTCGTTTTAATTACATGGTTAGTATATCTCATATGGAACTGATATTGATTGAGAACTGACATCTTCTAAGCTAACAAAATTTAGACGCATCTGTGGAACAATTCATAGGTGGTCTGAAAAGTTCTCGGCCTCGATCATATACATCAACTCTATGGGCAAGATTTTTTTTTCTTAGGTTGGTATGCCTGTCACAACAATTCATGTTGTAATTGTAAAATTTGCCCATAAAGTACGGCAAAAGATTCATAAAATTGCAAATTTCAAATTGTAAAATTATGTGTTTTACAAAAAGAGCAATTTAACCAAAATCTGAATAAATGTAGATGTTTCGAAATTTCATAATTCTTGACCCAGGGCCCAAAGATAGGATTAATAATAAAAAAAAAAAATGTGAAAAACCAGCCGGGTGTCTGGCTAAAGGGAATTTTAACATAAACGGATTGTTTGGAATTTTAAGCGTTTCTTGTATGATTGCTCTACAATTGTTACTTTACCAATCAAAAAAAAAATAGTAGTAAGGTAATCGGGATTTTCGTAATTTTTCTGATTAGATAAGTGAAAAATATCTAATATCAAAATGTATGTAATAATAAATATATTTCCGTCCAAATAGGCTGCTCAGTGTGATGAAATCTCTTGGATCATAGACTTTGGAAATAATTAAACTGAGAATATGCTTGCAGAATATCAAGAAGAGACAGAGTGATACACAAAAGAAGTAAGCGAATTAACAGCAACAATATGACAACACAAAGAATGCCGCGGAACGACTACGTAGTACTTAATCTCGTTGTAAAACAAAAACAATAAACTTTGCCTTTCACTAATCAGACTGTGGCTACTTTTATTATTTACTAAGGAATTTACGTTTAAAACTCATTTAGTTTTTACTGTAGGTCGGCGGTAAAAATCAATTAACTTCCGTACTGCATTCAAATTTTTTAAACATCTGTCTGTATACAGCGTTAAACGCACATTACACACACAGTTGCACACGATCTGTCACGGACTATCACGAACCACAACTTGTCTAGGGACATCTAGATCTGTAGGCAAGCCGCTCTTGGATACTCAGCGTTCTGCAAAGCCGCTAAATGAAAATTTCTGCTTTTTGTAACTTAACTATCGGTATACGTTTGTACGTTCACTGGGCTACAGGACTCGCTCACTGTTTTGAATGAAGTATATTTATTATTACATAAATTCCAATATTAGATAATTTTTCAATTATGGGAAAAATTACAAAAATTATGAAACTCTACTATTTATTTAGTAATAATATAATAATTGAAAAACACACAATCGTACAACACACTACTAAACTTTGGGATTTGGATTACATTTCCCTTCAGTCTGACACTCTGCTGGATTTTCAAAATTTTCTAAAATTTGTTATCTTTTTTTTTGGTGCCTGACGTCCCACAATTTGAAAATTCCAAAACATTCGATCTTAGTTAAAATTCTCTAAAATTCTCTTCCCTTTAATTTGATACTCCACTTGAATTTTTGCGATATTTATTATATTTTTCGCCGCCTTTTGCGACCTGACATCCTTAACTTTCGAAATCTTAAAAAGTGAACGTTATACCCCACATGGGCTTTTGTGACATTTCACAATTTTTACCCCCTCACAATTTTGCCACCAGCCACTAGCCTATCTTTGGGGGATCAATCTCAAAAACAGTAGGGTTCTGTAGGGTAAAAGTGTGGACGCACTAGCCATATTTTACGGAAATCGGTTGGTACGTTCAAAAGTTATCGTGAGACGTACCTCAAACAGACAGGCGGACAAATGCCAAACGGTCGAGTTAAAACTGAGGACTCCCTTCCAGTGATTTTTAAAAACAATATAATTTGTGTCAGAAAACATTTGAATTGCCTAAGCTTTTCATCACCACGCAATGAGAAATTCAAACAGAAAAGATAGGCTTATAGGCCTACTGATGGCTTGAAAGAAACGAATTGTTAGATAACTTCTACAGATAAAAGATTTTTTGAGCATCGCTTATTAATTTGACACAATTGTAATATTTTTGTGATAGTCATATTTGAAATATTTGTACAATGCTTTCGTCCTTTAAAATATTGAAACGAATGGAACCGCGTGGAACAGCCGAGAGCTTCCTCTACCCGTCCCTCCATTAGCACAGCAGGTGCGTGTTTCTTAAAGGTCGCAATCAATTACGCTCTAGTGTTTTCGAATGCCTGTTGACGCGTATTGTGGATTATCCTGGAACACTTATGTTATCTATTTAAACAACGACAGCTGTCGCTTAGTTTTCAGTTTTACGTCGCGCGATTACTCAGTGCCATCAAGTGGTTATTAGTGAAGAGTGATTATTGTGCGGGACTCTGTTAGTTGGCTTTATTATTGCGTGTTGACAAATTTAACTGAATTATTACACGAGTATAATCTAGTTTAATAACTTGTTGATTTCAAACTGTTAACTGAGATTAATTAAAACGGGTGGTCAGTGACTTAATTGGTGTCTTTACCATACGACGATCAGTGAGACCGTCGTACAGTCCCAGTTACCCAGATTGGACTAAAAGAAATAATAAGTATGTATATGTTACCGGCAAACTACAAAATCAGGCATTTTATACACTGCCTAGGAATTTCATACAATGCCTGAATCCAGCCGGCAAATTATGAAATGAAACACCTTTTATACATTTCCTAGGCATTGTATAGAATGTCTAACGTCTTCTAGGTAATGTATAGAAGACAATGTGTGCGCTATGGTTTCATGTTCTGAAAAGTGTGTAGAGTTCTGCAGAGATATGCATAGTACGTGTGGACATTTTTTTAACACTAGTGGCAATAGTGGAGATAAGTGTGACGATGGCAAGAAGCTGTGTACTTCTGCTTCAAAGTAAAAATTGCAACTGAAGAATGAAAAAGGTCAAAATCATTTCTAGAACTTCAGGCAAAGAAGATGAAACATGATTATGACAAACAATTTCCTCCAGCTCCTGTGGGCACGTCTGTTCGTGTTACAATTCCTGAAGTAGACAAAGGGCGGGGAGATCTTCGAAACATCCTAGCAATCGTCGTGAGTGTGACAGATGACGGATTTCACAAACTGGGAACAACTAACGGATTGTTAAAGCAGCTGTACACAAGATCGCAGTTCACTGTATGCCCAAGACCACTAATGGGGGTTGAAGATATTCCTGAACAAGAAACCGCGCTTCGTTCTGCTGCTACTGCCCAATCATCAGGATCCGGTCAAGGGTTCGTAAAATGTGTGTGCAAGACTAAATGTAAAAAAAAATGTAATTGTGTAAAAAATGAAAGAAAGGGTACTACAAAATGTCACAACTCTCTGTTGTAATAAGTAGAGTATATTCCATATATTTAGAATTAATAAACACCAATAATATCTAATGTATTTTTTTTTAACAAGATTGGTTAAAAAAAGTTCTTGTACAGTATAATATTAATAAAACAGTATCTGAACATAATTAAGTAGAGAATAGATAATCTCGAAATGTCATACAAAGTCCTCCTTTGTGTAAAATCAAACAATTGTGTGTGATTTTATAATAAAATGTTTTCGTTTTGAACGTTATTACTATTCCTCTGTAGCTCCCGTGTTAATTTGCCTCACGTTGGATGCGTCAATTTATATACTAACGTGTACCCCTTTTATAGTAATTTGCCCGTGTTATTTTGTAAAGGTTAAGTTGTAATAAAAAGTTGTAAAAAGTGTATCAATTGAACATGAATTATTTATGTTGCATGTTTTCTAATGTGATTTAATATATAAGTTAAGAAATGAATTATTCTGCCTTGGTTTAATAATCAGAATTATTCCAATTCAGCAGTTACAACTTCCACATTAATTCAAAAATAGCGGTCGAGTCGTCCCAAACAATTCTTAAGTTCCCCTTCGATATTAGGCTTAACCCTATTCTTTGAGGTTAATCTTGGTTTTGTACTTTGTGTACTTCCAACGACTCCCCGACGTCTTCTTAGTCTTGGTAATTATAAAACAAATGTTGATAATATCTTATGTTCATGAAATAATAACGCATGGATATGATTTATTAACATAATTGTTTAATCTCTGTAATTGGAGTTCAAATTGATAGAAATTTTCATTCGATACACACGTTAGTAACAATCGATATTTATCTTAGGAGTGAATAATAAAATAGGTTTAATATATTTCGTGGGAATTCTTGTGGCTGCTACGAAAAGTTCCATTACATGATAAATAACAATATAGAGTACCTTTACAAGTCTGTCTAGTACTTATAATCTAAAAACTTACAAAATTAAATAAGAAATAACATACAATGTCTGATGAGATTCAATACGCTTCGTACAAAGCCTGCTGGTTAGAGTGATGTCATCATCATGGCTGCCGTCGTTCGTGTCAGATAATAATTGAAGTTTACTAAATGTGTCAAAATAAATGTTTTCCTTGTAACCACTGATTCTTTTAGATATGGAATTTGTTTTCACTTGTTAAAATGTTCACTAGTGATTAGTGTTAGTGTGACTTAGAGTGTAATCTAATGGTTGTTCGTTTTTGGATAAAAAATATTGTCAGCTATTAAGTCGAATTATACGTTACACATCTAGGCGATCTTCGCTAAACGTCTCCTTGTTTATTCTTGATATTTTCTTTGTGGTGTGTGTTCCTGGTTAGTGAGATGGTTGTAGTTAAGGAATTATTTATCTTCAGTGGTGGTCATACAAATTTTCTTTCACAAAACGGTTTCGTATTTTAGATTTTCATTTTTTATAACATCTCGGCAAGCACTATTCAACTGTTCTCTATCACAATTAACAATTAAGTGTCGTTTCTTCTTTTTTAGTCACCGAACTCATAAAAACTTCTTAAATTTTGATTATGTACAGGTTAAGTGTTATATGATCAATACCCATTAACTACTTTACATTTTACAAATTACTTTTAATATATAATTTTATTATTATATTCTAATGATACATGCAATGTTTATATGATTATTAATTATATAATTATAAACAATTTGGTACTAAACATGCCTCAGTTTATAACTGTAAAACCTTAGTAGTTAATGAATTTCTCTGATATATGATGGAACAATTTGTTATGGTTGATTGTAAGTTCTGCCTTGACTCCATGAGATAAATATATTTAAATTAATTAACTGATAACATAAACTCTTATAACATATAATAAAACTCTTAATAATAATACTTGTTTTTGACAGTTTCAGTTTATTTATACTGTTAAACTATTGTCTGTATGATAAACTATTTTTTCTGTCTGTTAATAATAATAAAACACTTTTTATAAAAAATAAATAGCACACTGTTTAAATGTAGTTTGTGTCACTATTATTATTCTGTCACTTATATCACTGTAAGGGGTTGTGTCCCTTTTTCTTTCCTTGATTGTATACTATTTTGTTTAATATAATTTTATAATAAAGTTAATAGAATTAATACAATTTATATCATCTAATACAATTTTATGTTATGAATTGGTACTCTTTATCGGGTATGGTTGGGTTATTCATGGCAAGTTATTTAGGCCTACTAGGTTTATTTATTTATATTTTGGTTTGTTTACTGCCCTATTCTACTGGGTAATCTCTGGGTGTCTTGATGATATTATATAAGTCAAAGGTTGTTTTTATTTAGTTATATTTGGTTCCTTACTAATTTCTTTAAAACTTGGTATTTTCTTTTAATTGGCTATTAATTATGATTTCTTGTTCCCTCTCTGGGTAGGGTTTCCATATTATATTTACAATTCTTTTTATAACATTTTGTTTCGTTACAAATTGCCTCCCTTCAGAAGTAATTATTTCTGAACCCTTCATTAGGTGTGAGGACATAATTACTTATGTTACATTTTCTTCTTCTTCCTCGTGATATTTCTTCATGGATTGCTGATTATAATTGCCCTTGATCTTCTTTGAAATGGGGTCAGTTAATTCGTACGTGTTGTTGTTGTGGTTTTTTGTTATGGTGTAGGGTCCAACGTATAGTAACAATAACTTCTTTGATATCCCTTCTAGAGTGCTAGGCAATTCCCTGTTCTTTAACAACACCTTCTCTCCTACTTCATATTTAATTATTTTACCCTTGATTTTCTGGTATTTGTTTCTACGTTTTTCCAAATTTTCTATCACCTGATTATAAAATTTTAATTTATTAAATTGGTACTGTGGAGACTTAGGAAATTTAATTAATTCTTGGATCTCTCTGGGTGGTTGTTTTTCATACATGGCAGTGTATGGAGTGCAATTTATGGATGGATGATAAGCCAAGTTTAAAAAATCTTCTGTAGCTGATAAGTAATCAGGCCACTTCCTTTGTTGTTGATGACAATAGGTTTTTAAGATTCTATCAACCTCTCTCAGTATTCTTTCTGATGGATTGCTACTGGGGTGGTATACGGAGGTCTTATAGCTTTTGATGTTCAGTTCTAACAATGTGTTCTTCCATTTTCTGCCTCGAAATTGTGTACCATGATCTGTAACTATTGAGACAGGTATTCCTATTTCTGGAATGTATTGAGTAGTTATTACTTCAAGAATTTTCTACGTAGTTGCTCGACTGATTGGATACAATTTGGTGAATTTGGTGAAGTGGTCCATAATGATTATAATGTATTTATACCGGCTTCTACCTTCACTTCTAGGAAATGGTCCGCATATGTCAATGAATAATTTTTCCAGTTTTTGTTCTGACGATATAGGTATCATTATACCTTCCTTTAGTTCATTATTAATTTTGACCAATTGGCAGATATGACAGGGTTTTATATAATTTTGTAACTTCCTGTGTATATTCTTAATGTAACAATTCTCCTCCAATGCTTTCACTACCTTTACTGCACCCATATGTCCGTATTTTATGTGATATTCCAACACTAGTTCTTTCTCCATGATTCTGTGAATGATTACCTTCCAGTCTTCTTGGTTCAATGTATTTTTTATAAACAAAATTCCTTCTTGTTCACAATAGAATTGTTTTATTGGAGAGTTTTGGTTCTCCAAACGTTCTTTGATTTTTATTAATTTTGGGTCTAATAATTGGTTGGCTCTGATATTTTGTAATAATGCCTCCAAATCGGATCTACTTTTGAGAATGTTGTACACCTTGATAATCCTTTCCTTCTCACCCTCAAATGTCTGGGTGTCCAGGTTTATTCGAAATAACACGTCTGCTATCACGTTTTGACTCCCTGGAATATATTCCCATTTGATATTATACTCCTGCAAGGCGAGTATCCACCTTGTAAGCCTTCCGTGACTCAGCTTACAACTTCTCAAAAATGAGATGGACTTATGATCTGTTCTGACAGTTACAGGATATCCTAAAATGTACGTTCGGAATTTACTACAAGCAAAGACTATGCTTAATAGTTCCTTTTCAGTAACATTATATCTTCTCTCACAGTGGTTTAATACACGACTGGCGAAACTGATGACTAAATGGTTTCCTTCTTTGTCTTCTTGGTACAATACCGTCCCAAGACTGACATCACTTGCGTCACAGTTCAAAAAGAATGGGTGATCAAAATTTGGATGATGAAGGATTACTGTCTCTAAGAATTTATCCTTTATCTGTTGTAGTATAGCATCTTGTTCCTGTCCCCATATCCATTTGTTTTTGGAAGACAGCTGTTCCTGAAATTTAGATGTTAATGCGGAATAATTGCTTTGGAACTTCCGGTAGTAATTACACAGTCCTAAGAAGGATTGGAGTTGCCTCTTATTCCTTGGTTGTGGGAACTTCTGGATTACAGTAACCTTTATTGTGATGGGGAAATACCTTGTTCAGTCAAATTGAAACCTAAAAATTGAACCTCCTTCGCTATTAATTGGGATTTTTCGAGTTTTAGTGTTATGTTGTTCTCTGCTAACTTACTCAATACATATTCCACCCTGTGACAATGTTCCTCCCAGTTGGATGAGGTAATCAACAGGTCGTCTACATAAACTGTGGTGAATTGTAGCGCTTCCTGACCCAATACCTGGTCCATACATCGTACAAAAATTGCTACCGAATTGACTAATCCAAATGGCAATCTCTTAAACTGGTAGTTTCTACCCTCGAAAATAAAAGCCATATATTGTCTACTCATCGGGTGCAACTCCACCTGCCAGTAACCACAAACTGTGTCCCAGGTACTGATGAATTTTGTACCGTGAATTTTTTTAGAATTTCTTCTATTTCTCCAGGTGACGTGCGATCATTTACTATCTGTTTATTTATTTCTCGGGCATCCAAGCAAAGTCGAACCTGCCCGTTCTTCTTCTGAATTGCTACTATTGGGCTAGTATATGGTGATTGGCTATGCTCATTTAACAACATTTTATTAATCTCAGCCCTGACCGCCTCCTTCAATGAATATGGTATAGGATAGGATTTTCTGTGAAATTCTGCTGGTTCTTTAAATTGTATTCTACACTGATAGTTTTTTACTATTCTGAAAATACATGTTTTTACTTCTTATATATCATAATGAGATCTTCTACTTGTTTTGCTATCAAATTATTTGTGCCTTGGTGTCTAAACTCTCTTATCTCCTGTAATTTACTGTTCCACAGGTCTTCATTTGTCATATTATAGATTACTTTTCTGCATTGGGTGTCATTCTTTAAAAAATTTAATTCCCTAACTTGGTGATAGGTACGGTTCAGAGGGGCACCATCGCTTCCTATTAACTCTGCCGTCCACATAGCACCTTCTGAGTTCAAGGACACCTTCTCCTTGCTCAGATCAATAATGGCTGAATATTTCCTCAGCATATCGCATCCGATTAATATTTCGAATGGTAGGCCGATTGCGACCAGACATATAATATTAACTGTAACACCCTTGCTTTCTAGTTCCAATGACACTTGTTTCCTCACTGTTTTATTTTGACGCCCAGTGGCACCTATTAAAATAACATTATTGACAGGTAAGGTAGGTATTATATTTTTACTTTATTTCTGTATTCTCTCCAGTTCAGCGTCGTTAATAAGGGACACATTTGCACCAGTATCTATCATTACTCGTGTAGGAATTCCTTCAATTTGAGCGGTTATGTATAAGATTTCATGATGCTGGTTGGTTCTACTTGTCACCGTTTCCTACAACAGTTCTTCTCGAAGATTCTTCAAATAATAGTTGTAAATAATAGTAAGATTTTGACTATCAGTCCTTAAACTTTGGTTGTTTTTGTACCCAGTAGATAGGAGCAGTAAGGGGTCGCGAGGGTTTATTACTGCCTCACTCCGTTTAAATTAATGCCATCATGATTATTTTCCGGGAATGACTGTTGACTTGCCTGGAATGGTGTGCCGGTTCCTGGTTGTTCACCCTCTCGGTTGTCTAATTGTTCACTCCCCCTTGGTTCTCGGAAGTCCTCCTGGCTTCTACTTCTTACTCGGTTGTCATGGTGATTCCCTCTGGGATTTCCTCTTCGATCATAACTGTTATTAAAATTGTTCCTCCGAGGTTGATGGTATCTCTAGTAATCCCCTTCTTCTGCACTAATATAATTTATTCGGGGTCGGTACGGACGATTATTATTATAATTATCCTGGTTGTTATGATTGGCATTAAATCCTGTATTATTCCTAAAATTATTATAATTTTGGTTGGTTCGGTAATTATTATAATTATTATTAATTCTATTACCCGGATGGTAATTTTGATTGGGCCTGTTGTTACTATTATTGTTAATTGGATTTCGATTGAAGTTTGCTTGTTGGTTATTATTTGGGGTAACATTTTGGTTGTAATTACGATCGTTGCCATTAAAGTTATAATTATTCCGGTTATTCATATTATTATTGTGATTATTATTCATTCCATGGTTATTATTTCTTGAACCGCACTGATCAGTTCGTTGTCTGCTTCTTTTGTAGTAACCCTCGTGCTCATAATTTTCTAACAAGTCAGCCATTGCGTGGACCGTTTTAATCTGGCTTCCCAGGCGTGCTCTGGCAATTCCTGCGTCATAATGGTATGCCATTTTAGTTACTAGGGATTCTTCCGGTATTCTTGGCTCCAGGTGTCTAGCCAAACACACCTTTCCCCAGAAGTAAGTAGTTGGAGATGTACCTCTATTTACATCATATCTTCCCTGACAAATGTTGTCCCTGATAATATTTTGTATAGCTTCGGACCAATATTTTTCTTTAAATAATTTTTTAAATTGATCGTAGTCCATTATCTCATTCCTGGTTGCTGTCCACCAGTTGTCCGTAATCTCCCTACAATGCTCATCTAACATCTCTCTAATCGAGGTCCAGATAGTTATTCTATGTTTGTTAAAATGTTCCTCGATTCTGGCCAGGAATTCCATGGGGTTTCTACGATAATTTTTGATCCCTTCTCTGGTTTCATTTGTGGAAATATGAGTGATATTATTTGGTCTGGTTCTAATTAATTCAATTTCTTCTTGATTTTGGCGTACTTGACCAGTTAAATTGTTCACTGTAGTGTTAATATTGTCAAACCTTTCCCCGGTTTGTTTCTGTAAATTTACTAAATTTTCTTGTTCCTTTTGTATTCCTTCTATTTGAATACGATTATTTTCTTGGACCTGGTCTATTCTGGTATTTATCATTGCTTTATTTTGTGTAATGGTTTCGTTAGCTTTTCTCAATCTCTCATTAGTGTCAGCTGTTTCTTGCTTCCTTTCCTCATTGATTTTGTCCATCTTCTGGTTAATTATATCATTTACCTGTTCGATCCTTCCATTAATTCTTCTTAAATTCTCTTCATTGATGTGTCTGAACTCTTCCTTCATTTGGTTATTATTTTCACTTATAGTTTGCCTTAAGGTTTCGTTAGTACTTTCTTTAATACAGTCGATTTTCTCATTTATCCGTTTATTCTCCTCCTGGATTTGTCTTAAATTCTCATTATTATGCTCGTTTTGTTTCCTAAAATTTTCATTAGTTTCTTCTCTGTTTTGGTCAAATCTCTCCTCCATCTGTTTTATTAAATTTTCACTCATTTTCTCATTTTGTACTCTTGAGTTCTCGTTAATCTCTTCCTTCATACCGTCTATTTTCTCATTCGTTTGTCTGTTATCTTCCTTGATGCTATCAATTTTCTCATTCGTTTGTCTGTTATCTTCCTTGATGCTATCAATTTTCTCATTCGTTTGTCTGTTATCTTCCTTGAAGCTATCAAATTTTTCGTTCGTTTGCTTGTTTTGTTCTCCATTTGTTTTAATAAGTTTTGACTCAAAATTTCATTTTGTTTCTTTGAGTTTTCAGTGAATTCTTCCTTGATGTTCTTAAAATTGTCATTCGTTTCTTCCTTATTTCTGTCGATTTTTTCACTCATACTATTCATTAACTCCATTAATTTTATAAGATTCGGGTCTCCTATATTTTCCTTTCTTGCTACCGTCTCCACATCCTCCACCGATGTTACTTCTTTCTCTTCCATCCTGACTTCTTTCTCTGCCTCCTTCGTCCGTTTCAATGATGTTGCCTTCTTACGCATCTTTATTATTTCTTGGAACCTATAGCAGTCGCCAGCTAAAAATTAGGAAATTAATTTGCTTGTTTTAATATTCCCTAATATTCCCTAATTTCAGCCTCACTAGTTGGTGCGCCAATTTATAGTAATAAATCTGGAGCTCCCGTGTTAATTTGCCTCACGTTGGATGCGTCAATATACTAACGTGTATCCCGTTTTATAGTAATTTGCCCGTGTTATTTTGTAAATGTTAAGTTGTAATAAAAATTTGTAAATAGTGTATCAATTGATCATGAATTATTTATGTTGCGTGTTTTCTAATGTGATTTAATATATAAGTTAAGAAATGAATTATTCTGCCTTGGTTTAATAATATAATCTATTGGGAATGTAATTGATGTTTGTAGTGCCCCACGTCCTTTGGGAGCCAATTTATATACAATCTATTATGCAAATGTTGTTTGCATAATTTAATTAATCTGTGATTGTCGTGAATACAATGTGCAATTATACTAATTTGTGGAAAGTAATCATGTAATCACCCAATTAGGTTAGTTATACCAAATTAATTGAATTTACATGATTCATTAGTTATTTGATGGTTAGTATAATCACTGCAATGAGACTCTTAATTCTTATATAAATATTTTAAATTTACTATAATTCATTCAAGTGACGTTAATGTCTGTTATGAGGTGAGATTGACAATAATGAACGCATAAATACTGAATAAAATAAACACTTATTTATTAACATCATTCAAGTAAAGAAACTTCAATATATAAATATAATGATGCCCTGTAAATACATCCGTAAAAAGAACACACATATATATAATTAAATTACAATATGAATCCAGTACGTCGTTCGCTGAAAACATACACATACATATATAACACAATCAACATATATAACATAAATAATCAACATATAAATCTTACACTAATGCGTTCATTTCTTGCCTCAGATGAATAGCTTTATTTAAATTTACCATGATAATTAATCTAAATTCTCAAAGGGTGTTTTCTTTGAAAAGAGACAGGACAGTAGAGTTCTTATGACAAGAATAACATAAAGATTTACTTGTAAAATGGATTATCCAATATTTCCATCGGTGAAACTCCTTCCTACAGATGATCCATATGTATGAGGCTGCGTAGCTCCGATGTCACTATCACTCAACACACGCGGATCAGATTCACTCGCGGTGTATGTGTTCTTGATGTCGGGCGTTACTATCTGAGAGTCTATGAAGTCATGTGTTGTGTGAATACATTCATTGTTAACGAGCGTGTATATATATAACTGTCTATTATCGAACTTCTTCTTGTATACGTTAATGTATCGTGTTTTCGATTACGTGGTGTATTGTTCCAATCGATCTTGTAACACTACGCACTGTACAACGGTACGTTTTCGTTGTTCGGTAAAGTATTAACGAAAGTTCTGTTATTAAATGAAACTGCGAAAGATTAGCTTAGTTCTTAATATGCGGTAGCTGAGTAAAATAAAGTACTTGAAAGTTTTTAATCACTGATGTATATTGCATGATTGAGTCACTGTGGATACACTATTACTGAATAACTTGTCAATATTGAAATGTTAAGTCAACTGATTAAATTACTGCGTAACCGAGTTTCAGAGTCAAACTGCTATACGTATGTTAACTGAGATGTATTAAGACTGAGAACTTTGACTGAGAAAAAAATAAGATTGAAAATTTCTATGTAGACTGCTCAAAAATAAGATTGAAAAATTTATGAAGACTGGCCTCTCGCGTGCTCTGTAAACAGTTTTTATTAAGCATCATTTACCACAATGCAATTTCCTGGCAAACACACCTTTGGTTAACCATGATAGGTCAGATGAACTCCTACCCTTATGCAGAACTATGGTTCTCTACTCCTGATTCGTTGTTTGCTTTGCTATCATGACAACGTCCTCTCCACCTGTGCTCTGGGAAGATGCCGGACTCTGGTTGGTTGTCTGCTCTCCCCTCAAGTACACGTCGAAGGGCCTCCGTACCTTTTCCTGGAATGTAGAGGAATTCCGCGCCTGTCGATCAAGCTTTTGTCTAAGTATACTCTGGAGGTCTGCTGCTGTTCTCACGCGAACAATACGTCGCATTTTGTTATTGTCTGACTATCCATGACCCTTTTCCGTCAGTTATCAGGACATAGCGTGTCGTCGTTTCCAAGACGGCACTCCTTTTCCTTGTCGTAAATATCAGTTGTCGCCAGTAAGATGTCCTCCCGCTGTGCGCACACTCGGTCCTATTCATTAGATATACGTTGTTTGTTCTAATACAGGGTGAGTACCATTGTCTGACTACTCCCTTTTTTTACTGCTGGCACGCTTCAAATCAAACTTGAAGCGTGTGCTCATTACAATTTCTCCGTAACTATGCCACTGTGCTACATTCCTTTGTCTGGCTTGTTGTGGGCTGTAAATCTCAGTTGAGACGAGTCTGTCACAGGCGAACCTTACTTCGTATTGTAATGTTGTGTCGAGCGTACTTTTATTGTTCCTGGCAAACGTCCAGTTGACACTTTGTTAAGTTGCTTCTTTATTTATTGCTTCTGGCCCGTGTTGGGGTGTCTTGGCTGGTTGTAACGTACTTTTGATCAAAATTTTAAAAATTAAAATTTTTGCTCATTATAATAATCAGAATTATTATTATTCCAATTCAGCAGTTACAACTTCCACATTAATTCAAAAATAGCGGTCCAGTCGTCCCAACCAATTCTTAAGTTCCCCTTCGATATTAGGCTTAACCCTATTCTTTGAGGTTAATCTTGGTTTTGTACTTTGTGTACTTCCAACGACTCCCCGACGTCTTCTTAGTCTTGGTAATTATAAAACAAATGTTGATAATATCTTATGTTCATGAAATAATAACGCATGGATATGATTTATTAACATAATTGTTTAATCTCTGTAATTGGAGTTCAAATTGATAGAAATTTTCATTCGATACACACGTTAGTAACAATCGATATTTATCTCAGGAGTGAATAATAAAATAGGTTTAATATATTTCGTGGGAATTCTTGTGGCTGCTACGAAAAGTTCCACTACATGATAAATAACAATATAGAGTACCTTTACAAGTCTGTCTAGTACTTATAATCTAAAAACTTACAAAATTAAATAAGAAATAACATACAATGTCTGATGAGATTCAATACGCTTCGTACAAAGCCTGCTGGTTAGAGTGGTGTCATCATCATGGCTGCCGTCGTTCGTGTCAGATAATAATTGAAGTTTACTAAATGTGTCAAAATAAATGTTTTCCTTGTAACCACTGATTCTTTTAGATATGGAATTTGTTTTCACTTGTTAAAATGTTCACTAGTGATTAGTGTTAGTGTGACTTAGAGTGTAATCTAATGGTTGTTCGTTTTTGGATAAAAAATATTGTCAGTTATTAAGTCGAATTATACGTTACACATCTAGGTGATCTTCGCTAAACGTCTCCTTGTTTATTCTTGATATTTTCTTTGTGGTGTGTGTTCCTGGTTAGTGAGATGATTGTAGTTAAGGAATTATTTATCTTCAGTGGTGGTCATACAAATTTTCTTTCACAAAACGGTTTCGTATTTTAGATTTTCATTTTTTATAACATCTCGGCAAGCACTATTCAACTGTTCTCTATCACAATTAACAATTAAGTGTCATTTCTTCTTTTTTAGTCACCGAACTCATAAAAACTTCTTAAATTTTGATTGGCCATTTATGTACAGGTTAAGTGTTATATGATCAATACCCATTAACTACTTTACATTTTACAAATTACTTTTAATATATAATTTTATTATTATATTCTAATGATACATGCAATGTTTATATGATTATTAATTATATAATTATAAACAATTTGGTACTAAACATGCCTCAGTTTATAACTGTAAAACCTTAGTAGTTAATGAATTTCTCTGATATATGATGGAACAATTTGTTATGGTTGATTGTAAGTTCTACCTTGACTCCATGAGATAAATATATTTAAATTAATTAACTGATAACATAAACTCTTATAACATATAATAAAACTCTTAATAATAATACTTGTTTTTGACAGTTTCAGTTTATTTATACTGTTAAACTATTGTCTGTATGATAAACTATTTTTTTTGTCTGTTAATAATAATAAAACACTTTTTATAAAAAATAAATAGCACACTGTTTAAATGTAGTTTGTGTCACTATTATTATTCTGTCACTTATATCACTGTAAGGAGTTGTGTCCCTTTTTCTTTCCTTGATTGTATACTATTTTGTTTAATATAATTTTATAATAAAGTTAATAGAATTAATACAATTTATATCATCTAATACAATTTTATGTTATGAATTGGTACTCTTTATCGGGTATGGTTGGGTTATTCATGGCAAGTTATTTAGGCCTACTAGGTTTATTTATTTATATTTTGGTTTGTTTACTGCCCTATTCTACTGGATAATCTCTGGGTGTCTTGATGATATTAAATAAGTCAAAGGTTGTTTTTATTTAGTTATATTTGGTTCCTTACTAATTTCTTTAAAACTTGGTATTTTCTTTTAATTGGCTATTAATTATGATTTCTTGTTCCCTCTCTGGATAGGGTTTCCATATTATATTTACAATTCTTTTTATAACATTTTGTTTTGTTACAACGTAGTAAGCTTATTTTACACTTTGCCTAAAGAATCATTGGCATTATATAGAATGCCTAGGCAATGTACAGAATACCTGGAAAAAGTATAAAAAAACCATTTATAAAGTATTCTATTCTATACTTTGCCAAAAAACTCCAGGCATTGTATGAAATGCCTAGGTATTCTATAAAATGCCTGGATTACATACTTTGCCGGTAGATTACATATATAATTAGTGTTTCTTTATGTGAATGTGTGTATATTAACACAAAAAATAATGACTAAGCAGCATATTTCATTATTATTATTATTATTATTATTACATTCTTCTTCTTTAGAAAAACTGTCTACGAAAGATTTCAATAGATGCTCTACATTTTCGCGATCCTGTCCACATGTCTTCATCTGACTACAGCTCCTTCCTTCTATTTTTGATATCATCAAGCATTCCAACCTTTCTTCTTCTCCGCCCTCTCTTTCCTTCCACGTTCCCTCTGTGACCCTTACCTACAAACAGTTCCTACACAATGTATCCCCCATGCAAAATGGGTTTCTCTTTCGTACTGCTTTTAGCAGTTTCATTCCTCTCCTATTCTCGTCAATACGAGAATATTCTATCAATATTCTTCATCGTTTCTCATTCTATCAGTCCATTCACCTTAACGATTCTTCTCCACGATCTCATTTCCAAGCTCTCTATGTTTCTTTCTTCTTTCTTTTTGATAGTCCATATATCACTGTCATATAAAACCATCATCATCATCATCATCAAACTCAAGGATTAGGCTCATCCTGAACCTATTCCGGGACCCGCTTCGCTCTCGGCCGTCCTACATCTCTCTTCCCCGCCGGTCTATATTCCATTGGTAGCACTGGAACCCTGTCACCTGCCATTCTTCCCAAATGTTCACAACACCTTCTTTTGTTGCTCCTTAGCTATTCCAACAATGGGTCGACTCCCAGTTCCGCCTTATATCCACATTCTTCTTTCTATCGAGGATGGTACAGCCCAGAGTACACCTTATAAATTTCATATCTGGTGTCTGAATCTTTGCTTTGTCTCATATAAAACCACACTCCAATTAAAGCATTTGGCAAATCTCTTTCGCAGCTCAATCAGAATGGTCTTTAGTGCCAGCAATGCTTTTACGTCTTCAAAACTCTCTTTCCCACAGGTATCCTACATCTGATTTCCTCCGTACAACTTTATTCCTACCAATTTAGAAGGTAGGATTTCCTACCGTACGTCATCAATTTAGTTTTTTCTACATTTGACACCATTCTGAACCCTTTTCCCACTCTTACAATATATTAACAAGACACAATATTCGATGAATATTTGCACACAATATATGTGTATTAATTGTCTCTGTACTGCCCATTTACTGTATAAGTGCCAATGATAATTTTAAAGAAGCAAGTTCTCAGTTTTAACTCGACCGTTGTCTGCCTGTCTGTTCGGGGTATGTCTCGCGATAACTTTTGAACGCATCAACCGAATTCAAAACTTTTCAATTACAATTGTTTTTGAAATTGATACTCCCAAACAATAGGGCGGCGGAAGGCAAAACTTTGAGGGACTAAAAATTGTGAAAAAATCGCAAAAACCTATGTCGGGCTACTAATGAATATAGTGTTGGGTTAGCCTATATGCTAATGGATATAGGGTTTCAATTTTTGAAAATTTGAAAATTTGTGGAGGTTACAGCTCAAAAAAAAAACATGAGTGAAAGGTTTGATAAAATCACAAAAATTCATGTGGTGTATCAAACTAAAGAGAATTTTAACTAAAATCTGAATGTACAGAGTTAATTTTTGGAAGTTTCAAAATTCTGGAACCCCAGGGCCAAAAAAAAGAGATCAAAATTTGAAAAAGTTTATGAGAATCCAACAGGATGTCAGACTAAAAGGAACTGTAACCCAAATCCGAATGTTTCGAAATTTTTGTGTTTACTGGTTCACTGTGTGACTGGCTGCTCTATAACCGTTATATTACTGAAGAACTAGTAGAGTAACAGGGATTTTTGAAATTTTTCCTATAAAAGAAACATGATTTAGTATCGAAATTTATGTAACAATAAATATACTTCGTCGTATTGAAATAAACTGTTTGGCATTCGCAGATGACTTTGCTATACTTTCTGAACATCTGACATCTGTAGTAACACAAGTTAATTTTTTAGAGGACATAGTCAGTAGAAAAAAGCTTAAGAATTTCTGCAGTAAAAAAAAAAAAAAATTCTCACGGACATTAAAAATGCGCCAAAATTCCTAGTAACAGACATTGGTCGAAGAGAGAGGGTTCGAAAATTTAAGTATCTAGGAGAAATAATTTAAGAGAACGGTTTAGAAAAATCTGCTATAGAATAAAGGATTCATAAGATGGAAAAGACACACGGTATAACTAAAGATATTTACAATAAAAAGTGCATATCTAAAAATGCGAAAATAAGGCATTAGAGGACAGCAGTGAAGCCGGAATGCCTATATGCAAGTGAATGTCTAGCATTGAATTATAATTTAGACAAACTAGAAATATTGGAAAGACGAATTATTAGGAAAATATTAGGCCCACGAAAAACTTCAGATGGTTCGAAATTAAGAAGTAATGATCAAATATATCAAAGTATAGAAAATATAACAGGAACAATGAGAAAAAGAAGCCTTATTATCTTTTGGACATTTATATACTATGTACGACAATAGGTTAACAAAGCAGATCTTTAAATATCTGTGGGGAAAGAAGTCAACATCAAGTTGGATTAACGAAGTCCAAAATAATTTAGAAAAAAATAATATACACGCAGAAGAAGCAATTAAAATAGAAGTTTTTCGGGCAAAAGTGTTAAAAATGGAAGGAGTCCAGGGTAGGAGAAAGAGAAACGCAGGTTCAAAGTGATCTGAAGACAGGAAGAAGAGACACAGTCAAAAGATGAAAGAATATTGGAGAAAAAGAAAAAACAAAGAATAAAGTGTTGAAATTGGCATGTGGTCCTTAGATGGCCGACAGAAAAAAATATATGTATATACTTCGTACAAAATAGAGAGCGAGTTCCGCAGCTCGGTGGTTTACTAGTCTAAAATTGTGTCTAGTTAATGACTAAACCTTACAAAAGCTATAACTCATGGTCAATCATAAAGTAAGAATAATGTCTAGTACCCGTGTGTATTCCAGGCATGTACAGTTCAGTAATAGTGTACAGTTTACACCATTAATATTCAGAAGACGACACGCTGTTTGTTCCAAAAACAGAGTCCCAAGGACAAGCAAACATTCCACAGTCGTTTGAAGGTGAACGCTGGTTTTCGGCTGGTAGAAAGAAGGGCCTCATCACGCCGGCCACGACACAAACTATAAACTAGTTTTACTGGAATCGGACGCAACAGGAAACCTCTCTCTCTCTCTCTCGCTCTCTCTCTCTTTCTCTCTCTCATATCCACGTGACCGACAGAACCACACTCACAATAGCTGCGCTACAGTCACACAGCTGATACTCACTGTCTTTTGAGTATATAGTTATAGAGAATTGTATAGAAAAATCTTCATTAGCATATTAACCTTAATATATCTTATATATAATAATAAGGCCTATATTAATAAAAAATATATATTTTTTAACAAGAACACATATTTCTTTATCATTTATTTTATTACATTGTTTCAACATTTAATTATACATAACTGTCGTTTTCATAAATAGACTGTAATGAAAATATAATAGGCCTAATGAATAATGAAACATCTTACTTCTGAAGATGACAGTAATGCAAAATACACTGCCAATGCATTATAATAAAATAAAGAAATAAACACATGTGTACAGATTCTTGTTCAAAAATATATAATACCGTATTATATATTATTAACATTATTTAAATAACAAAAATACTGTAAACAAAATAGAAAATAAAATCAAATATAAAATAAAAACTGAACAATTAAAAATTAATCAAAATGAACAACACATAAATAATAACAACAACAAAAAATGGGCCACATTCACATACATAAATAATAAAATGACAAAGCTAACAAAACTATTTAAAAACACAGATATAAAAATAGCATACAAAACTAATAAAAATTATTTACAAAAACTAAATAACCCACACAACAAAGATAATACAACAACTAACGGTATATACAAAATTGAATGCCAAGATTGCAATAAATGTTACATAGGACAAACAAAAAACAGCTGAAAAAACGCTATTTTGAACATCTAAATGCATACAAAAAGCAGAAATATATAAATCCAATTTGCCCACACATGCAATAAACACGGGACATGAATTCCCAGACATAACCAATGTGACACTAATTAAACATATACCACAAAAAGGCACCATAATGAACATTTGGGAAAATTTACGAATATACAAACATAAAACACAAAACAAACTAATATCTGAACAAATACAAATCAATACAAAACATGACACAATATTCAAAGCACTCAACATCGAAAATACACAAAATACTAATACATACACCACAATCACACAAAATAATACTTTAAAATACCAGAGACCAACAAGAAACCAAAATTACATCCAGCCAACACACAAATACTTCACCAGACGCAAGATCACGAAGGCTGAGGATGAGAACACAAGTTCTCGAAACATGTTCCATATAAGGGAAAAATAACATCTTGAGGTAAAATAAATATAAATTTTAAATATTTTATATATATCAAGAAACGAACTGTAGCATAAAGTGATTGAATATATATATATATATATATATATCAACAATACATATATTTGCATATTTGCCTACGGCGGTATATTTGTAAATATTTAGCATAGAAAATATATTATGAACAGTTTTTAACGATATTATTGAGGCTCAGAATTGTCAGATAGCGTACACCTGGCCCGCGTGAATACAGCGCTTGTGTGTGTGAACGCAAGCGACGACAGGAAAAGACGGGGTGATGCGTACATCTGAAATCAGGTTTTAACCGGATAAAAATAAACTAATTAACATGTTTTAAACCTGTGAACGAAGACTTACCCAAATTATAAAGACACCATTACATTAAGGAATTTTTAACGAATATGGTGATATAAAAATTATTGCAAAATGTGCAATGATAAAGAGGCTGAGTAATTTAATGTTAATTACTAGTGTAATTTAATAGTAATTAATAAGTGTGTTATATGTGAGTGACCAGAAAAAAATTACGCAAACGATGATATCGCTCGTGCTACGAGTATGTTTACGAAATCGCGAAAATGAACCAAAAAGTGATTTGTAATTAAACGGACGCTTTGCACGAAGTGACAATATCTAACAGGTCGAAAACAGTCCTGGACCTGTCAGATTGCCGTCCAGTATAAATACCACCGGCAATTTTGGGGCGGTCTCAGAGACTCAAGATATCTTCACACAACGTCACGCTGCTGGTCTGCCGACCGATCGACATCTGTACCACGCACACACCAAGACTTATGGAGGAACTCTGGACCATCGCAAACAACAACCCGTAGAGACAGAGAACACAGAATCGACATAATTATCATCATCACACTCTCAAGATTCAGGACACACACACACACACACACACACACATGCAACGGTAACGGCGGCAGTACGCAGGTGATGAATAAACAATTATATATTTGTTTGTGAAGAGAACTTTAAAAAAAAAAATAAATTATACATGAACAATAAAGACTTAAATTTTTAAATTTAAATAGTAGTTAAAATAAATAATTTAATTGAATAAAAAAATTTTTTTAAAATACTAATCTTCTGTTATATGTTAAAATTTGGGTGTGTCAGTAGAATTAAATAATACGTTGAAAGTAAATGTTATTATTTTATTTTTGTTTATAGCAACAAGTAATTTTATTCTTGAGTTTAATATTATTTTTGTTTGTATATGAGTTGCTATTATTATTTAAAAATTGGAGTAAAAGTCAGACACACTGAAATAAAAAGGGTTTAGATAATTTGTTTAACATGTCTGTTTAGCTAGTAAGATTATATGATTGTTTATTTTAATATGTCATGAACAGGAGAGGAGGTTATATGGTACTTTATGTAAACGTACAAAAGAGAATATTTTTTTATAATTCTAAATTTTTATTAAATCCTTAAATAATAAATTTTATAAATAACTAAATTTGAATATTTTTTCATCTTTCAATTAATATTAATAAATCTTAGTATGATTGTTTTGAAACGGTTTTAATGAATTATTTCATGTCAACAATATCTCACTCCTCTTTGAAAATTATTTAATTATTGTCCAACTACATATACTTGACGCAACGAGAATAAAAAATTCCTGCGACCTGGCCGGTGTAATACACTTCATAGTTGCGTTGAGTACATGGTAATGTATTTGTGTAATTTTTGAAATACTTGTAACGTTGCAATATATATATATATATATATTGTAGCGTGACAGATGTATGCATAATATTGAATGGCAATTGATCATTAGAATAATGAAGTTATAATATTTAAAGTTGGAAGAAAGCATTAAGTTTAATATAAATAGATTAATTCATAGCAACTGTGGAAAGAAATCATTATTATAATGAAAATCCAAGTTCAAGTAAAAGGAGTTACTAGTGATGAGTCATCCAAGACCAGTCTCATAACCAAAGGTTTTCAAGGTATAACCCAGGAAGGTAAAATAGTAAATAACAAAGCAGTACTGAATATGACCAAACCCACAACGAGGAAGAATAAATAGAAGAGAAACCCTAAAATAAGCCAAGATCAACCAATACAGGTTGTGTATTTCTGAAATAAAGAAGAAGATGGAGAAGATCCCAAGAAACCTGATGGCAACAAGAAGAAGATGGAGAAGATACCAGTCCCAGAAGGCAGGAGAAAAGAAGACTGAAGAAAGAAGAAGAGGGCAGCATCCTGAAGAAGATGTCATGCTCTTATAAAAGACACCCAAATCCCTATATCCCCAAAATAAATATCTAAAAACAAAAGTATAACGAAATAAAAACCACATGTATATAAATTTAAGAGAGAGGAGTGTATAAAGTAAAAGTTTCCTGTGAACTAAGATGAAACAATAATATAGTACCCATGGAACAAATCTCCATTGAAAAAACGCTAACCAATTTATTATGTTAATAAGACTATACGACCATTTAGCATTAACATAATAATAAGTGCAAAGTGAACCAGTGATAGTTTTGGGTATTATAAAAAATGAACCTTGTGTTTCATTCTTGGCAATCACAAACATTGGATGCAATGAAATATGCATTTTTAAATGAATTAAAATATGTACTGTGACAATATGTTGTTCATAAGACATGAATCTGTTTAAAATAACATTTTGTTTTACATGAAAAAAGAAAAACAGAGTTCATAATACCTTTTGAACAATTAATACTATTTATTTGTTAATGACAGGGTACAATTCCCCAAAGACAATGTAAAAGACAGTATAAAAACTGTAGAATCCTACTTATAATAATGTTTAGAAATAAGAATATAAATATAAGGTTTTTATGTATATAGTACAAGAATGTTTAAAAATGTATTAGATATAAGGCCATTTGTTTGGGTCTGAAACAACTAACATCAGAACTATAAAAATAGTTACCACTTGTAAATAGTAGAGAGTAATTAAGATGTTAGTTAGTAAAAAACCTTTTTTGTAAGCCATATTTCCATGTTTAGAAATAAGGATTGTGTTGCAAAATGTCTGACTTGAAGACAACCATTTATTTAAAAAAAAAAATATTCGTTATTTGTTTTAACTATTGTTTGTATTGTAACCAATACTAATTGTTTTTGTGTAATTTAAAAACATGTTTAATTTATAATACTATTTGTAAAAGTCAGAGAGGGTATCACACATCATATATTGTTTGTAAATTATTTTGTAAGAAAAATTGTTAAAAAATCATAGGCCAAAAGAATGGAAACCAAACTTCATCAAAACAGAGAAATTGCTCAATTAAATGCAAATAAACAAAAGGGGTTTAGACAAAATAAACTTGAGATCATGCCATATAATTGCACATACCATTTAGAGAGATTTTAATAAATTATATTCAGAATTATGAATAAAAACGAAAATGACTAAACTCAGAAATTTAGACATGGGAGTCATATATTCCAGAATAATGTGTCAGAATACAACTAATTCAATTAACTACCAGAAAATAAGGGAATAGGAACCTTTTAATACAATATAGAATTATTAATATTAAATATAACTGATAAAATGGCTGAATTTATATAATGACAGGAAGTAAATTTTGATGTTTTGGACTCTTCAGAGTATACCCAAACTGAAAGTAAAATTACTATTTTTTGGACAGAAAACACTATAAAATGGCATTATTTAATCTGAAAATAACCAGAATGAACTGAAAGATTAATTTAAATCAAATCTAGTGAATAAAATTGACAAATAACCAAAGTTTAGGCATTCATATAGTGAAATAGTAAAATGTACACAGGATGTGAAAATATTTTTGAACAATGTTAAGGATAATATTATATGGGCTAAGAGTTTAATTGAAACTGGAGGAAACAGTTAGTTAATTATTGGTTTTTGAACGGTTAACATGACATACATTTGGTAACGTGCATAACCTAACCTATAATAGACATACCAAGCGAATGTATAGTACGTTATTGTGAAATCGCGAGTGACTTGTGGAATACTTCTAAAAACTATCATATTATAACAGAAACAATCAAGTAACACTCCATAACACAGAACAATATAAATCTACTCTGAAAAACACCACAAAACACTAGAAAACTGTGTAATACATTAACCCAAATTAGTGATGGAATCGGGGAAAGTGTTTGAACTAATAATTATACGAATACACTAAATACAACTCAGAAACAGTACACTAGACACTACACAACATTTTACAAGAGATTCGCAGACATCAGAACAGGAATACTACAGGAAAATCTTTTATTTGGAACGTCCAATATACGAATGACATCTCACTAACTTCACGGCGGCCATTTGCTTTGACGATTTCAGTGCCTTCTTCTTGGTTCAGTACAGCTGTTTGGTGAAAACAATTATTATATTTACAATTTATTATTCAATGTCTGTGTTTATTAATAACTATTAATTTGATTGTAACGTTATACTTTTTAAATATTAGCCCGATTTCTCTGACTTTGGTAATAACTGGCTGTTTAAAGAACCCTATATAATTTTTATAACATATACTTGTAACTTTTTTCGATATCCTGAGAATCGATACTAATCGATAAGAGTCAATATTGCTGTTACTTAATAAAACATTAATACTTTTCAATACTTAATAGTTCTTTATTTCTTCAATAATACTAATTACCAATAACATAATTCTAATTGATAATCTACAAGGACTTTACCACCCGTAAGTGAAGATAACCTAAAAAATAGAAAGGTAAACAAATATCGATTGGTTTACAGACAGTCTTATGAGTGGTGATAGATTATTTAAATTATACTAAAACTTTAATAAAAATTTTCAGAAGAGCATTACACTGTTTAAAACTTCACAGCCCTATATTAATTAATTGATCCTAATTAATTAATTAATAAAATTAAAATTTTTTTTTTATTATTATTTTTTATAAACATAATTTTTTTTTAATTTTCTTCAAAACAATAATTTTTGTTTTGAAACTTTCGGTGAAGCTGAGCATATATATTTCTTCATCAACTTTACGCTACTCGACCGGTCTTGCTACCATTGGGACTCGACCAGCTGGGAAACTTAAGGAAGTGTTTCAGGCCAGTAAGACGTCGAGAGCCACACCAAATAAACACATTACAATACAACATATTACATTGGACTTGATTACATCGGAGTCACATACTTCACAGTCTCTTCTTATCATCAATCAACACATCTATATTTATTTAAGTATTTATTTTATTACAATATATATATAGTTAGTTTGAAAGTGACGAGCAAATAATTTTAAAGCCTGATGTTTTAATCACTGACTTCTATACGGCACACTTCCATAAATTACGAAAATACAAATTATTAAAAATTATTTACTTTTCTTTTGAAATTAAGTTAATCTAAATATATTGTTGTTGTTATTTAATAATAATAAGCAAGGAGACGAGAAATTAGCTCGTAAATTAAACTGAACAGAACATTAGTTTGGATATTCTATTATTCGCTGAAGATGCAGTCTCAATACACCAAACTGAGTATGAGTTGCCGTATTCTTTACATCGTTATAAGCATACTTGTAGACAGGATAATTATAAAATGTCAAATGAAAAACGAAAATATTTTTCGATCCTATAATATAGGATAGATATTACTTATGATAGTTAATAAGCAGAAGCATGTAACCTTACTGCTAAGGAATTTTATGTTTATAATGACTCTTGATTTTAAAAGTTTCAATATTACGACTACAGTAGGGGGCTGTGTCTCGAACCAAGATAAACACGACATTGACACCACACTTTAAATACAAATTAACTTTATATCCAGTTTATAGTCAACACCTACATTTGTATCTGCAACTCTTACTAAATAAGAATTTGTGAAAACTAATACTTCATTCACAGCGCGCATAAGGGTCTTTTAAATGACAATTTTACTTCCATATTCCTTAAGGAATGGAAGTATGGTGATGGCAAAAAAAATCGTGTTCGAGATTATTGCAGATTCTGATTCTGCTACACTCAAAACATGAAAAAAAGTCGTTTTCCGAAAAGTGTCTGTGTGTGTGTCTGTAGATTTTTTTTCTATGGCAAACGATAACTGCCGCAA
Source organism: Magicicada septendecula (assembly GCA_034769895.1). Classification (NCBI taxonomy): domain Eukaryota; kingdom Metazoa; phylum Arthropoda; class Insecta; order Hemiptera; family Cicadidae; genus Magicicada; species Magicicada septendecula. Next base: position 130,556,391 of record CM068373.1, read on the forward strand.
ATTCAAACAGAATTAAATAATTTTTTGCATACAGCTCTGATTTGTAGAGTACTCACGACCTATTGTTTTTGGTGAAGATCGGTTGAGGGAAAGGGGTAGTTTACCTGCAACGGTGTTTTTTTATCAAGGGAAATTTTTTTTTTTGGCAAACGATAACAGCCGCAAATTCAAACAGAATCAAATAATCTTTCGCATACAGCCCTGAATTGTAGAGTTCTCAAGACTTATTGTTTTTGGTGAAGATCGGTTAAGGGAAAGGGGTAGTTTACCTGTAACGTTTTATGTTTTAACAAGGGTATTTCCTATGGCAAACGATAACAGCCGCAAATTCAAACAGAATCAAAAGATTATTTGCATACAGCCCTAAGTTGTAGAGGTCTCAAGACCTATTGTTTTTGGTGAAGATCGGTTAAGGGAAAGGGGTAGTTTACCTACAACGTTGTTTTAACAAGGGTATTTTCTATGGCAAACGATAACAGCCGCAAATTCAAACAGAATCAAATAATTTTCTGCATACAGCCCTGATTTGTAGAGTACTCAAGACCTATTGTTTTTGGTGAAGATCGGTTGAGGGGAAGGGGTAGTTTACCTGCAACGTTTTTTATCAAGCGTATTTTCTATGGCAAACGATAACTGCCGCAAATTCAAACAGAATCAAATAATTTTTTGCATACGTCAGTGAATTGTAGAGGACTCAAGGCCATTAGATTTTGGTGAAGATCGGTTAAGGGGAAGGGGTAGTTTACCTGCAACCTTTTACGTTTTAACAAGAGTAAAGTACTTGAAAATTCATTTAAACTTTTTCAAACAATGGTAATTGTTGAAAATAAAATAATTTTGTTGCCAGGCAATAAAATTATAATTTTTTCATTTTAATGTAAATTATGTATATATTAGAAAATATATCGTGCTTGGCAGGCAAGCATATTTCAGATTATAAATCTTAGAATATGGAAGTCATGTATGGTTCTCCATACCGATATTTTAAACTCTTTTTCGACCCGTCAATGGTCTGAAAAAATCGTATAAATCTAACAAATTAACGAATATTTTTTAAGAAGTTTGTGTAGGCTACACTAAGAAAAGGTTTTATTATTTAAACTCGTCAAGTCTTCTGCCACCGGTTCGGGAAATACTGTATAATGACGAGTTTGTGGCAGGCCGATTTGGATTACAGATTGTGTACGTCTAATCTGGTTCTATATTTAGAATGTGATGTTAACGTTGTGCTATTCCAAAAATGACGACGATGACAACGATATCGACGATGATGATGTTGGAGCAATTTTACAGTCGAAGGTAAACGGGAGTCGCTCAGTGTTTCTTGTATATTATAATGCAGTGTATTTTTTTAAACAATTAATCAAACGAATAAACAGACAAACGAAACCTACAAAAGCGTATACCCCCCAAAAAATGTAACTACAGTAAAACCTGCGTTAACCGAAATACCGTTTAACACAAAAGGCCAGCTGTGTTTAGATTATGTGTCCTATTATCGAAGAAAACATTTTGCTTATCCAAATATAAAGCACAGTAGTAATAAAGAATTTATATAATATAAAATTACTTCAGTTGAATGCAAAAGTGAAACAACACTTAAAATAGAAATAAAAAGTAAAATAATTACACAAAATCACAGAAAGATGAGTGTACTGGAGAAATCTAAATTGTACAAACAAAACTGTTTTGCTTTTACATATAAATCGGTATTATAGTTAAAATTAACGACGAATGCAGAACTCCAACAAATCTATGGAGAACGAGATACTGTCACTGACATAAAGAAAAGTAGAATCCGTTGGGAAGGGCATGCCCAGAGAATGTTAGAGACATCCACATTGAAGATATTTTTTTACGGGGAGACCTGGTGGAAGAAGAAGGAGGGGTCGGTGCAGAAAACGATGGGTGAATGATCTTGAGGACGACCTGCGCAGGCTTGGTATAAGAAATTGGAGACTGAGAGCAAAGGATCGAGACGAATAGGGGCGGATTGTCGAGAAGGCCAAGGCTCTCCAAGAGCTGTAGAGCCAAAGAAGAAGAAGAAGAAGAAGAAGAAGAAGAAGAAGAAGAAGAAGAAGAAGAAGAAGAAGAAGAAGAAGAAGAAGAAGAAGAAGAACTAAAATATTTTCAAACAATTGTTTAAATGTAAACTGCTATATTAGTCATCAGTGGTGCGACTAAGTGCTGCTCCTGGGGGGGGGGGGATTTTCGTCACGACAAATGAGATATTCAGGATTCTTCCCATAAAATTGTATAAATAGCTAATATTTTATAAAATATACAGGCTGCAAATACATAGGCCTACGTTATTTACTAGACATTTTAGTGACTGTTATTATTAATGAAACCATAACTTTTTTTTGTATCGGCCGTCTAAGGACCACATGCCAATTTCAATTCTTTACTCTCTGTTCTTTCCTTTTTCTCCAATATTCTTTCATCTTTTCACTATTTCTCTTCTTCCTGTCTGCAGTCCACTTTGAACCTCCATTTTTCTCTCTCCAACCCTGGACTCCTTCCATTTTTAACACTTTTGCCCCAAAAAGGTATCTTTCAATTGGTTCTTCTGCGTTTATATTATTTTTTCTAAATCCTTTTGGACTTCTTTAATCCAACTTCATGTTGACTTTTTCCCCCATAGATATTTGAAGATCTGCTTTTTTTAACCTATTGTCGTCCATTCTATATAAATGTCCAAACAATAATAGTCTTCTTTTTCTCATTGTTCCTGTTATATTTTCTATACTCTGATATATTTCATCAGTACTTCTTAATTTCCAACCTTCTGACGTTTTTCGTGGGCCTAATATTTTCCTAATAATTCGTCTTTCCAATATTTCTAGTTTGTCTAAATTATAATTCAATGCTAGATGTTCACTTGCATATAGGCATTCTGGCTTCACTAAAAACCATAACTTTATTTTATTAACTTACAAATATTGTAATTCCTTTTAACCCATCCAAATGGCTTAGAAGTAAGTCTACGTTAATTGCTTATTGAAATTTTTAATAGGTCTTAGGAGGATTGATCCCCGGACTCCCCCCCCCAGTTACGCCACTAGCCACTAGTCATACTACTACTGAACGAAAAAAATCACCATTTTTGGCGAGTTTCATCGTCACAACTGTCTTTTGAAGCCTTTTTACCATTTGTAAATATATCTTTCTTGCATACAAACCCGTGTATCCTCTTTATTTTCGTTTACGGAGTTTTCATTGCAGTGTTAGTCTTCTGCTAAGAGAATACTGAGTGACGGCTCAATGAAGACACCGCTAAAATATCGGCAGTGAAAGTGACCAATTGAAGCTTTCCGTGTAACACTTCAACAACAACAACGATAATAATGAAAACGTTGATGTGAGTGGCTAAATACTGTTGAAAAGATTTATACTCTTGTCTAACGTCGTGCGTTCACTTTCTGTGATGTACATGCGATTCCTTCGCCAGTTGTATCTCGTGTTAATATTGCGTGTGAATTCGTGAGTGCGTGCGATATTCTTTTAATTGTAACTCTTGTAATTCCTTCGAGTTCTCTGATAATCAATAATATTAATTATTGTTTAAAATTAATCTCTCTCTCGCGCGCGCGTGTGTGTGTGTAAGAGGTTTGAACAAAATGTCTGTGCGATTTTTGGATGCCCCGCGCAAGAAACGCCCAATTTGTAAAGCGGTTTCTTGTGTTGTTCGTATTCCTGTCCGTAACAAATGACAGTACTTTCCCAATACCCGTGCCCACACTACATTTTCGATGTTCTGAATATACGATAATATCGTATGTAGCCGTTGTTTAATGATGTGCAGAAACATGTGAACAACGTAATTACGTTGATGCGACATAATAAAATTTACGACTGATAACAGTCGCTTTGATGCCGACAGGTAACGGTTTAATTGAGAGAGCTATAACATATAATCTGTTCCTTTCCGCATATTCGACCATAATTTTCCTTAATATCTTCCTGTCAAAAGTCATGCGATATTTTTCGTTTAATTTAGACTTCTTGTTCTTCTCCTTCTTCAAGCCTTGGACCTTAAAATCCGCTGCGCACTCGTTGGTCTGACCATCTTTTCTTCTGTCTTCCGATGTTGGGGTTTCTCATAGATAAGACATGAATCGCCTAGGTAGTCTGTCCTCATGCGTCCTTTGCAGACGGTCCGTCAAACCAAAACCTACTGATATAGAAAGCCTCACAACTACGTCATAGTTCAACTGTCATGGCTGCCTATGTAGTCCAACGGCATCTGAAACTTGGGCGTAGCAGCACAGTCGCTTTACGTACTTATTATAGGTTACGTTATGCACTGCATGCTTAGGTTAGAAACGCACGTTGTTGTATTTGTATCAGTTACAAGTACGAGTGCTGCTAACTCGTATAACGGTGCTGCTAATTTTGTTGAATTTATTCTGAATTATTATGGGGTTCAGGTGCTGTGTTCCGAATTGTCGCGGAAACTATGACAATGGACCTAAAGTTTCTGTTTTCTCGTTCCCAAAGGGAAAGAAATTGAAGCAAAAATGGATAAATGCAATTCATCGAAAGAATTTTCAACCATCTCCCTGTTCCAAGGTACGTGTTATCAAAACTTTTTTGTTTAAATCAAATATTTTTCACTATTTTATTTCCTGCAAATACAAACAATTGTTTAAAGTTAATAGGCCTACTAAGCCGTAATTAATTAATATATTCATATTTTATTAGAATATCAAAAAAGGTTACATTCCGGTTTTCAAAATTTTTATTAGACTTACAAAAAATATAAAATTACAAATAAGAAAAATTATTTTCTACTAAGCACTATGTTCTACGTCTATGTATCTGTTTTATTGTATTTATACAATATCAAGTATTTTCATTTGTATTTATTAAATTTATAAAAACTGTGCACAACTTTCTATGGTGAAACTAACTTAACAATTTATATTCATTTTTCCGTAGATTAGTATTCCGAGTCACAGATATAAATAATATTAAAATATATAACATTCAATGTAAATGTAAATAACGCAAGAACGAAGTCACACAAGGGATATTAGGTTATATATTCTAATATTATTAATCATTTACCTTCTCTTTATATTATTTTCTCATGAACTGTAATAACCTTGTTATTTCTATTACAGGTCTGTGAAGTTCATTTCAGTCCAGAATACGTACAAAGGACTGTGGACTTTTTCGACCACACAGGAAAAAAGTTGGAGGTGCCTTTAAAAAGGATAAAATTAAGAGAGGGTGCTATTCCAACAATACTTCCAAATTGTCCTCAATATCTGTCTGTTCCTTCATCATCCAGAGAAAGTACTGACGAAAGGAGAACAAGAAAAGAAAATAACAGTCTGCTCCTGGCAATTCAGCAAAGCATTACTGCTAAAAGTGAATATGATGAAAGTCATATGTTTTATTCTTCGTATTGTTTAAATTAGCAGCCATCCTTACTTTTCTTTTATAAAATTGCTAAACTGCTATAATTGTTTTTATTATTTAGACAAAGCTTTTCGTCATTACTGACATCTTCAGGTCTTAAACATCTTCAGGTCTTGTTGTTTAAGACCTGAAGATGTCAGTAATGACGAAAAGCTTTGTCTAAATAATAAAAACAATTATAGCAGTTTAGCAATTTTATAAAAGAAAAGAAAGTCATATGTTTAATAATTTTTGTGAGTTAGTGCAGTGTTTGAAAATTTTCAAAACTCCAAGTGAGTGGACATTTAATGTTAAACAAGACAGGTACGTACTATTTTTTTATATAATAGAAAATCCTATCCCAAGTGTTCCAATATTAGCCAGAATTAATAATAATTTACAAATTAGTATTTTTATTAATTCAGTAGAACTGAAGCAACTAGGCAAAGAAAGTTTGCCTCTAGCTTTAAACAATTTAAATAGATTAAGCGATATTTTAGAAAGCCTCAAAAATATATACTTGAATGAGGAGACACAAATATCAACAGAGCTTGTCAACTGTATCAAGGCTATGTTAGACAAAGTTGGAACCTCACCTAAATGTGAAATACAGGAGAAAGTTCAGTTTTTAAAGGAGCAGGTGAGTTTGTTACCAATGAGTATTAATGCTATAGATATTCACCTGAATTCTTAGTATTCTGTAGTATTTTGTACACTATATCTCCACACTGCTACAAAATTTTCAGAAATTCTGGTTATGTCACAGTACCACATCCCAATTCTATTAAAAAGTGTGCTCCATTTATCAGACGAACCCAAACATTGAACAAAATGATATCAACTTCTTGATGCATGTAAAGCAAAAGTTCAATTTATTAAAAAGGGAAGATCACATTGTCACATTAATGATAGATGAAATTCACATCAAACCATACATGGACTTCTCTGGTGGGAAAATGTTAGGCTCAGCCCACAATAGTGAAAGTATCGCTACTTCTGCTCATGTGTTCATGGTGCAGAGTTTGCGGTCAAATTTCAAAGAGGTGGTTCACATCCTGCCAATTCATACAATTAAGGCAGAATATTTATTTAATTTCATTAAAAGGGTTATTATAGGGCTGCATAATATTGGATTCAGTGTCATTTGTTTGGTGAGCGACAATAATGCCATAAATCGTAAAGCCATGTCCTTTTTTTCATCTCCACCAAAACTTAGCATAGCTTATCCTCATCCATGCAACAGCTCATCTCCTTTATTTTTTTCCTTTGATACTGTGCATTTATTAAAATGTATTAGAAATAACTGGCTTAACCAGAAAGATGAGAAACAAACACTGCAATATCCACCATTTAATAATTCAACCTGTAATCAGAATATTTCTTTGTTGAGCGCTTCATTTGCCTGTTTAAAAAAAATTCATCTATTAGAAAATAAGTCTAACAATCTTGTAAAATTTTCATATAGATTACATTTAAAAGCCCTTAGTCCTACTAATTTTGAAAGACAAAATGTCAAGTATGTTTTAGATGTTTTCAATGAACACGTTATACAGGGCTTGTTAACGCTTGGCAATGTGCACAGTATTGCCAATCATCAAGTACTGCTGAATTTATTAGAATTATTTTGAACTGGTGGAATATTGTGAGTGTAAAGTCATTGTTCAAGGATGAGCGATTTAAGAATCCCATGTTTAGAACTCTTGCGCCAGGTCAAGAAAATTTTTTATATTTAGAAAAGTTTTTAATGTGGTTGGATTGTTGGAATGATTTTAAAATAGTCTCTAATAAGTTAACGAAAGAGACTCAGCTAGCATTGTCTCATTCCACTCATGCTCTTATAGAGCTAACTAAATATTGTATCGAGGAGTTACATTTTAATTACATTTTGCCTGGTAAAATCCAAACTGACTCTCTTGAAGCACGTTTTGGAAAATATAGGACTATGGCAGGTTCTCAGTACTTGGTATCCCTTAGGCAAATATTTGAGGTGGAGTCAAAAATTAGAATCCAAAATCTGCTCCCTTTAACCCTAAATTCCAATAGTCTTGGTAAGTTGCCAGTACCTCTTTTGGATAGCAGGATAACGGAAACTATTAACACAGTCAATCTGGATAACAGATCCAGTAACATTAATGGTTTCCCTGAATTTGATGTTCAGTTGACTCATGAAGATTTTTCCAAAGCTGGTGATTACCTTCCTGTTTTTACTTATTTGGCTGGGTATTGTGGCAGGGGTGTTTTGAAAAGTAGCAGGTGTGATATTTGCTGTAAGTTTATAGTTCTTGACAAATCATTCTGTATTGATGAGGGAACTTCTCAATACAGTCTAATAAAAAATATTGACAGAGGTGGACTTCTCTATCCACATTCTGACATTGTCAATTAAGTTATTTTGAATTATTTGACAGTCCAAAAATTAATCAATAGTGTAAATGAAAAAGGATTTTTAAGCTGTAGTCAGCAAAGAGATGTAGTCATCCATTATACTGAAGCGGTGGTGAAAAGACACAACTTTTTTTAACAGATTTCTTCTGCCCGGCCCACGACCGAGATCTTATATTATATAATTTAGTGAAATTCTCCACCAATATATTACTTAGTAATTATGTGAAAATTAAAAATGACAACTTTTCAAGAAAATCAAACAAGAAAAGGAAACTATCCACTGTCAAAAATTAATTGCATTTAAAGGAAAAATTCAGTAGACTGTTGACTGTATTAAAAAAATATTAGCTGTATGTTTTCATTATGTAGATTTCATAGAATAAAAATATAGGCTGGATAATCTGGTAGGACTATTTGTTATATTAGTAACAATATAAGAATATGTAGAATTTTATTTGTGTATTCTAACATTGTAGCTTCTGCTGAAAATCACTATTATGAAAAATATGTATAAACATTATTGAATGTTTTATCAATTTTGTAATCTAGTTTGATTAAGTTTTATTTAGTCTTAATTACCAGTCCTATATCTATATAATATAAATATATCCTTGTATATACTGTATCTGTAAAATTGAAAATTAAACTTTCTTCTAATTAATTTTTGTTTTGTTATTTAATCCTGTCATAAATATTTAACACAGGCCAGCCTTGTCAATTATCTTTTTATAAAATATCTCAAATCAGAGTTATGTTAATTGATATGTAATATGAAAAATTTGTAAATTTAACCACGACATTGTCAATTTCGCTCATGAGCTCTAAATGGTTAAAAAAATTGGTTTAGTTATTTTCGATAATAAACAAAAACAAAACAATTTGTTTTTTTCGATATAAACAAAAATGGAACAATCAAATTGTTTTATTTTGTCTATTATCTAAGAAATTGCATTAAGATTATTAATTATCTGAGAAATACTTTAAAAGTAAGTTTTATCTACTTAAAGCGATGAGCGAAATTATTGACAATATTACCGTTAAATTTATAGATTTTTCGTGTAAAATTCAGTGAATTCAACTCAGTGATTTTGTTGAGAAATTTTTATATATTGTAGCATGACAGATAAGTCCATAAAAATGAATGGTAAAATGATCATAGAAATAAAATAATAACATTGTTAAATCCGAAGAAAGCAAAATAAAATAAAGAATTAATTAAGAACCACCGTGGAATACAATCATTGATTAAAATAAAAGTTCATGTAAAACAAATGTTACAAGGAGTGATGAATCATCAAAACCAAGTTAAAAACTAAATATGAGAAAACAGGTAATACCGAGGTAGGATAGGAGTAGGTAAGGAAGAAACCCAGAAAATGACTAAACCCACAACAAGAAAAGTAAATATGTTGTAAGAAACAAGGAGAATAGGTGAGGAAGAAAATCAAAACCTGATGACATCCACAAGAAGATGAAGAAAATAATTTTATAAGAAACCAGAAGAAGAGGAGGAATCAATGAAGAAACAAGAGCAAGACAGCATCCACAAGAAGAAGGAATGCTCTTATAAAAAAACCCAAACCCCTAAATAAATATAATAATAATAATAAATCCAAGTATAACAAAATATCAAAGGTAAAAACCACATGTACCATAGATGTAAACCAAAAAGTGTATAGAGTAAGAATTGAAAGTGAACCAATGTGAGATAATAATATAACACCAAAAAACAAATCTTCATTATAATCTATAAATAGATTTCTTGATTCTAGTAAAACTATATAACTATTTCGAATTAGAATCAAGGAATAAATAGAGAATCAGTGCAAGTTTTAGTGTTATAGAAAATAAACCTTATATTTCAATATTGGTGTTCACAAACTGAGTAGATGATGAAATACTACAACTTTAAAGAGATTTAATTTGTGTACATGAATAATGTAAATGGAGTATTATCATGACCTATAATACATGTGTTTTTATAAATAAATGCCACTCTTTTTAGAATAACATTCATTAGAATGAATAAAATAAAACAGAGCAGGCTATAATAAAAGTGAAGTGACAAGGTATCATTACCCCAAAAAACCCAAAAACAGATGAGAACTGATATTCAAACCTAGATTAAGAAATATAGGATAAGATTATAATAATTATATTTGTTTGTATAGAATAAGGTGTTAGCAATAGTTAAGTTTAAATGTCAGAATCTAACATTCCTTATTTATAATATTTCTTGTGTATTTTATCAATCAATAAGTATACAATGTCTGAGTTGAAAAGACAAATATTAATTTGATTTATATGTTATGTATTAATGGTATGAACCATATACTAATTGTTATTTTTGTTTACAATTAGAAAATGTTAATTTGAGTTACATGTTATTTGTTAATAGTATGAACCATATACTAATTGTTAACTTGTTAAAATAAGGAAAAATGTTAATTTATGTCACAATAGCAATGACAGTCAGAGAGGGTATAAATCAATATGTATTATTTAAAAAACTTTGTATGTAAAAACTATTAGAAATCTAGGCCAAATGTTAAAAACTAAAAACAGTATCAAATTTGATTAAATAAGTATAGAAATACATTTAAACTAAAGGAATTTACATAAAGTAAATCAGTAATAAAGTCATGTACTTAGAAATATAAGTAAGGAAGATTTTGTAAAATTATATCCAGAATTATTGTTAAAAATGGAAATGTAAAAACTCAAAATTTAGAGAGGGGAGTCATATATTACTGAATAATATTTTAAAACATAACCGATTAAGCTAATTGCAAGAAATTAAGGGAAGATAAACCTTTTATTACAATCTGAAATTTAATATAATCAATAATATAACTTATAATATGGTTTCATTTGAAAGACAATGACAGGAAGTTGGATTTAAAAATTATATTACAAAATGAAGAAACAAAAATACCATTTTAGATTAAAAACTTAATAAAACTACATTATTTGGTATCAAATTACGCAGAATGAACTGTAGAAGAAGATTAAGTAATTACTAGCTAATAAATTTGAAGAATAACAAAAATATAATCAGTTATATAATGTAAATTATCACATCCACAGGATGCAATAGAAATTTGGAACAATGCTTTGAATAATATTGTCTTGGCTAAGACTTTGGCCAAGGAAGGAGGAAGTAAATTAGTTGATTATTGAACGTTGAATGATACACTTGATACGTGTGCTTAAAAACTTTAACCTAGTTACTACTATCATAATGGCGAACGTTTTCGCAGCCTAAAAGTGACAAACGAGAGTTTCAACAAAAAACATATTTTAAACGGAGACCGAGTGAAATAAACACCTACAGACATTCAACTAACACTATACAGAACAGAACACCAGTGAATACAACATTTAAAACCATTAAAACAGTAATAACACTTAACCATAAAAGTGCAAACATACGCCTAACCGACAAAAGTGAACTTGACTTAATTCTACACTAATTTTCCGAGTACAACACCAAAACTGAACCAGAGACACTCCACCAACACAAGAAGGAAGAATTGCAGCCACCAGGACGTAAATTCAGAGGAAAATCATCTTTATTTAAACTTTCAATCAGCGAGGTGAGACCAGCTTCCAACTATACACGAGAGGCCGCCATCATTGATTACCCACAATACAACTCAACACAGCCTTCACTACGGATTGGTTTGACAACAACTTACTTACCATTATATATCAAATATTATATCTGTATTTTTAATCTTTAAGGTGATATATTTGTACTGTTATACTTGATAAACTTAACCCTTATTTCTCTGACTTACCATAAAATAACTGCTAAAAGAATCCTGACATAAATAAATGTACGACAAAACAACACCCTGAGAATCGATTGACAAATCGATAAAGAGTCAAAAGATATTGAATTGTTAATAAAATTTCTTATTTCTTTCATACTTACACAGTTTTTCTTTCCTAGAATATAAATAATATAATAATTATATTTAATAGAAGAAACCACCAGGATCTCACCACGAAGAAGGAAGATAACCTCCAAACAAGAAAACTAAACAAATCGATTGTTTTTGGAGACGAATCTATCAAGTGGCGAGAGAATTTAAAAATACCGAAAAGTCAGTAAAACAATTAAAACAACAAATAAACGTTGCTGAACACCACAAAACATAATTAATTATAATAAAAAAAAAATTTTCATAAACAAAATTTTTTTAACACGAACATTATTTTTAAATCTAAACACGAAATATATATTTGTAACACACAGTAACACGTTTAGTTACAATATATATTCGGCATTTAATTCCGATTGCTTGTGTTGTAATTTTATTCTGTAACTGAATAACTAGGAATACTGTCCTGCTGGCCGTGAAGTCGGTCTACATACTATGACGTCACGGATCAGTTGTGAGGCCTTCTATATCAGTAGGTTTTGGTCAAACCCTGTCTGTACTGCTCGGTTCTGTCATTCAGTATGTAAATTCCGAGCCGTTCCTTATGTCATCATTCCTTAACGATTCTCACCTGGATACTCCAAGTACTGATCTAAGAAACCTCATCTCAGTAGCCTGTACTCGACTGCGGGTCTTTATGTACAGCGTTCATATCTCGCTACCATAAACGGCCGCATGGTAGTTCCTCGTCTGACCTTCCCGTTAATGATCTTTCGATAGTTTCACACGTGCGGATACTTTCTTTATTTTTTTAATCGACTTTTACTTCTCCCACGTAAGTCACGTAACATCCACAGAATCTAGATGAATGCACCTGCTCAGTGAGTCGATTACTCAACCAGATTACATGTGACAGGAAAGCAACCTCGAAGAACCATGAACTTGGTCTTGATACCAGCGATTTCCAAACCATACGTTTGAACTATCTGCTGCAATTCAGTTCATGAAGAGTCCTCTGCAGACTGTCTTCATTGTCTGCTACGATGACCTGTCATCCGCAAACAGGAAGGTTTTAACAAATTAATTATCACTAAAATCGCTGCTAAAATTCAACATTACTTTAGTGAGCCCGCTAGAGTCCTTCGTTTTGCAGAGAACGCATTTTGTTGTCCTTGTCATTAGTGTTTACTTTTCATCAGTTTAAACAGTCGCAGGTAACATTATTTTGTTACGGAGATTTGTTGTTTAATCCCATTTCAGTGAGCGATCAATCTGGGCCAAAGGAACAGTACCGGTTGCCACATGGGTATATTTTGGGGATCGATTAACGGTAACCAAAATATCACTTCTGAAGACTACAGTCGGACGGTAGTGTGAAACGAAAGTGAAGCAAGAAAATTGACACAATTTGCTGGCAGACAATATCATTTCACAGAGAACATAAAACCAAGGCAATTACGTGTGTACGGGTCGCCAAATATCTCGTTATGTGAACGTACACCGTTGAACCGTCGTTTCTCGCATTCCACTCATATTAACCAGTAACGGTAACACACGCACCTCTTTCTACGCCTACAACCTGTTCACTATATGTTTATATGAACAAATATGTGAATATACGCGTACGCACGCACGCACGCACACACACACACACACACACACACACACACACACACACACACACACACACACACACACACACACACACACATATCGTATGTGTATCATACGTATACGTATCCATCATTTATTTCTAAGTAACTCGTTAAATTTCTTGCCGAGGCCATCTGTTTCACACGTAAGTCCATTTCTCGATGCCAGTCCTCTCCCTAGAGGGGAAGACCATCGCCTGGAAAGGTTCGGTGAAGTATCTAGGCGTTCGGCTTGACCGGTGCCTATGCTTAAACCCTCGCGTGACCGAAACCCTCGACAAATTATTCCCAATCCTCTCGTGTCGCTACCACCTGGGTGTGCGTACGGAAGCTACCACTTCTATTTTGTTTCTCAGGTCTGTGCCTGGGAATATATGACAAGCAAACTGAAGGAAGAATATGAAAAACGGGGATTACTAATGAATATAGAAAAACGCAGTATCTGTGTGTCGGAGAAGAAACAACAATTTTAATCTTAGAAAACAACTAACGTATAAAAAAAATGCAAGAGCTACAAATACTTAGGAATACTCTTTAATGAAGAAGGAACAGATGATGTTGAAATAAAATCAAGAATAACTGAGGCAAAACAAATAATTAAAGCATTGAATGGGATTATATGGAGCACAGAAATTGGAAAAGAAAGGACGAAAAGATTATACGATAGTATGATTAAAAGCACGTCGATATACTGATCCGAAACATGGAGAATAAAAGAACAGGTAAAAAGAAAGTTAGAAGCTACAGAAATGGATGCTTTGAGACGAGCTGCTTGAATTTCAAGGCTAGAGCGAATACGAAATGAAACGATGAAAGAAGAAATAAGCGTACAAAAGACAATCATCGACTGCATTGAAGAAAAACAACTAATCTGGTACGGACACGTACACAGAATGGGACAAGACCGACTACCAAAGGAAACAATGTAATGGATACTTAGAGAGCACAGAAAGAAAGGATGACCCAAGGAAACATGGATAGAGGGCATAAGAAGATCAATGAGGGATAGAGGACTAAACTATGAAAACTGCAACGACAGACAACAATGGAGGTTGGGCATCAGACAACGTTGACCCCGAATTAAAAAAAAAGGTCTGTACTGACCTATGTGGTGGTCACTTCTGTCGATGTAGGTCTAGTGTAGTCTGGAAAGACTATAATAAAAAATCCTCCGTACCTTGTCGGGATCTCCTTGGTTTGTCAGAAACCACGTAATTCGTGGAGGTCGTCTTCGAGTTCCCACCCTGCCTACTTTTGTCCGGTCGTTGGCTGTAACTCTATTTGCAGCAACCGCTACCTCCTCCTTTCCCTACCTGAGGACCATCGACACCACAAAACCTCCATTCCCGATCCGGATCAGACGGCCTCCAGCGATTCTTGACGACCCCTCATAAAGACATCCTCGTTCATAACTTGTTAATAATAAGTTATAATACGGTTATCCTCGTTGTAATATTCATAAATAAAAAATAAGAACATTTTAGTTGTAGAAGTAATTATAATTTGATAATATATATCGTATAGGCTACATGTCGTATCGAATACATGGTATTTGGACACTAATACAGTATTATTCAGTAGAATTAAAAATTGGTAAATAATCGTAAACAACCTAAAGCAACTTCAAACGTCTACTCGTCCAACTAATCATGGTAAAATAATGCAGACGCAAAAATATGCGGTTCTTATGAGGGAAACAGGTCAATTTTTTTGTTATGCGAAAAAGTAAAACATTACAAAAGCATAAACTGCAGCGAGACATCAGACCGAATGATTTTGCATATGGCAACGCAGTAGAAGTGCACAATAATAAATTTTAACAAATAATAATAATATTATTTATTTATAATATTTACAAACAAACATAATTAAGGGATTATTATATTACCAATATTTTAAATTGTTATAGTTTATTAATTATGTTTCGGAGTATTACAATTTTCACTATGTATTTAAGTGAAACCATATGATGTAAGGAATGTAATTATTCTGCTGGTGTAAAACAAACTGTCTCAGCTCCCTCTCTCACACACACACGCGCGCGCGCGCGCTCACACAAACACGTACAGTCAATTAATTGATCTTGTTGCGTTTGAATTTTCTCTTATGTCCGTACACAGGTCCTGATGATGATAATAAATATTGTCGAAACGCCGAATCGGCGGTCACTTATAAATTAAGGATTTACACACTAATAGTCCTACAATACGTAGCGACGACATTATAGGTCTATGTAACATGGAATAAGAGCAGGAAAGTACCACATTACATAAAGCCTATACTAAGTGCCGGCTTACGCAACAGCGTGCGCGAGAAATAAGGACAGTCAAACCGGAAGTGGAGACGGTAGGAAACGCATGGCGCGCAGTTGGGTGCAGTTCTGACAATTGGCGAAACGTTTCTAACCGACTTTCTTTCCTCGCAGACTGTTTTTATATAATTCACTTATGTGTGCGCAAGTGTGGGGGGGCTATAAAATGTACAGCGCTGTTGATGGCGTCCAATGTTTCTTCATAAAAAATGTTTTTAATTTACCCAGTTTTCTCCGGATTATTGTCTACACTTGGAGACATATTTATTATCTACACTTACGCTCTCATTACCTACACGCTCTCATTTACATTTGAAATACATTCAGCGGGCCTTGCGTCTAATTTCTGACCGGTATCCAAAGATATTTTTGCAAGAGATAATTAAAAGGAAAGTATTTTTCTACACCGATTGGAGAAATTAAGTAATCTACTTGAAGTAGAAATGGACCGTTTTCAGGATACAAATTTTAATATTAACGCTGCTATTGAAAAACTGAAGAACCACTATTTGGATAAGTATAAATTACAATTTAGGAGTAGTCAGAAACGATTACTAGACTATGTAAAGAGCTCAATCTACGTCTGAAATATGTACATACTACGTTTAACATGAGAACTGTAACATTCGTCATGGTTTTTTTATTTTGGTATTTTGATCATCATCATCATCATCATCACATTCAACAAGGATTTAAAACAAAAATGGCTCGTGCCATTTTCAAACAGACAGACTAGAGCTGGTCTCTCAAACGCTTCTACGGATGTACCACACTTTTACCCCTTCGGCTTATAATTCAGTAGCTGTTTGGGGTCGTGGCAGTCATTCCGTTAACATGTTCCAACCATTTAGCCGATATTGGGCAATCATATCGGGTATGTTCAAAATATTTGGTTCCTGTCGTACATCTACATCTTGAAGAGTATATCCTGCCAAAAGCCTGAGAAACCCATTTCGGATGTTTGAACACCACTGGTCTGGGATTTCGTTAAAGTCCAATTCTCAGATGGCCATCACCTTGTAAAACTTCTGGCGTGTTTCTTTACTCGTTGATTTTGGAGTTCTCCTGATGGTTGAACTTACGTAGCTTATTCACCACGTCGTTGTTTGTAATGTAAGACACATTATAGTCCAGATACTCAAATTACTGGCGTGCTTCAGACAACTACACATCTACAAAAATTATTGCTCGTGTGGTGTCAGCTCCATGGTCACCTTGCTCTCCAATGTGGAGATCTGTACACCGAAATCCTTGCAGATTTGACTCAATGAGTGTACAGCCGCTTTCCGAGTTTGACAGGATACCCTGGTCATCAGCAAATAACAACGTGTCAGCTGCAGAGTTAAATCACAAAAGCCTTCGGATATTTGGCTATTTTAATAACTTAATAGTTAGTTTAATTTCCCACTTTCGATTTAAATATAGTAAATGTCATATTCAATAAACTAATATCAAAATATTTAAAACCATTGTTAGAAGTATCATAACTTACGGCTCAGAAGTTTGGACTAATAAACACACAAGAACAAAATTAATGACAGCAGAGATGGACTTTTGGAGACGTTCGGCAAGAGTATCTAGACGTGAGAAAATTAGAAATGAAGTCATTAAGGACAGAATGAATGTGGAAAATTCAATTGTTGATTTTATCCAAATAAAAAAATTACAATGGTATGGACACACGAAAAGAATGGTACAGGAAAGATTGCCAAGGAGCGTTATGGAATGGACCCCACCAGGAAGAAGGAAAATAGGAAGACCACATATCACCTGGATAGAAGAAATTCATACTATATAGAGGGAACGAGAAATTGAAGAAGATTTTTGGACGGACAAGCAGCAGTGGAAGATGAGAATTCAATCAATTCTGTAATATTTGGTTCCGGAAAATGTGTAAACATTGTACAGCCGGAATAATAAATAATTATTATTATTCTATAACACAGTTTAAATGTAAATTAGAGTGTCTAATAGCTTACTTTGGTGAGATCCGTTTTTAGTAGAAACGCTTTACATTATACACTACGCGAGATGACTGGGAAATAATCCCCTCTGCAGCTTATCAGCAAGCACAGGTTGGATGCGCACAAATTTGGTACATAAGGCCTTTATTACACTACGCAACTGATTGCATGCAACTGCTTGCAAAAAAAGTTTTGCAAGCCTTGCAACTGTTCGTGCAACTTTTAATTTCAGGAACTCGTTGTGGAGCACTGATTCAAATGTAGCCTATTATACTATGCAACCGACTGCATGCAATTCGCCTGCGCGCGCATTCTGTAGACATCGAAGAAATTTTATGACGTGGGACCGACACAACATAGAGTACACAATTTTTACAAAACCGCCAATATCTCAAAAACGAAAAGGATAATTTTATTGAAACAAAAACCAAAATAAAATTTGTAATTTTTTATAAATTTCACTTGCTGACACCATATAGCTATCTCTTATAGAACGAAAGTTTATCGCAGTCCAAAAATTTCACTACATCCAAATTAACAAACATTTCATGACATGAGACCGTTTTAAATCTTTGTTCTTGAAAATTATTAAAGTTAATGGTGCAAATTCCGTGGTAAAACCATCCTCAAACTTCAAGATAGTGAAAGAATTTTTTTATCAGATCAGTAGTTTCTGAGGTAAGCCCAGACTACGATACTAACAAATTTTACCTCTTTATAATAGTAGTATGGACGACATGCTTACTCTGCAACTGATTGCAGAACAGCTGCAGCCTGTTTTTACTACCCTGCTACTAGTTTCATGTAAGCTTGAAATCAATTGCATGCAATCAGTTGCTTAGTGTAATAGAGGCCTAAGCAGGTTCTTTTGAAAGTTGTTTCCCTCAACTTAAGTTTACTTTTCAAGCAGCGGTGAACAGGAGTACTGTCAGTTAACACGCTTTATTTTTGATTGCTTAATTTCAGACAACTTACAGCACTGCAGGATCCCAATCACACGAGACTACGAATTGGTCACTTACCTGCAACAAACAAAACAGTAAATGTACATTATAATGTGGTATTTGTTATTTACGTTGAGTGCAAATAATAATAACATCTATAATACAACACATTTATGAAACTAAATCATCTAGTGCGCGCGCGTGTATATTATGGAGTGAGAAAATATAAAAATAATTATTAATAAAACTGACACTAATAAACTGATAACATTTTAACAGATTACAATCAAACCATTTCCTTATCCAAAACAAAAATTATGGTTCCTTCTGGGGCAAATCATATTAGAAGAAAGATAGTCATACAGGACTCGCCAATAGAACAGGTGTCAGATTTCAAGTATCTAGGTTGCAGCATCACTTACCAAGATGATAAAGAGGTTGAAAGCAAAATTAGTCTCTTTCAGTCGCTTTCTGGCTGTATCATTAAACACTTAAAGAAGAAAACAAGGAAAGAGACGCAATTGAAATAGGCCTATTATATTATAATAAATACTAAATGGTAGTGAGACTTGGATTAGAAAGACCAAAGATATGTCTAGAATACAAGGAACGGAAATGAGGTTCTCGAGGGCTGTAAAGAGTTGTACCAGGAGAGATCCTATCAGAAATGATCATATTAGAATGGAGCTAGGCAAAACTGAAAGCTTAAATGAGAAAATCTTCCGGTACAAAACGGAGTGGCGGTTACAGGTAGAGAGAATGGATCCAACTAGATTTTCAAGAAGAGTCCTTGACTATCATTCAAAGGGTAAGAGAAGTGCAGGAAGAACCCGTAGGCTATGGTTGGATGACTTCCATTGAGACTGGAACAGGATACTAGCCTAAGCCGTAAAGGATGTCGACGGCGACGATAAACTGATTACATAAGGATCATATTCCGCTGTCACTATCTAGACTATGGGAGCTACGAAACTTATGAACGCCTCGACTTGTTGCCTTTCTGCACACCTAACGAAGATAGTTATGAAAAATTCACCAGTGATTGAAACACGCTTAACTTAAACTTTGATATTCATGTTTCCTCACGACTATTCCTATTTTATAAATAAGTATTAATAATAAATAATATTTTTTCCACAAAAATATATTTTTGCATACACACTGTTTCGACAGTATTTTTTAACTGTCAGAAATATGTTTTTAATCTTCAGAAATATGTCTTTAAACTTTACTAATTTTTTTTAATTTAACGGATTTTTTAATTTACGTTTTATTTTCGTAATGGATTATTGTGTTCAGAACAAAATGGATTAAAGCAACTGTCAAAAAGTGGAAAACGGTGGCGTTTGAGGTAAACGCACTGTAAGAACAAAGACAGTTTCAGGAAATTTTATATAGAGCAAGTGAACAGTTTCAGCTATCTGGAGTGTTATATTTGTTTTCACTACGAGATAATCACATCAATAACAAGCAGTAAGCCAACATGATCATTTATGATCATTTCAGGAACGGCAAAAAGAGGACTTACAAATTAAACTGGAAAAGGAATGGGTAAAATACGTATGAAGTTTAACAAAGAGATGGCTCCTTCAGAGACAGTAATGAACGCCGGTAAAACGTGGACACTTTGCAGACAAATTGAGAAGATACAGCCACTAGAGACTAGTACGCTGTCTGAGCTGCATAACTCGCTCATTATTTTGAACGAAACCTATTTATCAGGCTATTACATACATTCCGATATTAGATAATTGTTCAATTACGAGAAAAATTACAAAAATCCCGATTTATCTAATATTTCGTTAGTAATATAACAATTGTAGAGAGCATACACTAAACACTAAAAACTCGAAACATTCGTTTCGGATTCGGATTACAATTCGTTTTAATCTGACACCATGCTGGATTTCCACAAATTATTTCAATTTTTGATCCCTTTTCTTCGGCCCTGGGTCCCAAAATTTTAAAATTTCCAAAACTTAATAGCGTACTACATTCAGGTGTTAGTTAAAATTTTCTTTAATTTCATACGCCACACGAATTTTTCCGATTTTATAAAAATTTTCACCCGCGTTTTGGCCTTACGTCCAAAAATTTTGGAATTATCAAAAATGGTCACTATGTTCAGATTGTCGTTAAAATTTTCTCTTTCATTAGATACCCAACATGGGATTTTTTTCACAGTTTTAACTCCCCCACATTTTTTCCTTTCGCCCCCCTATTTTTTTGGGGGAGAACAACCTCAAAAACGATAAGAGTGTGTGAGTAAAAGTATGGGCTGACATGTTCGAAAGATATCGTGAGACATATCCTAAACAGATAGACAGACAGACAAATACCAAACGGTCGAGTCAAAACTGAGAAATTCCTTCACTCGTCCAACTAATGTAGCCGTAAGATTGGCCACGAAAAATAGCATCAGCAGCAGGAGAACGAAGAAAGAGGTAGGCAGGGCGAGAAAAGTGGAGGAAATTATGATGAATTTTGTATGTACTTTCTGACAACTCTAATTTAAAATTTCTCCATGACATTTTTGTATATTTTATTATATCCATCTCCGCGTTTGACCCACAAACATTACAATAAACGTCACGTCGTATAAAGGATTTAGTATTAATGGAAATAATTCGGTGGCTAAGCCTAAAAATAATGAGTTTACAAAAAATAAATCAACTGCATAAAAATCATCATCACCTTCAGCGAGGATTTAACCAAAAATGGTTTGTTCCGATCCTAAGCAGATACGAGTATACTAAAGCTGGTCACTCCAACACGTCTTCGGAAGCCCCATAACTGTCCGTCCTTTCGGCTTATAAGTCAACTGTCGTTTGGGGCAGTGCGGCAGATATTCAGTCGGTTAAGATGTTCCAACCATTCTAGCAGACATTGAGCGATGCTATCGAATATACTCATAATATTCAGTACATCTACATTTCTTCTGCGATCGTGAAGACTACGTATATCCTGCCACGGGCTGAGAAATATCATTTCCTCCAGTTACAAAAATCTACGGGTGAAAATAGCAAACCATACTGGCCGTAAAGTAACACTTGATGCGTCATGCTAATCCGTTAGTACGCTATGGCCAGTCAGCCGTGACGCGACCTGGTTTGCCTGTCATACAGTTAACGTAATGAACATCTGATCTTCGTGGAAAATAGAGCATAGTCAGTAGAGCATTTTCTCTTTCGACGTTTCATCTCGGATGCTCTCATCACTAAATACTCGATCTCCTTTGTACAATTGCCTTAATACCTCGGTTTCAGTTTTCCTTCCATATACCTATCACCGTCCTTCCCCGGGAGTCCTTGTGCTGCGGGCAAATGAACATAAGAACCTAGCGTACATCAGACAACACACACACACCAGAGCGTTAAGACGCCACGACCGACGTATGTCTGCTTGTTGTATTTTATACCTCCACTAGCTCCGGACCGCAGTCAGTTGCGACCGAAGTGAAAATTTGAACCCGGTCAATTGCGACTCGGCCAAATACGATCGAAGACATCGTCCTATCAGCTACAGACACAGACTGCGTCTACCAAAGGCGTGTGAAGAGATGAAGGCTCACGCCTGGAGTGGTAATGCGTACGGCTGTTTCCAATGTTTATATACTGTTGCGACCAATCAACTTTCTGTGAACACATTTTTGCATATCATTGAACCCAGCATATGTGTTTCCATCACAAGCTCGCCATTTGTTTCAATTCCAACTTTTGGTTCCCTGGAGTACATCATTATTTTTGTTTTCTTTCCTTCATCTCAAATTTATGTTTTCCTTGAGAGATAAAAATATAATTCAAAATCTATGAATCACTGATACAGATTAAACTATTATTTGCAGATATGACGTCGAAAACGTCAAAACTAAAAGCCCAATACATTATGGGACTGGAGGAAATGAACCAATGTTATTAGTAGAGATATGAGGAAAGTAAGAAATGAAAGTCACAAATCGTCTCCACCTATTGGTAGATTGTAATTTCTCCGCACGATTTTCCCCATTCTGTTTTTTCCTCCTCGATGATTGTTTTTCTCCGTATGATCATCGATCATTCTCTACTCGAGAACCTTGTACGTTCCATTCAACAGCTTATTTATCGCGAGATGCCGCCTAAGGGCGTGGGCCGATCCGATCCGATTTTCTTCTTCGAATCTCTCTTCCAACCTGAAAAAATTGTTTTCTACACCGCTTCTTACATTCCTCTCGTCCGGAACAAGCAAACACATATCACCCAGAAATCTTGAAATTTATTCTTTCGCATTTCATTGCTCACCTTGATACCAGTATCATTTTTAGCTTTTTTCTCGTGTTATTTGAAGTGGGAGTCCGAAGACGGGTCCCGGGCTGATTTAGGGACTAGCCTCCTTCAGCCAAAGGGAAAGACAATGAGGTGAGACCCACACCAGTGGAGGGCGACCGTTAAGAATGAGGAGTCACATTTGGAGGGGGGGAGACAGAGACAAGAGTCAATGTGGTGTGTGTTTTGTACAACCGGTGTAATGTTGACGCCGTATATAGTTGTGTAATTGACGAGGCGTCTGGCATTACACGCTACAGTTCGTATTTAGCGTTGGGATGTGTCGTCAAGGAGCTGGATAAGATAACAAGAAGAAGACCGTGAGGGGGATTGTAGAAAAAGATAAAGAGAAGTGATCAGATCAGATTTTCTATATTTCATTCTTTTTTTTAATTTTATTTTTTGTATCGGCCATCTGAGGACCACATGCCAATTTCAATTCTTTATTCCCTGTTCTTTTCTTTTTCTCCAATATTCTTTCGTCTTTTCACTATGTCTCTTCTTCCTGTCTTCACTCCACTTTGAACCTGCGTTTTTCCCTCTCCTACCCTGGTCTCCTTCCATTTTTAACATTTTTGCCTGAAAAACGTCTCTTTCAATTGCTTCTCCTGCGTTTATATTATTTGTTTCTAAATCCTTTTTGACTTCTTTAATCCAACTTAATGTTGACTTCTTTCCCCACAGATATTTCAAGATCTGTTTTGTTAACCTATTGTCGTCCATTCTATATAAATGTCCAAAAAAATAGTAGTCTTCTTTTTCTCACTGTTTCTGTTATATTTCCTATACTTTTTATATAGTTCATCATTACTTCTTAATTTCCATTACTTCTGAAGTTTTTCGTGGGCCTAATATTTTCCTAATAATTGGTCTTTCCAATATTTCTAGTTTGTCTAAATTATAATTCAATGCTAGACATTCACTTGCATATAAGCATTCTGGCCTCATTACTGTACCGTAATGCCTTATTTTCGCATTTTTAGTATGCACCTTTTTATTTTATTTTTATATTTTTTATAAAAGATTGATTCCATTCTCTGGGTCCATTAATAGGATTTTATGCTAAGCTGGTGAAATAAAGGATGCCCGCTAAAATCGCTTCTTGCCTACCAACAGAGTTGAACTTTAACTCAAAATCAGAAGTCTTGTCAACTGTTACGCGCGTGTATGTCCTCAGTGTTGGTCATTAAGTTTACGTATACAGTACGTATACAGCGAGAGAGAGAGAGAGAGAGAGAGAGAGAAAGTGAAAATCTCCGCCCCTTCGCGAAACCTGTCCACAAGACTTGTTAGCTACAGGTGTTCATACATCTCTCATACAAATACAGTACGCACAACACAGAACACTAATACATAACGGCTCACGAGATGCTCAACAAAAGATGCGTTTTCTTGATAACTGCTAGTGACGAAAATGCATTTAGTGAGGTTCGGTCATTGACAATTTTACAACTTTTGTGTCGATTTTTGGACAAAACTACGGGAATTATATAAATAATTAATTACGTGTGTAGTGAATGCTGGTTCCTACGGAATATTCTAGTTTTATCTCATTAACATAAGAACATTGATTATGTGAAACAGGTATTATTATTCTGTATATAGTATGTAAACATTCACGCAAAAAAACATTAATTACATATATATTTCTTGTTTAGAGAAACTGTCTTACGGAGAGGCGTATTTACGGGGGGGATCCCCCCTAGAGAGTCAAAAAAAGTTGACGAATTTTATTAATCTCTTAATGTTTAGGCTCTTTTATTATTTTTTCAGCTCTGTTTTTCAGCTAGTAACTATTTTTTAAATAAGTTTGAAATTTGAAATATAGGAAAGCCAAATTTCAATTCAGTCAGCCAGTAGCCGTTTCAAATATCTCGGCTGTGCAGCAAGGCGTGAATCTGAATGTGATATAAGAGAGAAGATAAATAAATTTAGGAATATTTGTGGTACGATTCATAGAAATATTAGAAATAAACAAGACACAGCACAATGATTAAATTTTATAAGACAATTGCAATACCCACTTTGATTTATGCAAGTGATGTCATGACAAAAAAGGAATGCGGCAAGATTCAGAGTGCTGAAATGCAGTTTCTTCGAAATACTTTAAATTATACAATGCAAGATAGAATAAGGAATGAGGATATCAGAGCAGATCTCGAAGTAAAGGACATAAATGAAATTATTTCAATTTACAGAATCTTCTTGTAATTTGCTCATTTCCTCCAGTTACAAAAATCTACGGGTGAAAATAGCAAACCATACTGGCCGTAAAGTAACACTTGATGCGTCATGCTAATCCGTTAGTACGCTATGGCCAGTCAGCCGTGACGCGACCTGGTTTGCCTGTCATACAGTTAACATAATGGACATCTGATCTTCGTGGAAAATAGAGCATAGTCAGTAGAGCATTTTCTCTTTCGACGTTTCATCTCGGATGCTCTCATCACTAAATACTCGATCTCCTTTGTACAATTGCCTTAATACCTCGGTTTCAGTTTTCCTTCCATATACCTATCACCGTCCTTCCCCGGGAGTCCTTGTGCTGCGGGCAAATGAACATAAGAACCTAGCGTACATCAGACAACACACACACACCAGAGCGTTAAGACGCCACGACCGACGTAGCATGTAGCATTGTAGTAGCGGGGCGTCTTTGCACCCGGTGCATGACTCCAGCATCTGAGTCGAGCTCAATGGCTGCCTGTGGATATACATAGGTCTGGTTCTTCGACTGGTGCCTAATATCAGGAATGGACAACCGCCAACCAGTTAACTGAGAAGGCGGGGGAGAAAGGTTTTAATTTTTATTTATTTTAAAATATTTGCAATCAGTGGGCACTGCCGCATGAACGGGTTCAGATGACAGATGTCACCCGTTCCCAGTCCCGCGTGCAGACGCCGTGAGGCGTCGGTCGCTCCCCGCGAGGCAGAGAGCCTCCGTGCCAGTGATAGCGCGTAGCAGCAGCATTCAGCGTGGTCGGCATACTAGGAAGGGAGGAAGGAAACAGCTTGGCAGGTAAATTCTGGGGCATGGGCAGATGGTGAATATTCAAATTGAGGTTTAAGCAGGTTACTTAAACTTATGGCGGGTCATCGAGAATCGCCCGAGGGCGTTTGACCCGGACAGGGGGAGGTGGTTGCGTGGTGCTGATGGTTCTGAGGTAAGGGAAGGAAGAGGTCTCAGCTGCGGCAAAGAGAGTCGCAGCTAACGACCAGACAAAGGCTGAGAGAGCAGGAACTCGTAGACCTCCTCGAATTACACTGTTTCTAACAAACCAAGGAGATCCCGACAAGGAACGGAGGGTTCTGGATTGGAAACTTTCCAGCCTACGCCTGTTGGTGGCGGAGGCAAGTGACCATCATACAGGTGCCGCATAGGTCAATACAGACCGGAGAAACAACAGATAGAGGGTAACTTTCGTGCGCAGCGCCAGGGGGCTGCGGCACGCGAGGTATGGGTAAAGTTTGGCTCGGACGCCGCGAGCCTTGGCAAGGGTGTCCGTCACGTGGGCGTTGAAGCATAGGCGACGATCTAGCCGAACGCCTAGATACTTCACCGACTCTTTGTAGGCGATAGGCCTCCCTTCAAGGGAGAGGGGCTGGCATCGGGAGATGGACTTACGAGTGAAACAGATCGCCTCGGATTTCTCCGTGTTGATCGTCACCCGCCATTTCCGTAGCCAGTCCGGAAGCTGGTCCAACTGACGCTGCAACTGTGTACTCGCAAAACGCGGGGACACAGAGCTGTAATGATACATTGCATCGTCAGCGAACAAAGACAACGTGACTCCGGGCAAAACAGGCAGGTCGTTCGTGTACACGAGGTACAGAACGGGGCCGAGGACAGATCCCTGGGGTACGCCAGCGGCGACAGGACGAACTGCAGAGCAGGTTCCGTCGACGCTAACCCTGAAGGTTCGGTCGCTGAGATACGACCGGAGGAAAAACACTATGGACGATGGTAAGGGGGAGTTAGCAAGGTTGAAGAGAAGACCTTCGTGCCAGACTTTGTCGAAGGCCTTGCTCACGTCCAGCAGTGCGGCGGCCGTAGCCGCTCGCCTGTTGGTGGCGTCAGAGAGTTGCGTTACCACGCGGACTAGTTGAAGCGTGGTCGAGTGCTCTCTGCGAAACCCGAACTGTTCGTTGCGGATAAAATTATCCAACAACGGCGAGATGCGGGCCAGCAGGAGCCGCTCGAACACCTTCGAGATAACTGGCAAGAGAGATATTGGCCGATAGCTTTCAGGAAGCATGCGCGGCTTGCGGGGTTTAGGAACCATAACGATGTTGGCATTTTTCCACAGGCGGGGGAAGTACTGTAGCCGGAGACAAGAGTTGAACAGCTCGAGAACGAGGTCAACGCCTGAGGCCGGGAGATATTGTAATGCAGCGGCCCCGATCCGGTCAGGACCGGGGGCGCGACGGCGGTTTAGTCGACAGACAGACGAAACGAGTTCGTCTCTGTCGAACGGGAGGTCTGGGCCATCGGGAGGGCGAGAAAAATAACCAGATAGGAAGTCCCGGACTTCTGCCGAGTGAGCAGGGTCCGAAACGCCTCGATGAACGGTAAATTGCGACTCCATGCAGTCGGCGAAGACCTCAGCCTTGCCTTCTGATGAAGACACAACCCCGTTCGGGGTTTCCAGCGGGTTGCGAGTTCTCTTCTCGCGGGTCAGTCTACTCACCGCTCTCCAGACGGAGGCGTGGTCGACTTCAAGAGACTCAAGGTATGAGTCCCATCGATCAGAGTTTACGTCCCGCAGTAGCTGCTGAACGTAAAGGGACTGTTGTTGAAATCGTCGCTTAACGACTGGGTCTCGGGTTCTTTGCCATCTGCGGCGGAGCTGGCGCCGTAGCCAGATGGCGTGGAGTACTTCCGCAGGTAAGGCCGATTTACGATGATTCACCTCGAGTGCGTAGGTGTGTCGATCCATGACACCTTGGACCAATTCCTGAAGATTTGTGGCGCGGAGATCCAGATCGTCACGAGTGACGATGGGGTCCGCCGGGAGAGATGGTAACCTTCGAGAGAGCTCGTCATGATAGGATCGCCAGTTGACTCTCCTAACAATCTGAGCGGGAAGTCGGGGTGACGCCGACAGCTCTCGAACAGTTATAACAAGGGGATTGTGATCGGACGAAAGGTCCGACACAGACGAGACCTCGATGTTGCGGGCAACGTTCTTGACAACTACTATGTCAAGAACGTCCGGCCGATGGCCGTGAAAGGGGAAGTAGGTAGGGTCTTCAGGGCCGATGACATTAAGTGCCGGGTCGCCAGAGACGAACCGGAACAGAGAATTTCCATAGGCGTTGACAACGCGGCTGTTCCATGAAGGGTGTTTGGCGTTTAAGTCGCCGGCTACAATGGTTGAGAGGGGGTGGTCGAGGAGGGCGTCCCACTCCTCGGGCGGTGGCGGAGTTCGCCGGCCAGGCCGGAGGTACGCAGAAACAACTCGCAGCTCCGATCCGCCGGCGTCCACCGCCACCGCGCAGCCTTCAATAATAGATGTATCTAGAGGAGGCAAAAACCTGTGGGATATCCGCCTGTGGACTAAAACAGCTGTGCCCCCCGAGGGGGGACAGCGAGGGCGTAGGGGACGATCCTGACGATAACAGGCATAGGCAGGAAGGGAAAACGAGTGGTAATGAGCCAGATGAGTCTCGGAAAGAAGTATGATATCAACATCATACTCCGTTACAAAAGTCATCAGTTCAGATCGCCTGGGGAGTAGCCCGAAGGCGTTCCACGCAACGATCCTCAGGCTATTAGCCATTTAGGGGAAGTAGAGGAAAGAGGGCAGCTAATGATTGGAACACCAGGGCAAGCACAGTGGTCGTGTCGCGAGCAGTCCTGATGGATGCAACAAGATTATCTGCCCAGGCAGTCAGGGGATCCGCCGAAGCCCGGGAAGATTCCCGGGATTCAGGAGGACAAGCCTGACTGGCCTCGACAGGGGTAGTAGATGGCGCTGGGCTGGTGGACTGAGCTGGAGACTGCTCGCTGGGAGATTGAGGACGATGACTGGGGGCGGGTCGAGCCCGCGGAGAGGGTACAGGTGGAACCTGTGACGATGTAGGTCGGCCGGCGGAGTACCGGCGACGACGAGAGCGCTTAGATTTGCCCGATCGGGCTGGAGGCGGGGCTGATTTAGCGGCCATGGCCGCGTAGGAAGGTGCGGGCGCTCCGGTAGGCGCCGGGATTGAGGCCGCTGCAGGCGGCGCCGAAGCGACGACTGCAGGCGAGACAGCGGCACCGGAAGCAACCGGAGTTGCTGCCGGGACCTGGGCAGATGAACCGGTGAGAGGCGGGAAAGCCGCTCGCCGGTTAGGGCCAGGACCAGCTACACGGCCTGCCTGCGCGCCAGGGCGCACAGGAGGTCGCTGCGGTTTCATGGCAGCGATAAAGTTAAGGCAGCCTCGGTAATTAGCCGGATGGGCTCCTTTGCAGTTACAGCATTTAGCTGTGTACCCCGTCGTAGGCTTATCACAGCCACGATGAGGTTCAGCACAACGCACGCAACGCGGGGGCTGATGACAGAAAAGACTGCTGTGGCCGAACCTCTGGCAGTTAAAACACTGCGAGGGGCCGGGCCGCGGGTCAAATGTGCGGACTTGCACCCGTAGGTGCAGAAGATTCTGGAGAGTGTAAATCTCCTCGAAGGGGCCTACTTTCAGTAATTTACAAAGAAAGCTGTTGACAGGACGGCGGTCATCACCTTTGCCAACATGCAGGACGCTTACCGCGGTCGGCGCATAGCCGAGCGCAACAAGTTCCTGCCTGATGGCATCAGGTTCAGTAAAGGATGGAATTCCCGACAGAACGACCTTGATTTCTCGCTCTGACGGGAGGGCGAAAGTATGAAATGATATCTTACGCTCTGTCAGGAATGACTGGACAGAGCGGAAGTCCGGGATTGTAGCGGTCGTCAGCTTTAGCGAGGCGCCTTGGCACCTCGCCTCGACCTTGACCGAAGGAAGAGCTAGGGTTAGAGAACGCAGCAACTGAGAGTAATTCCTATTATCAGGAATTACAATCGGTGGAATGCGTGGGGAAGACACAGTTTGGGTTCCAGTTGAATACTCACGCTCGCGCTGAGTGCCGCTGTTACCGTGACTAGACGACTGATCTGCAGCTGAGGCGGGCGGCGGAGTTTGGGCCAGTTTTCGCTTGCGTTTGGCAGACTTGCCCTCCACAAGCGAGAACTGTCCGTCCCCCGACCCAACACTGCACATATCGACCGCACTTTGATCACTTTCACTATCACTTTCACTGTCGTGAGGAAGTGGAGTGGAACGGAAGCCGGTTGAGCATGTTTCCATTAAGGAAACAAGCGGCGCCGGCAGAGGATTCGGGGGCGTATTCGACGCCATTTCGGACAAGCCGAAATGAACGTCTACGCAGGTCTAGGATTGAGGGATCACCAGACACTGAAAACTATCCACAGGCACAATTGAACACGACACAGAACCGCACAGCACTCGGATACAAAAACACTCCCGCACTAGCTAAATAAAAACTGATTTGCACTGTTGATGCGAAGAATTCGATGTAGTTGATGATGCTGAAGAT
Source organism: Magicicada septendecula (assembly GCA_034769895.1). Classification (NCBI taxonomy): domain Eukaryota; kingdom Metazoa; phylum Arthropoda; class Insecta; order Hemiptera; family Cicadidae; genus Magicicada; species Magicicada septendecula. The sequence goes on from CM068373.1 coordinate 130,586,817, forward strand.
AATGGTGATGTTGATAATGTTGCAAAAACAATATTTCCGCAGAAATTAAGAAAATTCTGCAGAGCAGAAACAGACACAGCCTACCCGGGCAAATGCTCTAGGTAGACTCGACCGACGTATGTCTGCTTGTTGTATTTTATACCTCCACTAGCTCCGGACCGCAGTCAGTTGCGACCGAAGTGAAAATTTGAACCCGGTCAATTGCGACTCGGCCAAATACGATCGAAGACATCGTCCTATCAGCTACAGACACAGACTGCGTCTACCAAAGGCGTGTGAAGAGATGAAGGCTCACGCCTGGAGTGGTAATGCGTACGGCTGTTTCCAATGTTTATATACTGTTGCGACCAATCAACTTTCTGTGAACACATTTTTGCATATCATTGAACCCAGCATATGTGTTTCCATCACAAGCTCGCCATTTGTTTCAATTCCAACTTTTGGTTCCCTGGAGTACATCATTATTTTTGTTTTCTTTCCTTCATCTCAAATTTATGTTTTCCTTGAGAGATAAAAATATAATTCAAAATCTATGAATCACTGATACAGATTAAACTATTATTTGCAGATATGACGTCGAAAACGTCAAAACTAAAAGCCCAATACATTATGGGACTGGAGGAAATGAACCAATGTTATTAGTAGAGATATGAGGAAAGTAAGAAATGAAAGTCACAAATCGTCTCCACCTATTGGTAGATTGTAATTTCTCCGCACGATTTTCCCCATTCTGTTTTTTCCTCCTCGATGATTGTTTTTCTCCGTATGATCATCGATCATTCTCTACTCGAGAACCTTGTACGTTCCATTCAACAGCTTATTTATCGCGAGATGCCGCCTAAGGGCGTGGGCCGATCCGATCCGATTTTCTTCTTCGAATCTCTCTTCCAACCTGAAAAAATTGTTTTCTACACCGCTTCTTACATTCCTCTCGTCCGGAACAAGCAAACACATATCACCCAGAAATCTTGAAATTTATTCTTTCGCATTTCATTGCTCACCTTGATACCAGTATCATTTTTAGCTTTTTTCTCGTGTTATTTGAAGTGGGAGTCCGAAGACGGGTCCCGGGCTGATTTAGGGACTAGCCTCCTTCAGCCAAAGGGAAAGACAATGAGGTGAGACCCACACCAGTGGAGGGCGACCGTTAAGAATGAGGAGTCACATTTGGAGGGGGGGAGACAGAGACAAGAGTCAATGTGGTGTGTGTTTTGTACAACCGGTGTAATGTTGACGCCGTATATAGTTGTGTAATTGACGAGGCGTCTGGCATTACACGCTACAGTTCGTATTTAGCGTTGGGATGTGTCGTCAAGGAGCTGGATAAGATAACAAGAAGAAGACCGTGAGGGGGATTGTAGAAAAAGATAAAGAGAAGTGATCAGATCAGATTTTCTATATTTCATTCTTTTTTTTAATTTTATTTTTTGTATCGGCCATCTGAGGACCACATGCCAATTTCAATTCTTTATTCCCTGTTCTTTTCTTTTTCTCCAATATTCTTTCGTCTTTTCACTATGTCTCTTCTTCCTGTCTTCACTCCACTTTGAACCTGCGTTTTTCCCTCTCCTACCCTGGTCTCCTTCCATTTTTAACATTTTTGCCTGAAAAACGTCTCTTTCAATTGCTTCTCCTGCGTTTATATTATTTGTTTCTAAATCCTTTTTGACTTCTTTAATCCAACTTAATGTTGACTTCTTTCCCCACAGATATTTCAAGATCTGTTTTGTTAACCTATTGTCGTCCATTCTATATAAATGTCCAAAAAAATAGTAGTCTTCTTTTTCTCACTGTTTCTGTTATATTTCCTATACTTTTTATATAGTTCATCATTACTTCTTAATTTCCATTACTTCTGAAGTTTTTCGTGGGCCTAATATTTTCCTAATAATTGGTCTTTCCAATATTTCTAGTTTGTCTAAATTATAATTCAATGCTAGACATTCACTTGCATATAAGCATTCTGGCCTCATTACTGTACCGTAATGCCTTATTTTCGCATTTTTAGTATGCACCTTTTTATTTTATTTTTATATTTTTTATAAAAGATTGATTCCATTCTCTGGGTCCATTAATAGGATTTTATGCTAAGCTGGTGAAATAAAGGATGCCCGCTAAAATCGCTTCTTGCCTACCAACAGAGTTGAACTTTAACTCAAAATCAGAAGTCTTGTCAACTGTTACGCGCGTGTATGTCCTCAGTGTTGGTCATTAAGTTTACGTATACAGTACGTATACAGCGAGAGAGAGAGAGAGAGAGAGAGAGAGAAAGTGAAAATCTCCGCCCCTTCGCGAAACCTGTCCACAAGACTTGTTAGCTACAGGTGTTCATACATCTCTCATACAAATACAGTACGCACAACACAGAACACTAATACATAACGGCTCACGAGATGCTCAACAAAAGATGCGTTTTCTTGATAACTGCTAGTGACGAAAATGCATTTAGTGAGGTTCGGTCATTGACAATTTTACAACTTTTGTGTCGATTTTTGGACAAAACTACGGGAATTATATAAATAATTAATTACGTGTGTAGTGAATGCTGGTTCCTACGGAATATTCTAGTTTTATCTCATTAACATAAGAACATTGATTATGTGAAACAGGTATTATTATTCTGTATATAGTATGTAAACATTCACGCAAAAAAACATTAATTACATATATATTTCTTGTTTAGAGAAACTGTCTTACGGAGAGGCGTATTTACGGGGGGGATCCCCCCTAGAGAGTCAAAAAAAAGTTGACGAATTTTATTAATCTCTTAATGTTTAGGCTCTTTTATTATTTTTTCAGCTCTGTTTTTCAGCTAGTAACTATTTTTTAAATAAGTTTGAAATTTGAAATATAGGAAAGCCAAATTTCAATTTAGTCAGCCAGTAGCCGTTTCAAATATCTCGGCTGTGCAGCAAGGCGTGAATCTGAATGTGATATAAGAGAGAAGATAAATAAATTTAGGAATATTTGTGGTACGATTCATAGAAATCTTAGAAATAAACAAGACACAGCACAATGATTAAATTTTATAAGACAATTGCAATACCCACTTTGATTTATGCAAGTGATGTCATGACAAAAAAGGAATGCGGCAAGATTCAGAGTGCTGAAATGCAGTTTCTTCGAAATACTTTAAATTATACAATGCAAGATAGAATAAGGAATGAGGATATCAGAGCAGATCTCGAAGTAAAGGACATAAATGAAATTATTTCAATTTACAGAAGACAATGGTGGGATCATCTATAAAGGATGACAGAGGATCGATTGCCGAAAGCGATCTTCTATAATGCCATCGGTAGAAGAGGCATGGGTCGTCCGAGGATGAGATGGGTGCCGGAACAGGTTTATATAAGCTAATCCTTGAAGAGGGGACGAAGAAGAATAAGGTAGTTTTTATGTAGGCCTGTAGCTGTAATTACATTATATTCATATAGGCTAATAAAGACCAGCCCCTCTTCCTTTAGATAATCATTATTCGAAACAACAGAAGTCGAAAAAGTCTTCCCGAAATAATACCAAAACCTAAGAATCTCCTAAAAATACGCCACCCGTTACAAAATTCCATTATAAATGTCCATCTTTCGCAGGCACACAAATCCGCTGTGAAATTTTGATACTGTATATTAAAAAAAAAAAAAAACTTGTGCGGGCCATTGAAAAAGGACGTCATAAAAAATGCTGCACTTCCGTTGCTGAAAAAGAGGAAGTTGTCGACCTTTAACGTTTGGTGCCGTGTAAACTAAGGCGTTAAAAGCTATAAATAAATAAGTAAATAACAAGAATTTTGAAAAAAATAACGAAGGCCGACCTTGTGGCAAAGGTTAACCGCTTCTCTCAAACGACACGTGTTACACGCTTAGACTTCCTTAGCCTGGAATGTCGTCTGGACAATGAAATGTACGCTATGTATATACTACAGACAATATTGAACTTTGACCTTCTTAAATCTTTGCCTCCGCTTGCCAGTTTCTGCCTATGTCTCGCTGTCCTGCCAGCTGTTCCCTTCGTCTGTTGGTCGTCATTTGTCACTTCATTATTTTTAGGGGTGTTCGAGCCTTTGTCCATCTTAGGTGTACCATAATCTACATTGTTGGATCCCTCCATTTGTCCCAATTCGTGATTCAACCAGATGAGTCATTCAGTCATTCTCTCCAAATTGACAAAAAAGGTAATTTCCCAATAACCGAACCTACATTACATTTTCGATGTTTTGAGTACGCGACGGTATCGATACACTGCGCTGTGAAGAGGAAGAAGAAGAAGAAGGGTTTCAGTTGGTAAGCTACTTCCTTATATGGGGGGGGGGGTAGAATTCAACATACTTACGGGCCTATCAGTGTCTTATGAAGATTTCCTCTTTACAAAAAAGTACTATGGGAGGAAGAAGGAGGAGGAGGACAAGAAGCAACAATACCTAACCTTTTTCGTCTTTCTGTTCCCATTTCTTTTTGAGGAGTGAGCCAAGCAAAAATAAATGAACAATTATGGTTAAAATTGTCGGTTAAGGTCATAAAAATTGGATCGAATTTGCAACATCATCGTATTTGGAACACCAAAATTGAATCACTAAACCAGCCCCAAGGTAACATTCGGAAGTCTCTGATGTACTAAGTTGTTCTTAAATTGCGCTTTAGTAAAAGGGATCCCACATTTAATTAGATCTATACAGAGTCTTTATGTAGAGAATAAAATCTTAATTGAAGCAGGGAAACCATGAACAGCTCCTAGAGTTGGCCTGATCAATTGCGGAGTACGACAAGGGTGTACATTGTCACCTCTTTTTAATTTATATATTAACGATGTCATAAAGTACTGACAGATGTGTCTGAGAGAGAGAGAGAGAGAGAGAGAGAGAGAGAGAGAGAGAGAGAGAGAGAGAGAGAGAGAAACAATTCGCATATACGATTAGTAAACAACCATTATAGCTATAGAATCGGAGGATACTGAAATAACTAAAATACATGATCTATAGTGTCAATTTAGTAGGACTGTATATAAAAAATATGTATACATAATTTACATCAGAACAGTCTCTGTGCAACAGTTGGACTGCACCGTGCACCAATCAGATCGCACCGTTAGTAAGATGACATTACTGTTTTGCCACAATTAGTATTCATCAACCGCAGCTTATTGCCTTCAGTACAACCGACCGATTCATTTGTAGAATCATGTCAACAACAATTTTTTTTTAATAACTACACTGATGAGAAAAGAAATTAATTACTCCGACTATAACAGCCGCGTTGACGCCAGCGGGTAACGCTATAAACGACACAGTTATACTACAGTATAATTTAATGCCGAGTTGCTTCATGTAGTAAAATACTATTTTCTTCAGGAAACAAATAAACGAAAAAATAGTGTTTGAATGATACCCTCTTTTTCCAGACGATCAGGTTTCATGGCTAACGACGAGTACGACGTATCATGTATGGTGATAAGACTGACTGATGAATAAAAAGGAATTCATACGTGCAGGAAAGGAAGCGAAGACGTCAAGTTAGACGTTGGAATCATCAGACAGTACCATGAATATAAATGGGAGTATTTGGCCAAAATGGAATCTGGGATAAGGATATCCACTGTAGGCTTACTCGAGGACAAACAAGTATGTAAAATCTGAATCCCTTCTAAACATGGACCAGGAATTTGACTTCAAACGTGATCTTACCCCTTCTATTTAGCCAACTTCTCAATACAGTCGACCATTCCAATGTTGGTCTTCTTCTTCTTCTTCTTCTTCTTCTTCTTCTTCTTCTTCTTCTTCTTCTTCCTTTCCCTCAGTCTGGGTGAAATTCCATCATAAGCTTCAGCAAACTTTCGTTTATCCTCATTACGCGACCAAACCATTGAAGTGCCTTCACCTTTACTATCTCCCCAGCTGATTCCAGCTGAAACATATGGACATTTTCCTAATTCTGGTTCTCTCTCAGTTCTTCCAGCTTCCCGCCTCATTGGCTTGCAATCTGCGTTTATGTTTCTCTAGCGAGACGAGGTTTTCTGTGCTGTATATTAGTATGGATAAAAAACTACCTTATATGTATATGTTATTCGCAATTGTGGATTTCGGGCTTTACCCGTATTTTCGTTATCACAGTGCGCCAACCAAAATACTCAATTCAGCGAAGTGAGGATTTTATTTTGGGCGAAACGAATTGCGCACTCCCACAGACTGGGTATTTTGATTTACACACTGGTCGAAATGAAACCCTATTTCAGGGATTGACCAATCTCTTAGCATTTATGCAAATAAACAATTAATTTATATTAAAAAAAAAATTTTTTAAACAGTGTTTACATAAACATCCTGCACCACGGCCTAACAGCCCCGAAAATCTTTTCCGAATTAAATTATAATTGCTTATTACGAATAACATTTAAACCTACATTAAATGTACATTAAAATAACATATTACGGTGTTTAGCGGATTCAGAAATTTCTCAGGGTTCAACCATCAAAACCCCCTACGTTTGCCTACGCCCATGTTCATTATTTATTACCCTGGCCTCTTTAACGAGCCTCCATAATACCTTAACCTGCGCAATAACTCCGTACGATATTTCCAGTATTTTCCTTTTTCCAAATCCCATCTCCTCTACGTAGATTACCGGCAATTAACATGGCAATGCAAACTCTACTCAGAGCAGCTCTAAATAAGTCTGTGGGGGTGCGGTTGAACCAGTCTTTCAAGTTCTTAATCCAAGAAGTGCGGCTTCTTCCCGCATTCCTTTCCCTTGGATCTTGTCGTGTAGAATAGCTTATTGAAGGTTGTATCTTCTTCCTCGTATTATACTTTCCAGGTATTCCTAGTTTTCTGATTTTAACTGTATTAATAATTGCTTTCTCTTTAACCATTTAATAAATTCAATAAAAACCTTTTAATAAATTCTAATTATTTTTACGTTTTTTTAGTCCTGACTTCAGCCACACAATTTTTTCACAGCTAACATTCTATTGGTCACCTACAGTTATTCGATAGTAATAGTATCGATATCTCGATACCCATATGAACACAGATACCAACGTCATTTCCATGTGTTCATTACAACGAACTAAGTACAATGAATCGCTTGAAGGTAAACGCGAGGCGACGAAATCAAGTTAGACAGTCTGAACGTCAGTTGTCGGACCCAAGGCAGGTGCACCTTGTCGCCTTGACTAATTCCAGTTCCACTCTAAGCTGTCAAGGAAGACGTGTGAAGAAAAGGTCACACGATCATCGTTAATGTTATAATTATGAAGGTATTAAAAAAAAAAGCTGATCGCGGTCAGAACAAGGTGACAAAATCTTGCATAGTTAGCTCAAACCATTTACATGTTATGCAGTGGCGGCTCGTGACTTAAGAGGCTGGAGGGCGCTGCCTTTAGGCTTCTTAATTATTTATCAATATTGAAGTTAACGCACAATGGAAATGTCGCCAATATTTGATCACATAATTCATTAATAAAATAAGAATAGTAACACATGCAGCATGCAACGATTATTTAAAAATTTGATCTCACAAATATTGTCATAAATATTGTGATCTCTTGTGGAGAGTCAGCAGCTTTATTAATAAACATAACCACAAACTGTCGAAAGTGTTCACAAAAATGTCTATGCTGTTTCCACAAAAAAAAAGTGATATACTATGTTTACACTATATTATTTTTATGATACCTACACTTTAAAAAGACCATTTATTTATATACAAAGTCCATTCACCATTCGTTTAAATTATACAAAGTCCATTCGTTTAAATTAACGAACTTTCTAGCATCAAAGTCCTTCATTTCTTTAACAAGTTCCTTGTTGATAGATAACATCGCAATGGCATTCAGTCTATCGTTTTTGATTGTATATCTCAAGAAAGTCTTTAGTCTTTTCAGAGTCGAAAAGCAGCGCTCAGGTTCGGCAGTTGTCATGGGGGTAGTTATGACAATTTTCAGAAGTATCAACACTTCTTTGAAAACTGACGTAAGATTGTTTTCTTCTATAAAGTTAAGAATTTTTATTGCGCCTTTAATATTATAATCATGCCGTCTGTATAATAGTTCCAATTCACTCCGGAGTTTGTTTTCTTGTAAGAAAGGTTAATGCCGAATCACTAACTTGAATTTTTCTTCCGGAAAGTTTGTAGAAAAAAGTGGAAATAAGTCATTGGACATCAATGAAGCTGCTTCTAGGTGACCCGTGTAAGTAAATCTATCTTTTATGTGAGTTATAATGATGTCACGTACTTCTTTTGCATCCCCTATTCTAGTGCTGCATCCAACATTATTGGATCACCATTGTCTCGGGGAGACATCAAAATACATGGAAAACAGAACAAAGATTTCTGAATGTCTCAGCCACCCAGATCCAGTCATTTTTATTGGTATGCATCTTTTAAAAGCAGTTGCCATCTGAAAACACGATTCCCAATTTTCTTATTTTCTGTTTGCATTATGCAGAATTCAGGAGTTGGCCTACCTAATGACTTTAGTTCAATTTTTTGATCTTGCAAAAGTTATTGCTTTAAGGGCCTGCACTGAATGTTAAAATGTTGGATTAAATGTTAAAACAAAACCTAATATTTCTACTAGTAATTTTATACAAACCATTATGTTGTCATTGGTACTGACGAGCGCTTTCGGCAGTCAAGCCATCTTCAGGTCATTTACCAACCTTTTTGAAAACCTAATAATTCGACACTACAGTATTTCCCTAAATTATTCATGAAGCTATTAAAAAAAAAACACACACACAAACTCAAAACCTAAACCTAAACAAATTCCCGCACTCAATTAACCACGCCAGAGGTACTATAAACACTAAAAAGAGCAAATCTCATTATTATCAATAGTCTGCGATTAGTTGTACTGAGTGAATCACGCCACGTTCTGCTAAACGTGGCGCGGAAGCCTGCGCGCCGAGCGACCGTCTAAATGCCGTATTAGACTTAAGCTTACAACTTCGTTCAACTTTGGATAGAACGGGGGAATTGAGAAATGGGGGCGATTGTCAGAGCACCGTAATGCATGCTGTTCCGAAAACATTTCTGCTATTATCTAATACAAAAATATTTTCTTGTCCGAAGTAGCCTATTAAAGAAATACGAGTAATGACTTTCCACAAGTAGACTAGTGATAATGGATTGTTTAATGATATGATTTAATCTGGGGGGCGCGCGCCTTAGAACGAACCGCCCCTGATGTTATGTAAATCTTCATGGCACGTTTAAATGAATGTAGGCCTAGTATTTTAATAAAAAGAAAAAGAAACTTATTTGGGATCTTTTCGGTTAAGTGGCAGCATGCAGTGAGCAATTACTCTACGTAGCAATCGCCAGTAACAACGCATTTTACCCTCCAAGGCATTTCCCCCTCCAACGCATTTTGCAACCATTCCATGGTGACAGTGTGGCCGGTCACTCTGTATGCTGCAGTCGCAAGTGTATCATGAATATCGTATCGTTGCGTATCATGAATTTCCTTAAGTTAACAGCACAGACTCCCGACAAAGATTCAGCGATACAGTTTCTAAGAGACAAAAATATTTTACATAACCCAAGAATTTGTACGAACGACGATTAAATGAAACTGTATACGACAGGTAAAGACCGTTGGGTATGTTCTAAAAAGGACTCTCGAGAATCCAAACAAGTGCAACAGGATACATTACTAAATAATTCTCGATTAGATTTCCGCACAATCGTGCACTTCACTTACTGTTGGAGTAACGAGTTGCCTACACAACTGGGCAATACTGTCAAGATAAGTTGGATATGAATCAATCCACATGCATGGATTGGAATTCATACATGCGAGAAGTGTGTGAGCACCATTTGATATAAATATAAAAAATATAAAAATAAATATAAAAAATATGAATATAAAAATAAATATAAAAAATATGAATATAAAAAAAATGTCAAGATGAAAATAAAAATCAAAACTGTCACTGGTTATCGCTACGTGTGGAGGGGGAAATGCGTTGTTACTGGCGATTGCTACGTAGAGTAATTGCTCACTGCGTGCTGCCACTTAACCGAAAAGATCCCTTATTTGACTTCTATGTTAGACGGTTTTGACTTTACGTGAACTACGATGTCACTACAGTGTCTATCACTATGTGTCACTATACTGAACTTTTCGTATATTACAGTGGATTTCAACTTAAAGGCTCCTGAGGGCCAAAATTAACCTCATAAAACTATCTGTGGACCGCATCATAAATGACAAATTTTTTACAAGTAGCATAAAAATAAAGGCAGAGGTATTTACTTGTAAATAAGTTACATCTAAAAGTGGTAGGCCTATTTTATACATCTAACATAAGTCAGCATAACGGTATAATATTTATTATGTCGAATAATAATGAAGGTATAAGGAAGACATTAAACATTGTATATTTACATAAAATCTTCAATGTGAAAATTAATAAATTAATTTCATCATTTTTATACTGTTGTTCCATAGGTGCCTCTGTAAGACCATTCTCAGTTATAATAACATTTTAATTTTCATTTATTAATTACAGTAAATGGAGTAATTATTAAATTGGTTTTCCAATATAAGATCGGTTATTCATGCTGCCCGCGGGCCGCCAGTTGGAACTTGCTGGAATATTACTTGTGATAAGCAGGGGCGCATTTACGGGGGGGGGGGGACAAACGGGGCTGTCCCCCCAGAGGTTCGAAAAAGTTGACTAATTTTCTTAATCTCTTAATTTTAAGACTGTTTCATAATGTTTCTTTTCAGCTGTTTGCGCTAATAGTATCTCTTTAATAATAAATTAGTATCTCTTTTTTAAATATACAAACAGGTTTATTTCACAGCATTACGGTATACGTTTAAAATATGGAATATATGAAAATCAATTCAGTCAATAAGTATCTATCAACAATGTTTCAATAACGCGTATTTTTATTGTGTTATTACCGTCTACTTTAACGGGATTGATTTCAGGATGTTATTACACGATTTTCAGCCACTTTACAGATAGTAATGTTGATTACAGTCTGTAAAATGAACGGTGGCGGTTGGGACCGGCCAGACTGCCTGAGGTGCCCTCACTGACGCACGAACACTCACAGCCGGCCCGCGCGCCACTGGTATGATTCACAAAGTGTGCCGTCCACTACATAATTAAAACTTTTTAAACTTGATTTTAATGCTAAACGAAATTACCATTTTTGTAACCTCCACGAAATTTTAAGAAAAATGAGTCTAAACACTACACAATTGCGACAAATCTCTGTTTTCAACACTATAAAAATCAAGCGACTAATGTTGATGTGGAAAAATAAAAAAATTAAATATTGTTGCACTCAAATCCAAATTTTATTCTTTCGTATTCATACAATAATATACATGGTAATCGTCAGTGAAATATAAATAACTAAATATGTACACAAATTAGACATACAGTCTACTACTATAGGTCTACATAAGTAACAATAAATCCTACTTCCTACAGCCGAAATTATTCATGTTACCAATAGTCTTAATCTTAGTAATAATAGCGTTACCCTTTCCTTGTATGACATTTATCGTCAATCCAAACAAACCTATAATAATTTTAAAATGATTTTGAGAATATATTACAGAATGCGACTACCCTACAATTATAATTGGTGATATTAATATTTGTATAATAAATAAGAATAAGCATAACTCATTAAGCATACAATTATGTAAAAAAATATAACCACAAACATACAAACTTAAACATTAACTTTTTAAATTAATGGTACATAATTATTAGTATTATTACACCAGATTCATGAGTCTTCACTTACTGCTTTTACTGCAGAGGTGCGATTATGACTGTAAAGGACAGTGATTACTTGTTGATGGTTGTTGTTCAGTATCATTTTTCTTAAAATTTTGCGCAGAATTCAAAAACAATAACGGTTTTGCGATTTTTTAGCACAGTAAAAAAATGCTCTTGCGCTTAGAAATGTCCAGTATGTGAGTCACGGCAGCCACCAAGGGCCAAGTATAATCCGCTGCGTGTGTATTATTGAGGGTGAAAGTCGGTCTGGCCTGTCTCAACCGCCACCGTTCATTTTACAGACTTTAGTCTTAACTTGTGTTTTCTTTTGTATGACGCCGACCCGACCTCGGACCCCTCAAAGCCAAATTCTGGATACGCCACTGGGTATATGCATGCATAAGGCAGGAAGTAATGTTATGCGCATGACAGGAAGGAATTATCGATTATATATCATCAGATAAAACAAATATCAAAAGTGGTGAGAATATCAAAGGAAGAAGAACCGCTACGAATCAATCGCGAAGCAGAAAATGTTAATCAGTTCAAGTACGTAGAAAGTCTGCTAACAAAGGGCGACAACCGCACCATGGAAACCAGATCACGAATCGTCCTGGCCAAGGCTGTATTCACTATGAAGAGACCCAGCGATCTCTCAGCTCGGATTTGTGATAGAAACTGATTTAGAGCATCGCTCTACACGGATCATTACACTCAAACTAAGAAAAACGACGTAGAGTATATTGCTGGAGAAGAATGAAAAAACTAAAGTCGCCAGACATGGTGACAAATGAAGAGGCCCTAAGGAGAGCGGTCGAGACGAGACACATCCTGAACGCACGTAGGAAACTGCCGATCCGATACTGCAACGGACATATGTTGATAAGAAATTTCTTACTGAACTATGTCGCCAAAGGGGAAGTTGGAAAGAACTCTAGGATTTTGAATAATCGATTTAGGGAATTCAGCTGTTGAACATTTCAGACGAGAAATAGAAACATTGGGAGCTGAAGGTGAAAGCCAACAATAGGGCAATATGTAAAGCAAACGTTCAGAAATCAAGTCAAAGGGCCCGCCGTATGGTTATGATGACGATGACTACGACGACGACGACGACGATGATGATGATGATGATGAATAGCTAGTTATGCAAATGCCGAGCACCGTTTTCAATTAACCAACTACAAAACGGAAAGGTAGAGGTTGAGATGGCTAATTATTCAGGTTTTGACCGTTTTCCAAGAAAATACTGATGTCCCCCAAACACAGAAAATACTGCGACTGATTTGAAATGTGACTATAACTAGTAGTCAAAACTCGCTCACTATTTTTGAACGAAGTACATTTATTATTACGTTCCTTTTTTTTTGTATCGGCCATCTAAGGACCACATGCCAATTTCAATGCTTTACTCTTTGTTCTTTTTTTTCTTCAATATTCTTTCATCTTTTCACTGTGTCTCTTCTTCCTGTCTTCAGTCCACTTCGAACCTGCGTTTTTCTCTCTCCTACCCTGGACTCCTTTCATTTTTAACACTTTTGCCCGAAAAATTTCTCTTTCAATTGCTTCTTCTGCGTGTATATTATTTTTTTCTAAATCATTTTGGACTTCTTTAATCCAACCTGATGTTGACTTCTCCCCCCACAGATACTTGGAGATCTGCTTTGTTAACCTATTGTCGTCCATTCTGTATAAATGTCCAAAAAATAATAGTCTTCTTTTTCTCATTGTTTCTGTTATATTTTCTATACTTTGATATATTTCATCATTACTTCTTAATTTCCAACCTTCTGAAGTTTTTCGTGGGCCTAATATTTTCCTAATAATTCGTCTTTCCAATATTTCTAGTTTGTCTAAATTATAATTCAATGCTAGACATTCACTTGCATATAGGCATTCTGGCTTCACTACTGTACTGTAATGTCTTATTTTCGCATTTTTAGATATGCACTTTTTATTGTAAATATCTTTAGTTATACCATATGCCCTTTCCATCTTATGAATCCTTTCTTCTATAGCAGATTTTCCTAAACCATTCTCTTGAATTATTTCTCCTAGATACTTACATTTTCGAACCCTCTCTATTCGACCAATATCTGTTACCAGGAATTTTGGCGCATTTTTAATGTTCCAAAATATCCAAAAAGGAATATACATTCCTTTTTTATAATAGATAATTTTTAATGGTGGGATGGAAAAATTACAAAAATCCCGATTACTCTACTACCTACTTCTTTAGTAATATAAAAATTGTACAGCACACAATCATACAATAAACACTAAAAATTTGAAACATTCGGGTTTGGATTACAATTCCCTTTAGTCTGACACTCGACTGAATTTTTACAATTTTTTTTCTAATTTTCACTCGCTTTTGTGCCTAGCGCCCCAAAGTTTGCAATTTTCAAAAACGAACGCTACAATCAGTTTTCATCAAAATTCCAATCAATCTGATACCTCCACATGGTCCTTTGCGATTATTTCACAATTATCACCCCTTCACATTTTTGCCTCCCCCCTATTTTGGGGACCAATTTCAAAAACAATAGAGTTCTCTACAGTAACAGTGTAGATACGTGAGACATAACCCAAATAGATAGACAGACACACAAAACCAAACGGTCGTGTTGAAAATGAGAACTCTCTTCGCTGGTTCAAACAACACATTTCTGGATATTTGGCCGCCCCAAGCAATTTCTTACCAGAAGATGCCAACATTAGCAACAAACAGTAGGAATTAGCATCTGCTGTCAAATCGGATACCGAGATACAATCTCGCAGGAGCCCGCGCCCGAGGCGGTTGACAATTTGCGATTTTGGACTCTCGCCAAGCGGTATGCTGACTAATAGATTTCGAAAGCAGCAGATTGCGAGATTCAAGTTGAACGTTTGATCCCACACTTATTTACACATTACTCCCCACATGCAACTGTTACAAACAAGTTCTCAAATTTATAAGAGACTAGTTATTGTCCAAACAGCCTATTATTAAATTGATAATATAGTTCCAGTAAAATAATTACCTACAGTACTATTTAAACACAGTTACAACATAGGCCTATATAAATACACAATTCACACACACACGCATATATCCCTGGATAGAATACCAAGGCAGGCTATGAGCTATAATTCTGTAGAAAAGGAGGATAAGATGGAATAATATATAAAATAATAAGATAAATAATAAAATAAAATTCATTTATACACTCTGAAGATACTGAATCTATCAGTGAAAGGTGCGTCAAGATAATTATAGTAATATCAACAACTAGCAGAAATAATATAATTTGATAAGATTAATCTAGAATACTGCAAGAAACTAGTGGAGTTACTTATAAAGACATTACATATTGCAACAGTACAAATATATAGGGTACTGTGCATTGCACAAAGTAATTTAAATAAGTAATTAGAATAAATAAATAATGCATTTTGTTAATAATAATAGTTCAGCTTGCAATCTGAATTGTAAAAGGAACGCCTAACTTTCATGTTGGAACAGGTGAATAACGCCAGCTGCTCTCTGTAGGTGTGTACACACAAAATGTGTGTGTGCGCGCGCGTGACCTGTCTATTCCTGAAAAGCGCCACCCTTTAGGAACGCTATAAAGTATTTGCAATTATTTTATTTGTAATACTTGTGTGCATAATAGCACAAAACTAAATGCACCAAAATGTGTATTTAAATAACATGAATTAGTGTATAAAAAATAGTGCAAAACGAATAAAAAGTGTAATTATAGGAAGTTAAAATCAATAGTAATTACGTTAATTAAGATAAAGAAAAACGGTTTGTGCATGATGAACACCTATAAATTACCGACCGAGTGAATATCGGGTAATGTGCAAAAAACTTCGCAATTCGCGAAGACGAGCAAATTAAGTGTGACAAGAAAGCCTGGGTTAGAAGTGACGCTCTCGACAATATCAAACCTGCAGAATATTGTCGAGACATGATTTTGGCGCCCTGGGTATAAATACAGGGGACGCGCTAACATCATTGTCTTACTCAATCAACCATTGTAGCAGCCGGAGGCTATGCTTGGCGAGGACGAATCTGTCTCGTTCTATCATCTTGGCAGCCAGAGGTTCTACTCGACAACTAGAACTTCGTTATCTTGATCGACTACTATGGCAGCCAGAGACTCTGCATAGCAACAACAACAGTACATTAACCACAAGCAGCAGTCAGGAATTCAAGACTACTCATCAATTCGTGTAAGCAGTTGAAACCTGAGGCCATGACGAATGACGAGGGAGCAGCCGAATACATGCAGTAATCCAGAGTACGAGAATCCAGTAATCCAGAGTACGAGAATCCAGTAATCCAGGACTACAAGACTCCAAGACTCCAGGACTACAAGACGCCAGGAATCCAGGACGATAAAGGAGCATCCCGTATCAAGGACCGAAGAGGACACGCTGCAGATGTACCACAAATAATAAGGTGACAGACAAATAACCATGCACTTTAAAACCCGAGACTTAATCAAAAGACAATAAGTAACAAAGAAAAAAATAGACAATTCAATTCAAATATGAATCAAGAAATTGTATAACTGTAAATATGTTTGTGTACAATAATTAACGTAATATGTAAGACTGTTTAACGATAATTGTTATCAGTAACTGTAATTTGAAATCTATAATTTTTATATTTAAATTGACAAAGTCATTAGAGAATTTTATTAGAAAGCAATGCATATGCAGTAATAAAAAAAGAGCTTAGATAATTACAAGATTAGATAATCTAATCAATATAATATAATTGAGCTAGCTGAGAGCAATATAAAAATTTAGAACAATGTATTAGAATATAAGATTATATAATATGTTTGTGTGTAATATAAGACTACTAATTATGCGTAATAATTCCGTGATAATAATAATGATTTTGAATCGCAAAATAAATAAGAAATGCTATTAATAAATATTGAAATGATTTTTTAACCAGATTAAATAGCATTATTATTATTATTATGATTACACCCATATTCATCAACCACACGAATTTAATGTGTTGTAGTATTACATAAAGATTTGTCGCACATTAAATAAATTAAACTCGTTGTAGTGTTATAATATACACACACATATATATATATACGCGCGCGCGCGCGCTCTCGTGTGTGTGTTCATTACAACTTTCTAAAATTTGATTGTCACTGGTTTACCAATAGCCGGTAATTTATAATTTGTAAAAATTTTCCTTAATTTTATATCTACTGAAAATAGACTTTTATTTTTAAGTATGCATTATTATAGTACTTTCCATATGAATCTCCCTATTCAGTCTCCGATGAATCGAGGAAAATAATCTTACAATTTGCTATGTCGGCTGTATTTTCAGATCCCCGAATGTAGGGTCTGACATTCGATCCAGCCTCAGTGAAGTTGCCGAGAATGCATCACCGTAGAACGGACGAAACATTTGGCGTTACAACTTGCCTGCCTTTCACCTGAAAAGTAGTGTTGTTCTTAATAGTGCTACAAAAGAACGTCTAAACGGGCTTTACTACACACAAGTGAAACCTGGAATGCGACATACAAATACAACTGAAAAACTGAGTCACAGGAGACTCGAAATTGATCCCCCCCCCATATTTTTGAAAAGAGTCCACAAGACTCAATAGAATACGAGGTGAAAAAAATAAGGCAAGAATAAAACGTAGATAGCTTCTTTTTCTTCTTCTTCTTCCTTACCAGGATTAGGCACTTCTGCCTGTTCTGGGCTCACCATCTTAACATCGCTTTCCCACAGGCTTATAGGTTATAACCTGCCTTGGTATTCTATCCAGGGACATATGCATAACATGGACCATGTTAACAGGGACCTCCATCTTTCTTTATACTATGATGTTATTTACCTTATCTATCTTACACCTAATTCCAGTCTTATATAATTAATTGTTTCTTATCCACTCAAGTTTTGGACGACCGTTGACACATCGAAGAAATTTAATTTCTGAGGATTCCGTCGATCTAAAGTCTCCTTTCGTAGGAGCCCATGATTCCGGTCCATACAATAAAGAGGGGATATTCCCAACACTTTATAAAACTTTATCTGAGTGTCCCTCCTCATTTTTCCCTTCAGAGTTCCTCGTAAATTCCGTTCAATATCGTCAGTCTTATTTAAAATATCTTTGTTCTCTTCCTATGTTATATTACACTCCGAATAATTAAATGAATTATCTGTTTGACTGGCAAATACGATTTCTGATCATACCGGATACTTTCCTATGAATTCCATTTTTGACTGACATTTTTAAATTGCAAATACCACACAATTTACCACATTGTCACACATTTATGCTACGTAGTAGCATAAGTGTTAGAAACAAAAGTTACATAAAATATGGAGAACTAACAAATGACGCATTCGCCTTGTTGCCTTTGTTTGCAGCATGCCGGTAAACCTATTCAATTGAACCAACACCAGTAGTGTGCGACATGTCATTGGAAACTATAGCAGCAGCTGGATATTTGGTTATAGCTAATAGTACACGAAGAAAGCCAAGGTGATGGAGAAAATAATTATTTGTTAGAGGTCAAGAATCTCGGGAGGAATTTTTCAAAACATTGGTCTCCAACGATGAAAGTTTATTTAAAAATTTTGCACGGATGAGCAGAGAAGATTTTGAGATCACGTGATTTGTAAAACAAAGCAGACACCAACTATCGTGACTCAATATCAGCAGATGTGAGAGCCTTGTTGACATTGAGGTATTTATTTAGCTACAGGAGATAGCTAGGTCATAAGCAAACCACTTCCCTTTTTTATTAGGAGATGAACCACTCTTTGATTTTTGTAGTTTTTTATGCTCGCGATAGAAAGCAGACCTCAGATTCTTAATCTTCTTTTTCACTTCCAGAACATTACAGTCATATTTACTCGCAAGTTGCTTTAACTTATAATTTCTTACTTTATCGTCTTTATAAACGGTACTTTTATTATTCCATAATTCCGGTGAATTATGATAAATAACGTCTTCAGTAAATAACGTTGTTTTTTCAATACTTCACTCCATGTCGCATACTACAAGCCGCACCGATCCACTGACCACCGGATAGCTGGTGATATCGTTCGACATACTCAGTCTTGTTGAAAATTGACGCATGCGCCATTGTTGCATGCTACATGTCGCTTTGTGTTGTTTTGGTTGAAATAATCCTTGCAGCATGCGTCAATGGCGCATGTTACATGTTACAGTGGAATCCCGCCTTAATGCTTGAAATGTAGACAACCAATTCTGTCATCTGGACATGAAGTGTCTAACCGTTTCGTCAAACACATTACGTTTCTTTTGTTAATAATCCTTGCAGTATGCGTCAATGCCGCATGTTACATGTTGCCTCAGTGGAATCCCGCCTTAATACTTGAAATGCAGACAACCAATTCTGTCATTTGGACATGAAGTGTCTAACCGTTCCGTGAAACACATTACGTTTCTGTTGTTAATTGCTAAACACTATCATCCTTATGCAATGGAACTGAGTGTGCCACTTTCTAACGAGAAGAACAATTCGCGCTCTCTCCGAACCCTACCACTCTCCCCCCTCACTCATACTCTCTATCATAGACACACAAACTATAGTGCCAACACTTCTCAAAATCTAATAATTTAAATTTCACAATAGCTACTCCACGTTGTATACAACGTAAGGACCTTGAACGAGCGTAGACTGGCGGTCCTTCCTTGAAAACCTATAAATACCGTATTGTTATGTTAATCGTTGTAGACGCTCGCGGCAATAAGTAGAGTTTATTATGGTGCTAATGAGTTTAAAAATATAGTATGTGATCTTCCATTCAAATCAACGTTGCCTATATCGATAAAATAATCTTTCGCTTGTCCTTTTTGTGTGTGATTTGTTTGTTTATGGATCATGTACCTAATACAAAATATAAACCCAACATTTTTCATTTAAATGTATAGTTTTCAACTAGAAGCTTATACGAGGGTCAGTTGAAAAGTCCATGGAGCGACATCTGTAGCTTAGCGCTAGAACTAAAAATTTTAAAGCGTCGTAAGATTCAAATTTCCTGTAAACACTTGTTAATTTCCAAATCTACCTATTCATTCTGCCTATTCATTCATTGTTTATCAGCTATTCCAAATTTAAGGGTCACGCGTGTTTTGAAAAATGGACAAAATCAATAATCGTGTTGTAATTGAATTTTTTTTTTTTTAAAGGTCTAACAGCAATGAAAATTCATAACGAAATGGTAAATGTGTTAGGGAGATGCCGCGACTTCAGAAACAATGGTTCATAAGTGGGCACTCGAGTCAGACGTCGTCGTACGACCATTAAAGTGATACCCGCAGTGGTCGCGCAACAATTCTAGATATCATTAAAAACATTTCGTACACGGTATTGGAAGATCGGCGATTGCGAGTGAATGGCATTGCTGAGATCATAGGCGTCTCACATTAGCGTGTGTATCATACTTAAACTCAAGGACTTGGTAGATTAACCTTTGCGCATTTAGAACTATGGCTATGGCTACTAACAAACCATTCTTTTCGAAAGCGCAGCACCCCCTAACACATTTACAGTTTCGTTGTGAATTTCCATTGGCACTAGACCTATACTGAGAAAGAATTCTTCATTTTGTCCATTTTCCAAAAGAAGCCTGGCACGTAAATTTCAACCAGGTGATAAACAATGAATAAACTAACCGATATACTTGAAAATTAACACGTGTTTATATGAAATATGAATATTACAAAACACGAAAAAAGTGTACCAGTTTTACCACTAAGATACAGATGTCGCTTCGCGAACTTTTCAACTGACTTTCTTATAGTAAGGAAATTTGAAAGACATTGAAGAAAAACAAAGGAATGAATGAAAATATGTTGAAAATAGCAGAGAATCTGTATCGTAGAACGGAAAGGCAGGAGAGTTAGCAGGAAAATACATACTTTTACTGTCGCTTACACACAGTAGTACTCATTCAGTCGTTATTTCATAAAACTTAATTTCTGTACGTATACTACACAAACTTAATTTATATACATAAATACGTATGCTATTCAAAACTAAATTTTGATTTATACTACACAGTGGAAAAAACAATAATTCGTATCACTTATATATTGACGTGTTGAGAACATGGAAATCCAGAGTGACTCCTTTTCCGTGTTATATGCAGATGCATGGTTATTATTCAAGAAAGTAATGATGATTTACAAAGATCCATGTTTCAGTTACAAGAAGTAACAAGATAGTACTCACTGACACTTTCAAGAAAAAGACTAAAAGCGTGGCTTTTAAAGGTAAATATCCAGTGAGGCCTAAGGTAGGTATATAAACAACAGTACTTCAGAACAAGTGAGTCGTTTTAAATATCTCGGATGTGAAGTTATCTATGAGTGTGAAGTTGATATAAAAGAGAAATTAAATAAATTTGGAAATATCTGTGGGACGACTCACAGAAATCTTAGAAATAAAACAAGGCCCAGCTCAAGAATTATATTTTACAAGACAACTGCAATAACCAGATTGACATATGGGAGTGAGGTCATGACGAAAAAGGAATGCGGCAAGATTCAGAGTGCTGAAATGCAGTTTCTTCGAAATACTTCAAACTATAGAAAGCAAGACACACGAAGGAATGATGATATAAGAGCAAAACTAGAAGTAAAAGATGTAAACACAGTCATTTCAACTTACAGGAGACAGCGGTGTGATCGTTTACAACGGACTATCAAATGCGGCGCTGAATTATGAAGCCACTGGTAGAAGAGACGTGGGTGGTCCGAGGATGAGATGGATGCCGGAACAGGTTTATATACCCTAGAAGAAGAAGAAGAAGAAGAAGAAGAAGAAGAAGAAGAAGTAGAAGAAGAAGAAGAAGAAGAAGAAGAAGAAGAAGAAGAAGAAGAAGAAGAAGAAGAAGAAGAAGAAGAAGAAGAAGAAGAAGAAGAAGAAGAAGAATTCACTTGTTGACGACAGCTGTCTACAGCGAATTGTCTACAGCTGCCTCTGTTTCTCACGTCCTAATGTCCACCTACTTTTCGATTTCCAGTCCTGGCACTAAAAACTAAAAAATTTCCAATCTGGTAAACTAAAAAGAGAAGTGACAGTGGTCACTCTTGAGGTACTCCACAATTCATCAGGCCCACCACTAGGAGTTGTGGTCCATCTTCCTGTCTCAACTAAGATTTTGTTTTCCACGTAAAGACTTTGCATGATCCTCTTCATGTCGTCGTCGTCGTCGTCGTCGTCGTCGTCGTCGTCATTCTTTACGACTTAGGCTAGTAGCTGTTCCAGATTCAATGGAAGTCATCCAACCATCGCTTACGGAGTCTCCCACATTTCTATTCGCCCTTGGATGATAGACAAGGGTTTTTCTTGAAAATCTAGTTGGATCCATTCTCTTTACGTGTAACCGCCATATCCCAAAGGAGTTACGTCCACAACCAACGTTTTCTAGGTCTTCCTATCCTCCTTTGTCCAGTAAGCTTGTATTCCCAAAATCCTACTTGAAAAACCTGTCATCCGGTATGCTATTCAGATGAGCGATACTCTTTTTTGTCCTCCCCATTACGATACTGACTATTGAACATTTCAGATCCTTGCGTACGTTATCCTCATGCAAACTATAACAGATCGCAAGAACCTCACTCCGACACCAGTAGTGTACACACAACCACTGTCTTATAACACGTAGGCCGAGTCTCTTTCCTTCTTTTCCTTAACAGTGCTTACAATTTCTCCCACACGTTGACTGAAACTCGGTCAACTTGTGATCAATATCACGAAATGTGTCGCTGAGTGATATCGCAACCAAGACAGCGGAAATGCGACACTTTCTTACGCTCGCACATTTTATTTTAGATCCCACAGAATATTTAAACTTTGTTAAAGTTACAATGTTGCGATTCGTTCTCCTTGTGAAAGAAAGTCGCGTGGTCTTGACCACACCGGCGATGTGCAGCTCAAACTACAACAGATCGACCGCACAACAGTATCGATTAGTTTTGTTTGGTTTGGTCAGTCTGGTCATTGACAAAAAGGCGAAAGCTGAGTGTAGTAAATTCCAGAGAGTTTCTATTCAATTATTATTATTATTATTATCGGACGTAACAGCCATTAATTCTCTAATTACACAGTCACAACTATCTCATAGGCAATTGAGTACAGTTCCCGGTAATTAGCATACAGTTACAAACACGCTCCCCCCCCCCTCCTTAGTACTATAATTTGCATTGCATAAACATTACCGGTCTCTCTCATTGCTCGCTGCAAGACGCGTACAGTCTCAGCTTTTTCCGATATCTGGAGAAAGTTCTGTCTTATATTCGTCCTACTGCTGTATGCGTCTGAAGCCAATTAAGTGGAAGGCGGGAACAGTACAAGGAACCCACGATAAGTGGCCCCCAAGCTATTCGCACGCACCACAACTCTGACCGTTAGTCAGGAGTTCGTGTTCACCGTTTCATCCGGATAATTCACTTGAGAAAGTATTTAGCGAAATACCTAGTGGCCGAAATACCTACGAGGAAGCAGACAGGCAATGAAAGAAGCTCGTATTTCTGGATATTTAAGGAACGTAACCTGAAAAAATGAATACCTCAGACTTGATAGTGAAGATATAGCCTCTGCTCGAGTCTCTGCTCGAATATCACAAACTGTGGCATTCAAACATGATTATCCAATTAGAACAAAAATTCTTATAGACATCAAATTTTAACTCAGAGTGGTCGTTCTAATAACCTGAGTTACATATCATACAAAAGTGACACTGATTGGGAAGCTAAGTTAGCAGAGTTCAGAGGCATCTGTGGAACGATCAATAGATGCTTAAAAAAGAAAAACGGGGAAAGATATTCATATAAAACGATAGCTATCCCAATGTTCTTATATGCCAGTGAAACATGGACTCTTGGTAAAAATGAAAAGAATATTCAAACGGCCGAAATGAAATCTTTAAGAAGCACACAAGAATATTCTCTCCTACATAAGAAGAGGACTGAAGGAATTAGACAAGAACTGAAAGATCGAATCTTTGCACAAGATGATTCAAGACAATTAGAGGAGATGGTGCGAACACTTGAATCGCACGCCGAGTAAACGATTATTACCAGTGCAGCTTGAGATATGAACCCAATGGAAATAGGGACATTGGTAAACAGAGGAGAAAATGAGTTCCGGAACTGGTCAATTTGCGCCTAAACCATGGAGTGAAGAAGAAGAAGAAGGTGATGATGGATGCATTTTATTTAATTGTCACTATCATTAGAGTAATATAGTATAGATTATTATATTTTAAGTTTTAATATCTTAGTTTGTATTTAACCTGAGGACGGCAGCCGATTGTATGGGTGCCGAAACGTCGCTTTTCAAACGTTTCAGTGATGGCAAAAGTCCAGCTATTTTGATTCTAATATCTAAGATCCAACAGATCTTTGGGCTAACACCCAAGATCCTTAAGGAATGTGATATTCTTATGTGTGTTCACATGTACACATCGCATTGTTACTAACCCCGACTAAGTAATTCTGTTGTCTCCAACAGTAGATAGACGGGATTGGATTGAATCGAACCCACAGGATCGGAGGACCAGTGGATGTCAATCACTGCGTCACATTTCCTTTACTACAAATATAACGAAGAGAAATGCTCTCGAGGAGCATTCACGATGACAAAAGTATTGGAGTTAAAGTAAAGGCCTACATTGGAAAGACGAACCGTAATACACTGGAAAAAAAATTGAATTATTTTCACACCCGTAATAAACACGAACATGTAAAACAGATCGTGCATTACGCTTAATGTGCCACAACAATGTTACATTACGCTCTGTTAGTGTCATGTCATGACACAGAGGTACAATAAACTGAGAAGTGTCGGAAGTTCGACACCTGTCATTTGTATGTGACGCCAATAAAGAGGAACAACCGGTTCGACACAATAGCCGTAGATTTACATCCTTGCCAAAAAAAAGACAAAGTAGTACGAGCACATGTAACGTGATTTTGTCTTCTTCTTTCTATTTTACACAAAACCAGATTTACAAGTAAAAGTGAAAGCTTTCCGTCTGCAAGTTTTATTCAACACCAAGTTTTGTGTTTCCGTCACCGACGCCACTTTCTTTCTGCGATCCGGCAAATGCCAGCCGCCACAACCGCACAAATCGCTCCGTTTCGTAATACCCGATCTCTCTGTTCAACTTGACAGCTGATCGGCACCTCTCCTCCTACTTACGTTAATTTTTACAGATATACTACTACTTTCTTCGCTGTCAACTAATTTTTATTTAGGTCGACTAATTTTATCAACAGAAAAAGAAAACTTTTGGCCAATGAGTGAGAATCCTTACGCCAGCATTTCTGCTTGCTGGTAAATGAGGATATAATCGAAGTAATTAAAAACAGAGATCCAGAACATGGTACGCAGAACAGTGTTCAATACCCTGTGGTCCGTAACAAACCATTTAATACAGAAGGACCTCAAAGTTGCGTCCTATTCGAGAAGAAAATTAAACTTCATTACACGAGGTACAAAAAGAGACAGCGTAACGTGGTGAAAAAATGATGCAGGACAAACAAGACAATTAAAACGCCTCAGCCAAACGGCCATAGACGTTTTCTACAGACTAGAGCAAGGGTGCTCGCTGAACCACCCTCCACATTTTCCTGCCTTTCACTAAAATCCTAATGTTTCCACATACACTGTGTTCAAGAAATTCCTTATATAATTTGAAAGAAGGTCTCCCACATTTCGTTTAAATGCACTACTAATCTTAGTTTTTTCACCTACTTGTGCAGAAGTACTAGGTTGAGGTTCAGTTGTATCAGATTAACGTTTTCTTTTCCCTACGTTTTTTCGCTTAAAAAAAAATTCATGACTATTACAAATATCGGTATGGAGAACCATACATGACTTCCATGTTCTAAGATTTATATTTAAAATAATTTTCGAAATGAAATATTTCCACAAAAACTACTTCTTTCTTCAGCCTTAACCACAGTACTGTGGTCACTGACGTATACCACCTCACGTTAGCGCACTCGATTTTCACTGATGATGGCAGTCGATAGCACTCCCGAAACGTCTGGTTTTGTAGAAAACATTGGAACACGCCGAACAGCCCGGGAAGGAATTTTAACAGCAAACTAGGCTACTTCTTTGTTGCCGATAACGTAGTACACATGACATATTTATAAAAATTATCCCCTCCCCATTCAACTATCATTTTCATTTATAGAAAATTATCCCCACCCCTTTCAACTAGTCTCTTTATTTATAGATATTTCATCTACGTTTATTCAGTGGATTATTATGATCTTCTGTTCAGGATACATTATTTATCAAAATTAAGTACTTTACTATTGTTAATACATAAAAAGTTGTTGGTAAACTACCCTTTCCCCGTAACTGAACTTCACCAAAATCAATAGGCCTTGAGTCCTCTACAAATCAGCCACATATGCAAAAAATTATTTGATTCTGTTTGAATTTGCGGCTGTTATCGTTTGCCATAGAAAATATTCTACACACCGACACTTTTCGACAAATGACTTTTCTTCATGTTTTGAGGGTAGTACAATCAAAATGAGCCCTTATCTCGAACACGATTTTTTGCCATCACCAGACTTCCATTTCCTTATGGAACATAGAAGTAAAAATACTACACAAAACAAACAGAATATAAAAACCCACAAACTGCAGAAAGCGGCTACTTCACATCCGAAAACAAAATTCAAAACAAAGCAACTAGCACTCATAACTTTAATAATTTCTGAAATCACATGTGAAGACATAGTGTTACCAGAAATCAAGAAAATAAAATGTTCCTGCACATAAAAATTGAAACACGTAAACAAATATTCATGATTATAATTTCCGAGGTAACAACCGATTACAATGACATACAAAAAATGTACAAAAATTATCTAGCCATCAGAATTAAAAAAAATTGGTATGCAGAACCGTACATGACTTCCATGTTGTACGATTTATATTTAAAATCATTTACTTGAATATGGTTCGATAATTTCTAAGAAAAATATCCCTCACCTTGTAAATCGAGTTGACAAATTGAAATGAAATATTTCGATAGAAACTACTTCTTTCTTGCCGATAACGTAGTGTGCCGTGTTTTGGGAAAAACGCGGCGGTGTTCCTTTATATAGCGGAATGATTAAAATTACGTATTTGACTACGCGAGGGGTACGTAAAAATTTACGTATGATTATTTGGACTTTGTCGCTATGATTTATCTCCTTGCCGGCCGACCCGTGCGCGCTCTAGGTCTGAGGTTCCGTACTGTTTTTTCAATCGCCGGTTTGGGCAGTTCAATTTTTGCTTTCAGCGTATTAACATCTGGTCTCCGGCTGACAGAGTAAATGTAAAGGTTTTTGTCTTCTAGCTGCTCTGCTTACGGATAAGTAGAAGTCTACGCGACCTCCGGTAAGTGTATTAACATATATAAATTAATTATTCATAAAAACAAATTGTATTTATTTGATATTAACTCAGATGCAGTGCGATAGGTTTTGCAGTGATGATCACCACGTGGCAGGCACCAGGTTAAAATTTGTTTTATTTATGTTTCAATCTTAATGCTGGTTAACCGAGATTAGTAGTAATAATATAATAATGTGTTATAATAATGAAGTAATAATCATACTCAATTCCTTAAACCAGAATGGGGCGTAAGTCAGTTATTTTTCTGAAATCAGTGTACATCACGGACTTGTTAAAGTTTGCTAATTCCTGTAAGGGTGAGTTAAGTGCTTCATGAAAACTGGTGCATAACTATTAATTGAAATGATTATTATCACGGAATGACTATATTTGGACATATTATATATTAAAATATTTAAAAGGGTTATTTTGAAGCGATTTATTAGATTCAAGGGTGTTCTATACTTAGTGAATTTTCGGAGTTTATAAACTGGGCAGGCCATGCAATGTCAGCTGGTAAATGTGGTAGCGTGTTTTATTAAACTTGTAAGTAATCCCAGATATAATTGTGCGGGGTTTCTGATGTAGACGGGAATCTGTCCCGCTCCAGAAGGAAGGCCGAACACCCGCCTCCGAGGACGTAGATTTAAACACTTCCGTCAGCTGTCAGCCGGAATCGACGGACAAATACACTCAACCGGACCCTCTACATACACGCTGCTAACCAGGTGAAATTTAAGCTTATTAAACCAAAATGTTGTGGCCGATAAACTCTTTTGAGACACTTGTGCAGACGCTCCAGTTTGGAGAATTATTTCCGGACAATGGGGGTTATATTTTACTTTGTAATTTTTTGTAAGGCTTACGCCTCCTGAATATATCAATGTCTATCTCATTCTGAGAATTGTAAACTCGGCCAGGGTCATGCATCACCCGGGTCGAGGGGAGTTTTCTGTAAAAAAGGGGCCGGCATTAAATTGTTTCTGTGTTGAGCATGCATGTGCAGATGTATCTGTCCACGTTGGGAAATTTTACGGTTAATTTAATTTTCGGTTAATGAGGGCTCATGTATTTTATTATTAATTTAATGATCTGGGAGGTGTTTTAACATGTGGGCGACTCCTGTAGGGGCCGTTCACTGCAGGACTGTATCCTGTCATATTTTGCTGGATCTCGCCCGGACGCATGACCATGCCTGAAGTCAAGTTTTTTCATGAACACTTTAAGAATGTTTCAGTACATTCATTACATAGATTCTGTTTTGCAAAATTCAATTCTACTGTTCACCTAATTTGTAAACTTTAAATTTTGCCATAGCCAGTTTAAATATTGTCACAGTCTATATTTTGCCATAGTTTAAATTTTGTAACTGTTAACCTTTTATTGCTCACAATACCAGTTAATTAATGTTAAAGAATACCAGACTAATCAGTATCAGTTATGAGTATTTATGGGTGGTTACGTTCCACTAGTTTATTAAATTTTGTCAGGAAAATAAAAGGAATGAGAAATGCAGTTAGGCAACCGGGCATCCATGTTAACCTCGTGATGGCACTCCTTATCATTATCATTGACGAGATCCGAAATTGATAATTAAACATCTGCGTGGTATTTGCGCGCAGGCCACAAGGCTTATATAGAACATTTAGATTTACTTATTATCTAATTAGAATGTTGGGGCATGTCTACTCTACTCTTTTGGGATATTAATTGAGGTTTTGGGGTTTAGTCATTTATTAATTGAAAATTAAGGTGGACCGGATACTTGGTCAGAATAAGGGGGGGTTGAGGGTGTATGATGACAAATATACGCTGCTAACCAGGTGAACATGTGATGTGCTACTTATATGTAAACGTCTTTCTATGTCAATTATATGTGTGTTTTGTGTCTCATGTGACTGTTACATTATTATACTTGATTATGCATATGTGTATATATCTATATATTTATATCATGTTGTGATTGGTGTAATTACGGGGAGGGTCGAGACTGTGCGCCATTCCACACTATTATTATTATTTATGTGCCATTCAACTATTTATTATTCCATAATTATTCAACTATTTATTATTTATTCAATATTTATTTATGATAATAATTTATTATTTGTTATTCGGCTATTTGGCGATGCATATGTTACTTGACTTATAATAACGATTGAGGGGTTTTGGAAGTGAGCTATTTTGAGTGTAAGGTACTTGCAATTATTGTGCTTTTTTTAAGGGTATATATATATATATATATATTGTATAAAAGCCGAATACAATAAATACTGTAATTGTTATCTTAGATCAGAGTTTCATTTGCAAGTCCCATCATACTGGACCCAGCACAATTTTGGCTTCTCTAGGCTCTTGCCTAGTTCTAAATAACTTGTGGCCTCTCTTTCAAAAAAAAAAAATAAATAAATATAAAATTAAATATAAATTAAAAAAAAAAAGTAAAAGGGGAAGTTGTTTTCTGTAGATAAAAGCATAAAAGGAAAGAGGGGTTACAGTAGTACACATAAATAACAAAATTATTCCCTCCCCCTTCAACTATCATTTTCATTTATAGAAAATTACCACCTTCCCCTTACACTACCCTTTTCATTTATAGGTATTTCGTCTACCTTTCTACAGTGGATTATTATGACCTTCTTTTCATGATATTTTATTTATCAAAATTAAGTACTTTTACTCTTGTTAAAATGTAAAATGTTGCAGGTAAACTAGCCCTTCCCCTTAACCGATCTTCAACAAAATCTATAAGCCTCGAGTCTCCACAGCTCGGGCACATATGCAAAAAATTATTTGATTCTGTTTGAATTTGCGACAGTTATCGTTCGCCGTAGAAAAAATTCTACACACACACACACACACACACACACACACACACACACACACACACACACACACACACACACACACACACACACACACACACATTTTGGAAAATGACTTTTCTTCACGTTTTCAGGGTAGTGTAATCAGAATCAGCCTTTATCTCGAACACGATTTTTTTCGCGATCACCATACTTCCATTTCCCTGCGGAACATGAAAGTAAAAAAGAGCTTAAACTAAAACTGAATGTCTAAAAAATATCCATAGATGAAAAACTAAAATTTCGATTTTTTAAAATCAAAACTGATTACGGCCCTCCTCTCTTTTACCTCACTTTTGTTTATTTAAATGTTGTTGCTTAGTAATGTTTTCTTTGGGCGAAGTTCAAGTTAATATGGAGGTGTATTTTCAACCTGGTCATACACTGAACATGTCTATGGCTTCTAATTTGATTTTATATGCTGTTTCCAGTGATTTCGTTATGAATAATCTGTTAAATATTTTTCATTTGCAAATAGTGGTTTTGAATTGATTAATCTTTTGTCATATGCATTTCTTATCAGTGAAGTAGAAAGTTACTCGCTCTGCATCACTTCAATTACGCGTTCGACACGAACGAAATTACGGCTCGGGTTTCGTGATGCACATAAAAGAAGTTTCACTTCAATAGATACGTATATAGATAGGTAGATAGATAGATGTATATATATATATATATATATTATTTATATAGATAGGTAGATGAACATACAGCGAGTGAGAGAGAGAGAGCCAAACAGGTGTGTAGTGTACATCTGACCAATTGATAAGTCATGGAAGACAGGAAGCACGGCCCAGCTGGTATCTTAATCAGTTACGCTGAATCGGTCCACTTGTTCAACGTCTGTTGTGTAACCTAGCACAGCTATATCACGGACATTCTACGGTAGTGGTTCCCCCCAGACGTTTGGAGTCGCGGAGGAGAGAAATTTTTGGGCTAAGTGTTAACTGGTAACTAATACAGCTACTGTTCAACAGCTGATGAGAATATTGAAAACAATACGCGTTTATTAAAACCATCTAATAAGTATTGATCGTTTTAGTTAAAACAAATATTTTCTGGTAGAACAAGCATTGTTGGGAGGTATTAATTTTGAATGGTATTATTTAAGGCATATGAAGAATTTTTGTGTTTATATGATTGTGACTACTCCCAACTTGGGTACTTACAGTTCACAAAAATTAATCACTGAAAATTCTTTACATTCTGTCACTTGTTTGGGACCCCTCAGTGCCTTATCGAAGCACTGTCCGTGGTTTATGTGGTCCAGTGAAAGTTGAGACCTATGCCGGACAAGCCTCAGCCCAGAAAAACATGTCCCACAACGACCCATCTATTATCCCTGTCCTAACCTACCTTGTTATCTCTTTCATCGATCAACAGGCAGACTGAGCTTGCTAAACGTGGAGATGGACTAGGGGAAGTGAATCACAAAATCAAAGTACCTGGTCCTCCGGCTGGGATCCCACGATAGGTTAGCCCCCTGTCTGAGTAAAACAAACTCTGGCTAACAGCCCTAAGGAAGCAGAGGAAAACGTATGAATCTTCTTGGCAAGACATGGCAGAAGGGAAAAGGCTTAGAGGAGCTCAAGACTCAGGAATGAGTTGTAGCACTAGGTATGATGCTGATGATCACGATGATGATAATGACTTGTTTAGGAAGGTTTGAATCCTCTTCTTCTAAGAAATATTTGATATCTCTCTGAGATGATGTTTATTGAGTTTTCTAGCATCTCATTCAACACTGGTATGAAACTGGCGAAGGTTTTGGAAAGAGTTGGCAACCTGCAAACTTGAAAAGACGATTGTCCATATAGGCTAATATAAAGACGTGTTTATTGGATTAAAATCGGGGAACTGTGTTGGCGAGTACATTGTCCTATATTTTTCATCAAACAGTAAATTCCGTCACTCAGATTGTTCTGTAAGTGGATCCGTCCTTCGGCTTATAATTTAATAGTTGTTTGGCGATGTACCAGTCATCCATTTCATTAAGATGTTCCAACCCTTTTAGCCGATATTGAGCAATAGTATTGAGTATATTCATAATATTCAATTTCTGCCGTGCATCAACATTTCTTCTGCGATCTTGGAGAGTGTATCCTGCTATGCGCCTGAGGAATGTCATTTAGGCCGCTTGAATACAACTGGCCTGGGATTTCGTTAAAATCTAATTCTCATACGAGCCTGGTTATCAGCAAACAACAACGTGTCAACTTCAGAGTTATCAATCATAAAATGCTCCGGAAAGTTCATCTGCCAATTGTGTATGACATCATCTACATATAAATTAAAAAGAGAAGGTGACAATGGTACCCATGTTGTACTCCACGCTTGATCAGGCCCACAATAGTAGCTGTGCTGTCTGCCTATCTCAATTAAGATTTTAATTTGTTTTAGAGTAAATATATTATCAGGCCTGCCTTAAACACGCTCTTTGTTTTTACCGAATACTTGTTGTGTCTATTCTCCTCTTCGTCGTGCGTCCGTACGCCAAGTCCATTGTAGTGTATCTTTTATTCCAGAACGGTTGTCATATTAATGCTTGTTATTTTTGCTTTCTTTTTGGCCCTCTTTTGTAGATACACGTTACGCAGGCTTCCGCTCTGATCTGCTTGTATAAAGAGTAAAAAGATAAAATACCTTAGAGAGGGGAAAAGCTGGTGTGCTTTGTCGTTTAGACTAAAACGACCCTGAGACGCCATCTCACTGTACCCGCGTGCATGTCTGCATACCGATTGCGGAAAATGTACACCTTATCACCTATGAGTATAAAGTGTTTGTGTATTGAAAAGAGTACACTGTTGGGCATACAAACTATGATTAATAACGTTTCTATACCGTGTACTGAGAAGGGGGAGAGGGAGAGAGAGAGAAAGAGCGAGAGAGAGAGAGAGAGAGAGAGAGAGAGAGAGAGAGAGAGAGAGAGAGAGAGAGAGAGAAACAGACAGACAGAGAGGATGTTTATTTTTACGTACTATACATTTCTTCATACACCGATATTTTTTTCCGAAACGTTTCGTTTCCGTCTGGCCGCCATTTTTGTGTGGCTGTGTGTGTGTTTTTAAGGAACACTTTAAATCGTAAGAAGAGATTGAGAATATCTTAACGAATTTGGTACACGTGTTAATAGTGTTCTTTAATAAATAAAATATTACGGTTACTTTGCGATATAAAATTCCCAAAATGGCGGGCACTTTAATTTCTTTTACCACTAATAGCTCTGTAAAATTTAATTTTATCAACTTACGATATATTACATAAAATGTTAAACCTTGTATTGTGAAAACAACGCCATCTTGTCTTTGCAAATCTGTTAACAAATAACTGAGTTATGGCGAATATAAACACAAAATAGTTGCCAAAATATTTTAAATGAATTATTTCTTCAAGATTATAACGTTATAGGCCTACTTTTTAAAATATGTGAAACCCATTTAAATCAGATAAAATTATTATCATCGTTATTAAACTATTGAATAAATATGTTTTCAGATAATAAATACTTATGCAAGTATATTTAGTTAAATTATCATCGTTGTATCACTAATTGACGCAAGTTTCACATAATAGATCTGTATCATCAAAGGCTTGTGTATGAATGAACGAATAATCGTTTTGATTCGATTGCTTTAATGTTTTGATGGTTAAATTAAAAATATTGAACTTTATATTTTCTTTATTTTAATTAAATCCTTAAATTTTTAGTGACCGTCCATCAGTGAATGTTTTAGTGGATAGTTAGTGAGGATCGGTCAATAATACAACTTTTAGTAATTTTGCGTCGACGTTTCGACAATATTTATTGTCATCTTCAGGACCTGTGTATGAAATACAATAGAAATATCAAACACAACGAAACAAGTAAATATTTGGGTGAACGTGTTGGTGATGTGAGTGTGTGCATGTGTATGTATGTATCATTTTTTATGTGAAGACTTATGATAGTTTGTTTACATCTTCAAATTATCTTTAAGAAAGCGAGCAAATTATAGTATGAGAGAACTTAATTTATACAGTATTACAATTTAAATTACTAAATATAATGTTATTTTAATTAATTAAACAAACAGTAACCAACAATTGGATATTAGATTGGTACAAAAATTGTTTATACCTACAACAGTCAACACATAGCAAAGTAATATATTACCTATAACTAAAACAGATTAGGGGATGTTCACTACGTAATTCTTAAAAGTTATTTTTACCATGTTTTACTCCCTACTGGTGTTAGCAAACAATCATAATTTAGAAACATACAATTTACACAATATTGTAAAACATTACGACTTAAATCAGATAGTTGACAAAGGTTACACACAAACGTTTCTGGTAAATTTTACTAACAGGTAAACTTGGATAATACGGTAATTGTAATCATATTGTAAAATATAGTCAAGAGTACTATAGAATAATGTAATTTATGTATGTGTCCACAATGCCTTTATTTTAATATTTTAAGAAGGTCACAAAATGAATATTTGGGAAAATCTCATTATTTACAAGAATAATAATAAGAATTTTTGCTAATTAACGAACAAATTCAAATAGAAACAAAGCAAAATGATGTCTTTAAAATTATAAGTTTATTAAAGCAAAAAAAAAAACAATAAATATTTTAAATATAACCATCGAATCAGCTGACTACGTAAACAAACATTACAGCAATAGAAAATTTGAATCGAAATAAAACAGAATATTCATTCATTTATATTGTAATCGAAACAAAATCGAGTACGCCAGTTCGTTAATTCATACAGAAATCTCTGATGATACAGACTATTCTGCGAAACGTTACGTCTGGTAGAAATACAACGATAATAATTTAACAAAATGTACTTGCAGAAGTACGAGTATTTATCATTTGAAAACATAATAGAGATCTGCAAGAAACAATCAAGAGTTGCATACAAAATACAAGATGAAAATTATTAAACTCTTATAATTTTAGCAAATTAAAACATATGTTTCATATAATTTGGAGAAATATAATAGCTATATTTTAAAAATTTAGTTTAATTCATAATAAATTAATTGTTTTAATAGCTCAAAACTTTATTAATTGCCTAAACCGTGACTATCTGATATGGCCTTTGGTTAAGAGTGCTGTTCGTATTAGCATTAAGTGGTGATTACGTTGAACAACGAGCTTCTTAATGTTTAAAACATTTCCTTTCATTTGTAATACCACTTTCATTATTACTTTTCATTGTACAACTTATTTTATACTCTGAAGACCTCAGTTATCAATCAACCCTTATACTTTTTACGATCCCTTTGTCAGTAATCTACTCTTTACTTTCACGTATAAACATACAGAATTATCAGACACAAAAAAAAAGACAAGCAGTGAATCGTGTTACTGTGCTCTTTTGTACAAATACGTCCGTGGTGATAAACCCAGGTTACTCGTGATAGGTAAGTCGGCTAAACCTAGTCGTTTTAAATGACTCAGAATGTATCGACTCACAGATATTTTAATAAAAATTCTTAGATGACAAGCCCAGATTTTTAGAAATGGCTTGTAAATTGCAGTAGGTATACCTAAATGCAGCGGAAATAAATGATGATGAATGTGAACCAGAAATCCAGCGTGTATTCAGAATGCCGAATGCGAGAAAGTTTGCAGCTGGACTTCAGCGAGTATTGTATGCAAGAAGCAATGAAAACAGTAACACGCCCTTTACAAAAATTGGAAATTTGTTCAAACTTTGTAGAACTGCAGTCATTAAAAAAACGACAATGCAAACGATTATTTTAAAACTTCAAACACAAGTAGGCCTATATGAACTTAACTTTTAAGAAAATCGGCCTACTCATGTTATTTTATTAGGTGTGCTGTAAGCATAGCATTAGATACTTATTACCGCATTTTTCTTCCCATACTTCATTAATAACAAATTTTATAATTGCAGTGTTTACTGTAGTTAGAGTTATGGTTGGATTTCCGTTATTAAGTACATTTGCTTACTTTTTAGTAATTTCTGTTAGGTTAATTGGGCCAACTTGATACGGTCCCGATAAAGCGGAATCCACTGTAGTTTTTTTTTTAACTCTTCGAATCATATTTATAAACCGATTCAAGTGTGTTCACTTCAATGCGAGTACAAGTAAAAATGTTTCATTACCTCCACACTAGTTTCGAGCTGCTTCCAAGCCTGACTCGTCCCTTGGCTGGATAAGTAGATTCATGTAGATTTATAAAGGTGTTGTAATTATTCGGATATTGTAAAACATGTAAAAATTACAGTTTACAGGAATCGGAGAGGGCCAATTTGAAACATCGCCAGCGACTTTTAGTTCCGACAGTGTTTGCAACGATGCACCTATCCTATTGACAAAATTAATGGCTAATGGATTTTTTCAAGTTGCACTAAAATTATCTCATTATCTTGTCTAAATACGAGGGGCAGTCAGAAAGTTACTTAGTTTCTCCCATATTTTTTCTGAAATAGATATTTCGATGAAAGTTGTTGGTAACACTGATTTCTTTTCTTTCAGCTTAGAAATGATTCCCATTTGGTAGTAACGGTTAGTCCACTGTTAGCCGCGAAAAATTTCACGTCATTTGCAAGCAGCGTCTAAATTAGAAATCCGCGACTCGTTTTCAGTGGGCGAGGAGATGTAACACTACTGAAATTCATCGCCGGGTGAGGAAAGTGTATGGTGACATAGCATTTTCACGCCAGCCTATTACAAAATGGTGCAAGTTGTTCGAAAATTGTCTCACGGATATCGACGATGATTACCGACGAGAAGGCCATCATCATCTTCGACAACGGATAACTAACGCTGAAGCGTCCACCAACTGCTGCTTGCAAACAGGCGAATCACAGATGACGAAATTGCGGCTGAATTGGGTGTTTCACATGGAAGCGTGCACTACCATTATCTCTGAGTGTCTGGAAAGCAGAAAAATTTGTCGAATGTTTCGAATAAACGTGTCACGGAGTTGACTCCTTTAATAATTTGAGTGGGAGGAGTGGGAACACCTTCCTTCCAATCCTCGCCTTGGGCCGCGTGGTCGGTCGTATAAAAGAGTCTCTTGTTAAGCGGCGAAATCACACTGACGAAGAAGTCCAAAATGCAGTGCGGGAATGATTGTATGGCATGTTGGACGGAGACTATTCAGCAATGATACAGAAAATTTCGTGTCACACTACGACAAATGTTGAAATAAATCTGGCAATTTTGGAGAAAGTCTCGTTTTTTAATTATACTTTCAGAAAGATTATGGAACAAGTCCAGCTTTTCAATTACTTGGAATGTTACGTTAAATATGGGACAGAAATTGATCTGGATGGAAAATTAAACAAATTTAGGAATATCTGTGGAACAATTCACAGATACCTTAAAATTAAGAGAAAGAAGGAAACAAGGTAAGGTTTTTGAACACGGTAGCGGTAACAGTTTTGATGTCCGGAGTTATGACGCAAAGAGACAAAGCAAAGAAGAATGTGGATATAAGGACGGAATTGGGGGTCGACCCATTATTAAAACAGCTAAGGAGCAACAAGAGAAGGTGGTGTCATTTGGGAAGAATGGCGGGTGACAGGATTCCAGCCTACCAATGGAATATAGACTGGTGGGGAAGAGAGATGTAGGTCCCACAACAGAACAGATTCAGGATGAACCTAATCCTTGATAATCCTTGAGGTTGATGATGATGATGATGATGATGATGATGATGATGATGAATTTCCATAACTAGTCAGCATTTGTGTTTTAAGCTAGTGCGACTAATTTGTTGTCTGTCCGTCGTAAATTAGTACGCCGTGGTTACTGTAAGTTACTGAATGATAATATGAATACACTAAAAATCAAGTCACCAATGAAAATAAGAAAGCCCGACTTGCTTCAGTTAAATATCACGCGGTTCGGATGCAATAATAATTGTGACATTAAGATTATCCACGCCGCACAGTAAGTTATAAGCTTAAACGTTAAACGTGAATGTAACTACTGACTGTGTGTGGCTGTAATTCACAACTTGGTCAGGCCGGCGCGTACCTACTGCTTGGCTTTCACCTCTCTCTCTCTCTCTCTCAATCTCTCTCTCTCTCTCTCTCTCTCTCTCTCTCTCTCTCTCTCTCTCTCTCTCTCTCTCTCTCTCTTTCTCCGTTACTGTCAATATAGGTCGTTTGTTTCAGCCGAGTTCCTCATCTAAACCTTTCACTCCGTCTACCGACGCTGATACCTA
The DNA here is from genome assembly GCA_034769895.1 of Magicicada septendecula. Taxonomy (NCBI): domain Eukaryota; kingdom Metazoa; phylum Arthropoda; class Insecta; order Hemiptera; family Cicadidae; genus Magicicada; species Magicicada septendecula. Next base: position 130,625,051 of record CM068373.1, read on the forward strand.
TACTGTCTTCTTCTTCGCTACTACAGCAGTGCTGCTTTTCGGTTTCACCAACACTTCTTCTTCCTAACTGTTGGTAGTTCGTTAGCTGTTTTGAGATTCTACATGGTGACATTTCTTAAACAATTAGGCCTACCATCCGGCTGACGCTACCACATCTCCAACACTGACGTAAATAGGAGATTACAGGCCCCGCCTTCGAATTCTACAAATTATCATCCTTATATACGAGAAGTACTCAAAAATTCAGTTTCATTGGCACAATAAAAAAACCTGTTGATTTCTAGACAAACTAACCCTTTTCGAACCGCCTTGTGACTTCTTTTTATATACAGACTAGCTGTATACCCGTGCTTCGCTACGGTTTTTACTGAATAAACACATTGGTTCGATGGTTTTTTTTTTTTAACCTTGGGTAACCAAGCACATTATATAAATGTAATATTTACAAATTTTTAAAAGCATAAATGGGTGCTAATACTAAGTCTACTGAAATCGTTTTGTGAAACGAAATACGGCACTTATAAAACTTCCTTGTAGACAACGTTCTTTGTTTGACCCTGTGGCTGAAGGATAGTTAAACTCTCAGAAGAGCTAACTCGTGAGCAAGCAACGTACAACTGGCCATGGGAGAAGCAGTCTTCCCTCAGATCAACACAGGCCATTTTCAAAGACTGCCCTTGTGATTTATTTATTGTCATAGCAAAGCAGAGCTTGACAGGGAACTGGAGTCTTTTAAACTGAAAATGGAAATCCGATGGAATTAAGGGAATGCGTGGAATGAAGACTGCTTCCCCCTGACCACATCCAGTGAATATTGTTGCTTCTATGACGTTGTTGTGCAACGATTTAATCTGCAGCCTAGAACCGTTACAAAGCTTAAGCGGTACCAGGTTTCGTAGCAGCATTATTGGAGATCCAACTTTAAGGCAAAGATTGTGCGGTGGAATGCCTGGAGGATTAAGCGTGTGCAAGAACTCTACTGGGTAATGGACCGCATCTTCTACTTCCACCACAGAGTCCACGGATTGGTACTGGACAATCTCAGTTGGCAGTTTTTCCAATAATGTGTTATTGATATTTGCAGCAGTGTCATTCTTTGGAGTAAGGATAGCTCTTTCTTTCAGCCAAGATACATCTTTCAAGTAAAAATTAGTTCAATCTGGGTAAATTTTTTCAGCTAACGTTGTCAAGTCGCATACAACTTCACATAAGTCTTTTGTAATATTGACTTTGCCATTTTCTTCAGGTAGATTTCCATTACCGATCTGTAAAAGTAAACTTGAAAACTCGTCTGCCTTTAAACTGCCTTTAAGATGCACCCGCATGTTGACTCTCAAGGAACGAACTTGGACTTTAGGCCACAGGACAGAACTCTTTAGACAGGCTTTAACTTCATCTGCTCGAGTTCCCCTAGGTACAACAGGTAAAGTCTGTCTGAAGTCTCCGGCCATTAGAAGTGTGACTCCACCCATCAGGTTTTTATTGCTTCTAATGTCCTGCAGAGTTCTATCCAAAGCTTCAATTCCTCCCTTGTGAGCCATGGTGCACTCGTCCCAAATTATCAACTTACAATCCTCAAGTACCTTCGCTGTGTCGCTTTGTTTTGATATGTTGCAAAATGGGGTCTCAGAGTGGTTTAAGTTGAGAGGCAGTTTGAAGACAGAATGAGCTGTCCTCCCTCCATCCAACAACGTTGCTGCTATACCTGACGAAGCCACAGATATAGCAATTTTCCTATCTTGTCTTACCGTGGCTAGTATTAAATTAATCAAAAAGGTTTTCCTGTACCACCTGGTGCGTCAAGGAAAAATAGTCGTCCAGCCTCTGATTCAATGCTCGCAATTACTTCATTGTAGACATTTTTCTGCTCGTCGTTCAGTTTAGGCACGTTTTCAGCAACCAATTCAGATAGATGGACCGTGTTGTAAGAGAGTTCTTTCAGGTACTCGCGGTTGACTGCAGAACTGTTGGGCTCTTGACTTGGAGAAGGAAGACCGAGTTGTTGGAGGGATTGATTGGAGATTGAAGAGACTAAGTTTTCTAATGAATGTAGGCATTTGTTGTAAATGATGTTGTTCCGTAGTTCAAGCTCTAAGCCCGGACATTCATACTCCATCTGTCTCTTGAAGTCCTCTGACATACTGTCTCTGTGTTTCTCCCACAGCACTAAGGGATCCGCTGCTTGACAAAACACCAAAATGACAGCGAACAGCTGTCTGATTTTCTGTGGTGACTCCGACAGAGCAGCTTCCTCCAAGGTGTCCCAATGATTGTCATCTTGAAGTAAACCCAACGCTCTGCAGGCAGACTGATAAGTGGAGTGAACTATGCCAGATACCCTCTTAAGATCATTAAAACTCGTAGGCCCTTTAACTTCATGAAGGAGAAGACGTAGGTAGTAACATTCTGCATTGTTAGGGTGTACAGTATAAACCCAACCGAGCACTTGATCTTTTTTCACTCCTGGATGTCCGGGAACGGCTTTGCCTTGTTTCCGCCGACTAAACTTACTGTTTTTCCAGGTGTAGTAAGCAGGGACTTCACTGTAGATTATGGTTCTGGCAAAATTGTCTGATTTGCATAGTTCAAAGAATGCCAGTAGAGTGGTTTTGGGTGGATTTTGAACTTTGTCTTGAACGTTTCCGGGATTAAAATAAATTCTCTGGCCATTTTCAAGGTGTACAGCCAAATGCATTACGGGAGGATATCTTTCATGGATTGGGAAGCAAAATATACGCCATGCCGCTTCGGAACTACTTATGTAACGGCCTGCTTCATATTTGGACACTTCGTCCCACTCATTTTCCAACACAAAAGCTGCTTGATCACTGCCCTTGTTCACGTATTTGCAAATATACTTTATCGATTTGACAGAGTTACACAACTCGACATTGATATGTGCCAAAAAGGTACGTGACAGAACAGGATTGTACGGTACCACCCACCGACTGTCTAGGTCTACTCCATTGATGTTGACTGTAAAACCACCATCAGCAGGAGACCTTCGACGGTACTCGGGTAGCCATCGTCAGCAGTTTGGGTTTCTTTAGATAAGGGACGTGGATATCTTTTGGAGCATGAGCCGTTAACCATGCAGGGCGAGTTCCTGTTTAAGCTTCCGCAAGGGCCATGAATCATTGTCGACTTAATAATTTCATGAAGTTCAGGGTCCGTTTGAGGGTCAGGTACCTCTGCGCTTATGACATTGTCAGTTTGGTCGGCCATGATCCTGTCCTGCAGCCATAGCAAGATGTGTGCTTGAGGCAAGCCACGCTTCTGCCACTCCACAGTATACATGTAACACCTACTTTGACCGAAAATGGAACCTTTAGTTAAAAGATGAATAAGTTTTTTAACTTTCAAATGAAACACTCGAGCTATGATGTCATGTCTGTCTTGAGGCTTTTGTCTGTCTCTTAAGGCAGCTCCAATTTCAGACCATTTCGGGTTACATGTAAATGTGATAAACAAATCAGGACGACCATAGTGACGAACATATGTCATGGCGTCCTGAGTTCTCTCGTGCATATAGCGGTGCCCACCAGTAAAACTGGATGGTAACACGACCCTCTTTCCCATATCTGAAACGTTAGCATCCCCCTTACACATGGCGTCTTTAAGATGAACATAGTTTTCCGCTCGCAGCTTACTCTGGTTGAATCTTATAAAGTTAAGCATTTCTGTCTCTATCTTGGCATACATATCAACCAAAAACTGGTTGAAAAGACTACGATACAGCAATAGGTAACTTTCTTCACCTTGTCTTTCCATTATTCTGTAAGCGTAGAAGTCTGAAGCGGAAACTGTTTTCTTGAGAGATGCTTTAGATATTGGATCATATTGTGGAATATTGATAGAGTAGCCGTCTTCTCCACGGCAGAACATAAGAGGGTACTGGAGAGCGTCGTATGCACGATGAGTTTCGCTGATCCGTACCAACTTTGTGTCTCTGCTGTGAAGAATTATGTCTCTCTTTTCAAACTCCTGTCCCACAATAACCAAAGCTACCTCGCTTGTTGCTGCCGCGTTGTAACGACCCCTATGTTCAACTGCAGGCTTCCTGTCTGCATGAATGAACTCCTGCCCCTCCGGAACATTTTCCATTGCGGTTTTAAAATCTCGTATGTAGGGATTGTTATCATGCAGACATTTTTGAAGTTGGCCAACTAACCAAGGCTTAACCACAGTAAAGAGGTTGGATCTGATTTCTGTTTCTTTTCCATCGTTTCCAACAAAATAAATTTGTAGAAAAGAGGGGTCTTCCTGGGGAGAAGGTAACAAACTTCCTATTCTATGGTAAACCTGCCCTTGGACCTTAAAAGTTGGCATGAAATTTCCTTCGTGCACCTCTTTAGCTCCAAATGAAGTAATTTGAAAACATCCGTTATACTTTCTGGTATTTGATAAAAAATGCTGAGACTGACGGTGACTGTAAGTAAGAAGACTATGGAGCGGCTCAGGAAGCTGTTGAGTAGAAGGAAGACGAACCTTGCCATTGCTGCAGCATAAGCCAGGGCTCTTCTTTCCACTTTTTCGCATGGCACCACTTGCATTCAATGTGGTGACCAAGAGAAACAGCCTTGTCATTATTGTAGTCTGTACTACGGTCATATTTAAATCCTGATAAAGACTTTGTTTTCCATGGGATCAGTTGCCTCTTCTCAGTGTACCTTCGAACAGCTTCCTGATTAACTTCCGGATGTTTCTTTGAGTATCTAGAAACTGAACCCCTGTTAACGTCAGGGTTTGCCTTGTTGTATCTTTTAACAGCCTCTCTATGAACTTCAGGATTTTTGCTATTGTATTTTCTTACGGACTCCCTGTTTTTGTGTCTTTTGATTCTGTCATTAACTCTTGAACGTCGATTTTTTTCTTCTTTTCGAAATTAGGTCAGTAGGGGGCGTCACACAACGGTTCTGGGTATCACGTTTAGCAGAGTTTAGCAAATAAATAAGTGGTATATCATCCTCGGATTGGTCTTGGGCAGTTTGCTCGACAACGAATTTTTGTAGGCTCTCAGTACCAAGCGAGGTGCAGATGGGACGGTTAACAACAGTAAGTGGTATATCATCGTCGGATTGGTCTTGGGCAGTTTGCTCGACAACGATTTTTTCTAGGCTCTCAGTACCAAGCGAGGTGCACATGGGACGGTTAACAACAGTTGATGTATGAAGAGGAATGTATTGAGGACTAAGAGGTTCAAAGTGGACATTCATCATGGGTCCAGAACACTTGAATCGCAATATGGGCTTTCCCTCCTCATACTCATCAGGCTGTACAATCACCTCACCATCACGATACACCACCAGATGGTAAGGGTATATTTCGGCAGCAGCCTGAATTTCACAGTGGGTGGCATATGTGGTGTACAGAGACATGTGAGCACGGTATTCAGCCAAACTTCTATAAATGTTACCACACGCCATCACTGTATGCTCCTCAAACCGTTGCCAGTTGTTACAAATGTACTGTACAACGCCTGTTCGCACTTTGAGACGCATGGGAGACAGTACCGTACATGAGGTAAGACAGGGAGTAAAAGAAGCACGACCCATCTGCACCCACAGGCACAATACGGTGAGGTACCATGATCCCATCAACTTCAATTTGTTCCATCATGTAGTAGGGATATAGAATTTATATAAAAAGCAGAAAAGAAAGCCTATTTAAAACAAACTAAAACAAAATTATTCTCTTCTTAACAAAAACTGTAAGAGCAACAACGGCGGTAGAACAAAAACCTATTGAATAAAGTGGAACCTACACTGCAAAAATAAGAAAAATATTCAAACTTGACAAATAAACTAAAAAATAAGATACAAGCTAACAAAACAAATAGAAAAAGTAGAAAAGAAAGCTTATTTAAAACAAACTAAAACAAAATTATTCTCTTCTTAACAAAAACTGTAAGAGCAACAACGGCGGTAGAACAAAAACCTATTTAATAAAGTGGAATATACACTGCAAAAATAAGAAAAATAGTCAAACTTGCAAACTTGACAAATAAACTAAAAAATAAGATACAAACTAATAAAAAATCAAGAATATCCTATGCTCAAACTAAAACTAACAAAATAATCGTCTTAAACAAAGTAGCAGGAGTGTGCAGTGGCAGTGTAGCGACTGAACTGAACTGAACAAAGCAGCATTCTGGCCTGTTATCAGTGGCCTTTAGACTGAACCCCATGACGCAAGTGTGTCTGAGTTGTGTCCAGACCAGACTAAACATAACAACTCTTTATGGACTACATTGCAACGTAAACAAATATGTTACGTAAATTGTGTGATAGTACTTCTGGGAACACGTTCTTATCGCAGGAATGCATAAAATTCATGTGTTCATAAGTAATTAATATTTATTTAAGACAATAGTTAATATATCGTATAATATTGTTTTCTACCGACAAATGTTTTCTATATATTTATTACGCTCCTTTTACAACTCTGAATCAATTTATTCGGAAATATTTTCTTTGTAGGCCCTGTTGTTCTTGAGATACAGTGATGACTAAGTGAGTAAATGGTATTTAGCAAATATATTATAGATTTCTTTAGGGTAGTTTTAATTAAAATTATTTAAGATTGACCTTTGTGTTCTTTAAAAGAGGGTTAAGTTAACTTGTAGAACAAATTTCATGTTTCTATCTCATCTAGAAGTTGTCACGTTTTAACTGTCATGTATTTCTTATGAGAATATTCGGTCACTTTGACCCCTCCAAAACCCCCCTAAAATTTTGAATTTTGTCAAACCCCGTCTTATTGCACATCTACAGTATCTAGTGAATATTTATGTAAAGTTTCATCTTTCTAGGCCTTGTCATTGTTGAGATACAGTGATGAGTGAGTGAGTGAGTATGAGAATAATCGGTCACTTTGACACCTCCAAAACCCCCCTTTTTTACCTTTATTACCTTTATGACCCAAGTTTCAGAACCATAAAATTTTTTGCTTTACCGTCATATCATAAAATATACCTTGTAGAACGTCGTCATTAGTTAAAAATTCAATATCATTATGTACTGTATTCACGCGTCAGTTAAAAAGGTCAGTAAGGAGGATTGAAAAAGGTTAGTTTGTCTTATTCATACAAGTGATTTGGATACCGTTGTAAACATGCATGCTAGTTGATTTCTTGTGAAAATATATTCATTTATCTGAAAGTACAACGGAAGATCTGCCTTTCTACAAACTTGCCATTTTGTTTTATTTATTTATCTGAAAGTACAATTGAAGATCTAACTTTCAACAAAACTGCTACGGTACGTTTATTTAAAGATTTATCGTAAGTGACACGAGTTTTTCGATGCCATTGCTAAAAAAATTCCCGTCCAACATTCCCACGTAACCATCCCCGCTCAGCATTTTGGAGTTCTTCGTCAGAGTAGTATTCCCGATTCGCGAGGAGGGCCGGCCTCTTTCATAGAATAAACACGCGAAAATCCCACGGCGCAAGACCAGGTTCCCACGCCTCTCACTTAAATTTTGCAGAGTCTCTTCGTGGGTATGCAAAATGATGTGGGCAAACTTTCCGACATTGTAGCGTTACACACACACACACACACACACACACACACACACATATATATATATATATATCATTGGCGAAATATAATTAATAAAAATTTTGTTGATTAAGTTATAATGTAAATAGATAAGATAAATATAAAGTTAAGTAAAGTTTGTAATAAATATAAGGGAGTGGTGCAGGCGCCTGTTTGCTGACACCCCGGTAAACAGAAGATACAATACTGAACGGAAACGGTGCCGACCATAAAACTATAAATGCATTGTGTTCGCGATACAGCAAAAAACTTAACATTACCATTAGAAAGTAGTGTTAACGCCCTTAGCTAAACAAAGGAATTCACCCACCCTAACGGCTGATTTTAGAAAGCGAAGCGTCATTTTTTTTTAAGTAACGGAAAAACGCGGTAGAAGTCGATCGCCCAAACTATGTACCAATCACCGAAAGCGTCACTACTGAGCGGGAACTAACGGAGTCTCACAAATGGACGACTTCAAACTAAGCGCTGAAAACTTTAAACATAAGCCAATTTGAAAAACAGACAGACATCAGTGTAGAGGGAGGAACTCTGTCAGCACATAAAAAGAACGGGCAACAGCGAAAAAAGGAGTCTTCGATAACAACCAGACGTGGAGTCCATGTCACTCCCAACGAAGAAATATCGGTTGAAAGTTGGAGTGTACAGACGGTAAACGAATATAAGTGTATAAAGAACGGACGGAGAAACGCGAAAGTCAGTATCGGAAGTATAATTATGTTATGTGCGCGGAATTGTGAGTTAACCAGTCAATTTATAACCTGTGCGCGTCGACTAGTAAATTAGCGCGAAGCGAGTGATGTGTCAATCTCCCAGATAAAAGTTTAAGTGATTGTGAAATTCAGTGCACCCAGCAGAAGAACCGCTATCGGAATTCTACAGAACAAGTAAATTTATAAATCATTGTCCATTAGTTACCAATCCAATGAAACAAACTTAGTTGTCTGACTCAAATGCTCATTTCATTCTAAAACAACCCACAAATCATTCAGAGTTAAATACAAATTATAACAATGCATTTATATATAATATGAGAGGTACTGGTGTGAGTAGTAGTAGAGATAAATTTAATAGAGATAGAAATATTAATATGACAAGTTCAAAATATGAATTGATGATAACGATAAATCAACTGCTAGAATGTGAGTTGAATGATATAATTCATTTGTTTGATTTAGTGAGTTAAGTAGATATACAATTATACAGTAATAAAAATTTGATGATATAACGATACATATGTGTAAATTAAGAGGTACAATATTGTGGGCACGTACCAATGTATAACTTATACGAAGTAGTAGAATAAACCAAAGGAACTACTCCATATAAGAAATATTGAAGGATGATTTTTATCAATTATAAATATTAAATTTTATGTAAGAATGAAGAATAATTCTTAAGAAATATTGAAGGATGTTTTTTATCAATTATAAATATTAAATGTATGTAAGAATGAAGAATAATTTTTAAGAAATATTGAAGGATGTTTTTAATCAATGATGAATCTTAAATGTATGTACTATTATTCAATCAATACAAGTCCTTTTAAGTCTGAACGATCTGAGTTATTATTTATATAACCCCCTGAGATTGAGTCCATCTCTGGCGCCCAAGTATTTAATAAAACCACAATAAAAAATATTTAATATTGGCGCACAAACGCCAAGCTCTTTAAAAAACCTTTAATATTTGCGCCCAACGTGGGGCTTAAGCTAAACTCCAAAAGTTTAAAAGTGTTAAGCCTGGTAGAATGAAATGAGCAGACACTAAGAAATAAGAAATGTACATGTAAGTAGATTTAGTAATTAATGATAATAAGGAGTAGAAGTAAGATATTAAACAAAAATAATCAAATAACTCAACCAATTAACAATCAACTAAAAATGGCCAAGCGGTAGAAGTGAGAATAATAGTAACGAAGTAGAGTTTGAATTAAACAATCAGATGGGGGAGATGGGTATATTTGAAGAATTAACAAATAATGGGAACCCGCCGATTTCTTCAGAGGCGAGGGGACCAGATGAAGAAGACGCAAGTACTGATGTCCCATCACCACAAACACAATTAGATATAGCAGCAATGCTACAGCAACTATCCAAACAAATGGCGGAAAATATGAAACAGTTAAAGAGAGACATTCAGGTAGACAATATACAATTAAAGAGAGAGATTAAAGAGAACAACACCCGATTAGAACAAAACATTAAACAACAGTTAGACGAGCATAAGAGTCAAACAGAAATATTTGAAGTAGTAACGGTAAATAAAGTCGTACCGGTTCCTTCAGAGGCAAGGGGACGACCAAAAATAAACATATTCGAACAATTAGAGAAACAACGGGAGGAAGATTATAAACGTTTCCCACAAGAATGGGCGGAAATAAGGGAACAATCAAGGAAATAGTTAGAGGAAGGGTATAGAGAAATAGCTAAACTAAGAGCGAGAGGAAATAAACAATTAGAGGAAGAATTATATGAGAAAATAAGATTAGAGGAGGAAGAAGAAGATGAGGAAATGGATGAAGAAGAAGAGGATGATGTTGATGATGAAGAAAATTTAAATTATGATGATGAATGTGTTGATAAAAATGATGATGAAAATGAGATTGGAGAAGAGGTTGGTGAAGAGAACATGAAGCAAGATACTCAAGGTTCTGGTGGCACCAAAGTGGCCCCTGTGAAAGAAAAGGAAGTTCAGGAATTAAAGAAAAGACACAGGCCAGATGAAAGTGATGAGCGAACTTCAGAAAACGTAAATGAACCTAAGCGAAAGAAAACAAAATTGGATGAGTGTAAAGAGAGCATTAATGAAAGCTATAGTCAATTGAGAAACGACTGTAATGTTACTAATAAAACCTTAGAACGAGCAGTGAAGGAGGAAAAAGAGTCTAAGAAGCTCAAAAAGTCTGATTTTAAAGTTCTTGTACCTGCACATTTCAGTTTTCAATGTCACGTGTGTGATTATGTCTGTAAGAATTGGAATGCATTGTGTACACACTGTATGGAATTTCATCAGACTCAAGCTCAGATAAAATGTGATAAATGTGAAAAATTATTTCACAGAAAGTGTTTGTTGAACCGTCATGCTAGGTCTCATGTGCCAAAAGAAGAACGCATTATTTTTCCACACCATCTACGTCATAAAAAGTTTAGCAGTAAGTCAGCAGTAGCAGCACAGTTAAAGGCAAGTTATCTTAGAGAGAGACCATTTGTGTGTGAGCAGTGTGGATACAGTTTTACATCAAGAGGCATCATGCAAAGGCACTTAACAATTCATAGTGATGAAGCCCCATGGAATTGTTCCAAGTGTAACAAAAACTTCAAAACAAAGTACAGATTAAAAATACATATGGGTACTCATCAAGACACAAAGAGCTGTTTTCAGACACAAACCATGTTCAACACCCTATGTATAGAAGAATCAGACGAACATGCGACGTTATTAAGAGACAGATATTTATCAGAAAACAAAGAAGAAATGAGAGATGGTGAAAGGGTGAGATACAAAAACAATAAGTTTAAAGATAGTAATTATGAATGCTTTGAAAATGATAATTATGAGACGGTGCGTATAGAACCAGAATGTGTAACAAAAACACTAAGTAGGAAAAGTAAAGTTGTGGCAGAACGTTGTAGGGAGAAAGCAAGAGGCAGAGGACGTCATAGAAAATGGGTACTGACTGTACCCAGAATCAAAATACGTGACATTCCTAAATCTGTGAAACAAAAAGGAACAGGTAGCAGTGAGCTATCAAGTGTAGAAGGTGTAAGACTGATACAGCCTATTGATACTGACAGTCCAGAGGAATCTGTAAAGAAAAAGGTGAAAAGACCAAAATTACGTAGTAAAGGAATTAAAGGGAGGGGCGACCTATGTAATAGCCAATCCCAACAACACAGAGTCAATAAGGGGAGTTTTCAATACCAGACAATTAAAACCATTTTATAATTAACCAAAAAAAAAATTTAAACCTAAACTAACATATGTAATTGTCAATAGTTGAATGTAACTAGTAAGTTAGAGAAATGTAGTGTGTATAACAATGTAGTAGAATTGTAAGAGAATGTTAGATATAACATACATAACTGTGAACAAACAATTCTAAAGAAAGGGTTGAATGAGAAAGTGTAGGGTAGATGACCGATAAGGGGGGAACAAACTAGACAACCCAGTGAAAGTGACAGTATGGGGGTGTTGCGAATTGCAGGCAGAGTGGAAAATAGGTCACAGACCGAAAATGTAAACAAACAGTATGGTAGCAGCACAGTCAGAGGCGTAGAAATTGATTTACCAAAGATTGTATAAACAAACTTATGGGTAAATCAATTTGGGGACAATGTAGCGTTACACATATATATACCATTGGCGAAATGTAATTAATAAAAATTTTGTTGATTAAGTTATAATGTAAATAGATAAGATAAATACAAAGTTAAGTAAAGTTTGTAATAAATATAAGGGAGTGGTGCAGGCGCCTGTTTGCCGACACCCCGGCAAACAGGAGATACAATACAGAACGAAAACGGTGCCGACCATAAAACTATAAATGCATTGTGTTCGCGATACAGCAAAAAACTTAACATTACCATTAGAAAGTAGTGTTAACGCCCTTAGCTAAACAAAGGAATTCACCCACCCTAACGGCTGATTTTAGAAAGCGAAGCGTCATTTTTTTTAAGTAACGGAAAAACGCGGTAGAAGTCGATCGCCCAAACTATGTACCAATCACCGAAAGCGTCACTACTGAGCGGGAACTAACGGAGTCTCACAAATGGATGACTTCAAACTAAGCGCTGAAAACTTTAAACATAAGCCAATTGGAAAAACAGACAGACATCAGTGTAGAGGGAGGAACTCTGTCAGCACATAAAAAGAACGGGCAACAGCGAAAAAAGAAATCTTCGATAACAACCAGACATGGAGTCCATGTCACTCCCAACGAAGAAATATCGGTTGAAAGTTGGAGTGTACAGACGGTAAACGAATATAAGTGTATAAAGAACGGACGGAGAAACGCGAAAGCAGTATCGGAAGTATAATTATGTTATGTGCGCGGAATTGTGAGTTAACCAGTCAATTTATAACCTGTGCGCGTCGACTAGTAAATTAGCGCGAAGCGAGTGATGTGTCAATCTCCCAGATAAAAGTTTAAGTGATTGTGAAATTCAGTGCACCCAGCAGAAGAACCGCTATCGGAATTCTACAGAACAAGTAAATTTATAAATCATTGTCCATTAGTTATCAATCCAATGAAACAAACTTAGTTGTCTGACTCAAATGCTCATTTCATTCTAAAACAACCCACAAATCATTCAGAGTTAAATACAAATTATAACAATGCATTTATATATAATATGAGAGGTACTGGTGTGAGTAGTAGTAGAGATAAATTTAATAGAGATAGAAATATTAATATGACAAGTTCAAAATATGAATTGATGATAACGATAAATCAACTGCTAGAATGTGAGTTGAATGATATAATTCATTTGTTTGATTTAGTGAGTTAAGTAGATATACAATTATACAGTAATAAAAATTTGATGATATAACGATACATATGTGTAAATTAAGAGGTACAATATTGTGGGCACGTACCAATGTATAACTTATACGAAGTAGTAGAATAAACCAAAGGAACTACTCCATATAAGAAATATTGAAGGATGATTTTTATCAATTATGAATATTAAATTTTATGTAAGAATGAAGAATAATTCTTAAGAAATATTGAAGGATGTTTTTTATCAATTATAAATATTAAATGTATGTAAGAATGAAGAATAATTTTTAAGAAATATTGAAGGATGTTTTTAATCAATGATGAATCTTAAATGTATGTACTATTATTCAATCAATACAAGTCCTTTTAACTCTGAACGATCTGAGTTATTATTTATATAACCCCCTGAGATTGAGTCCATCTCTGGCGCCCAAGAATTTAATAAAACCACAATAAAAAATATTTAATATTGGCGCACAAACGCCAATCTCTTTAAAAAAACCTTTAATAACATTGGAGACGCACAGTCTCAATACTTCCGTGCGAAATAGCCAGTACCCACAGTTTCGACCACAATTGCAAGTAGCAATTGGTGAACGCGTTCAACGTTGTCATCCGCTGTCGAAGTTGATGGCCTTCCCTGCCGATAATCATCGTCGATATCCTTGGGACAATTTTCGAACAACTTGCAACATTTTGTAACAGCCTGGCGTGAAAATGCTGTCACCATACACTTCCCTCAACTGGCGATGAATTTCAGTAGGGTTACACCTCCCCCCCCCCCCCACAAACGACGAGTCTCTGCGCGTATTTCTGATCTGGACGCTACCTCCAAATGACGTGACATGTTTTGCGGCTAACAACGGACTAACCGTTAGTACAAAGTGAGAAACGTTAAAACAGCTGACGGAAACGGGAAGTTTACCAGTGTCGCCAACAGCTAACATCAAAACATATCTTTTAGAAAAAAAAACTATGGGTAAGTGCAACTAACTTTTTGACGTCTCCCGGAAGCTGCTTGCTGTTGCTACCGCGTATCCAACACTGACGTAAATGGAAGCTTAACGGCTTCCACTTGGTTCCGCCTTCGTTTTCTATAAATAGTCATCCTTATATTTTTTTTATAATATCTGAATAATTTTTGTTCCAATATAGACGTATCTGAATTTGATGAAAGTGGCAAAGAAGCTCCTATAATAAAATTAGTTCCGGGAAAATGAAAAATGTTTCCTTGTCCTCCACTGAGGTCACCATTCTAAAATCGTTTCGAATTGAATCAATGAGATGAAAAAAGAAATTTGAGACATCATTACGTCGTATTTCACGATGCTAGAAAGCTCCTTCTACATTAGTAATGTACAGTAAAATATCCGTTGTAACATACCTCCTACGTGTACGCTACGGGCCTTCCCTACAACGGGTTAAGATTACAAGTTACAGAAAAATAAATATCATGCAATCATTCATTATATTGTTAAGTTGGCTCTCCGAAAAAATAAATGCATATTGTAACGTGACAGATATATGCATATTATTGAATAGCATTTGATCATTAGAATAATAAAATTATAACATTTAAATCTGGAAGAAAGCATTAAGTTTAATATAAAAAAATTAATTCATAGCAACTGTGGAAAGCAATTATTATTATTTAAAAAATACAAGTTCAAATAAAATGAGTTACTAGTGATGAGTCATCCAAAACCAGTCTAATAACCAAAGGTTTTCAAATTATAACCCAGGAAGGTAAAAAGTAAATAACAAAGCAATACAGAATATGACCAAACCCACAACGAGGAAATATAAATGGAAAAGAAACCCTGAATAAGCCAAGATCAACCAATACAGGTGATGTATTTCTAAAATGACGAAGAAGATGAAGAAATCCCAAGAAACCCGATGGCATCAAGAAGAAGATGGAGAAGATACCAATCCAAGAAGACAAAAGAAAGAAGAAGAAGGCAGCATCCTGAAGAAGATGTCATGCTCTTATAAAAGACACCCAAATCCCCATACCCCCAAAATAAATAGTAACCAATAAAAGTATAACGAAACAGTAACAACATGTACATAAAATTAAGAGAGAGAAGTGTGTAAAGTAAGAGTTGCCAGTGAACCAAGATGAAACAATAATATAGTACCCAAGGAACAAATCTCCATTGTAAAACACTAACCAATTTATTATGTTAATAAGACTACACGACCATTTAGAAATAACATAAAATAAAAGTGTAAAGTGAACCAGTGATAGTTTTGGGTATTATAGAAAATAAACCTTGTGTTTCATTCTTGGCAATCACAAACATTGAATACAATGAAATATGCAACTTTCAGTGACTTAAAATGTGTACTATGTGAATATGTTACTTACAAGATATAAATCTGTTTAAAGTAACATTTTGTTTTATATAATGAGAAAAAAAACAGATTTAATTATACTAATGACAGGGTACAATTCCCCAAAGACAATATTTAAAAGACAGTGTAAAAACTGTATAATCCAACTTAGTATAGTAGTTAGCAAATAAGAATATAGATATAAGGTTTTTGTAAATATAGGATAAGGATGTTAAAAATGTATTAGATATAAGGGCATTTATTTAAATCTACAACAACTAACATCAGAACTGTAAACATAATTATTACTTGTGAATAGTAAGAAGTAATTAAGATGTTAGTTGGTAAAAAACCTTTTTTGTGTGAACAATATTTCAATGTTAGAAATAAGTATTTAATTGTAAAATGTCTGAATGTTGAAGACAACCATTTATTTGAAAATATTCCTTATTTGTTTAACTGTTCTTTGTACTGTAACCAATAATAGTTATTGTTGTGTAATTTGAAAAAATGTTTAGTTTATAATACCATATTTAAAAGTCAGAGAGGATATCACACATCATTTATTGTTTGTAAAAATATTTTGTAAGGAAAAATTGTTAAAAAACCTAGGCCAAAGAATGAAAACCAAACTTCATCAAAACAGAGAAATTACTCATTTAAATGCAATTAAACAAAAGGGATTTAGATAAAATAAACCTGAGATGAAGCCATATAATTGCACATACCATTTAGAAAGATTTTATAAAATTATATTCAGAATTATAAATAAAAATGAAAATGACTAAACTCAGAAACTTGAAGAGGGGAGTCATATATTCCAAAATAATATTTTAGAATTTAACCAATTCCATTAATTACAAGAAAATAAGGGAATATAAATCTTTTAATACAATATAAGATTATTAATAATTAATATAACTGAAAAAATGGCTGAATTTGCATAATGACAGGAAGTTCATTTTTAATTTTCATTGAATACAAAATGAAAGTAAAATTACTAATTTTGGACAGAAAACATTATAAAACGGCATTATTCAATCTTAAAATACGCCGAATGAACTGAAGGATTAATTTAAATAACATCTAGTAAATAAAATTGATAAATAACCAAAGTTTAGGCAATTATATAGTGTATTTTCAAATATGCACAGGATGCAAAATTATATTTGAACAATGTTAAGAATAATATTATATTGGCTAAGAGTTTAGTCGAAACTGGAGGAAATAAGATAGTTGATTATTGGTAATTGTACGGTGAACTTGACAAGCGTTTTATAACCAATCTAACCTAACAAAAAACGGTAGTGAACGGTACGTTTTTGTGAAATCGCGAGTGACGTATAAAATCATTCTGAAACGTCCACATAGTGACAAAATCAATCAAGAAAGACTAAATAACACTGGACAGTACATAACTACCCCGAAAAACACTACAACACACAAGAAAACTGTATATCACATAACCATACATTAACGCCTGAATCATAAAAAGTGAATGAACTTATAAATACACAGATACACAAAATACAACCCGGAAACTTCA
This sequence comes from Magicicada septendecula, assembly GCA_034769895.1. Classification (NCBI taxonomy): domain Eukaryota; kingdom Metazoa; phylum Arthropoda; class Insecta; order Hemiptera; family Cicadidae; genus Magicicada; species Magicicada septendecula. Next base: position 130,641,999 of record CM068373.1, read on the forward strand.
CACAAGGCACTACACAACATCAAAAAAGAGATTTGCAGACACCAGGACGGGAATACTGCCAGAAAATATCTTATTTGGAACATCGCAGAAACGAGTGACATTTTGACCAACTTGACGGCAGCCATTTTCCTTCGTCGATCTCAACGCCTCCTTGTCCACGTCAGCTGTTGGTGACAACAAATTATATTATTTCAAATTTATTATTCAATGTGTGTATCTAGTTTTAGTAATTAACTTGTTGTAACGTAATACTTTTTAAATATTGGCCCGATTTCTCTGACTTTGATAATAATTAGCTGTTTAAAGAACCTTGTTGAATTTTATATACCATACCTTGTAACTGTTTCGATACCCTGAGAGTCGATATTATAATCGAAAAGAGTCTATATTTCGATTATACAATAAAACTTTAATACTTTTCACCACAAAATAGTTCTTTTTTTTTCATTAATATTACAAATTACCATTAATATAATTTTAAATAATAAACTACCAGGACTTTACCACATACAAGGGAAGATAACCTACAAAACGAAAAGGTAAACAAGTATCGATTGTCCTGGAGACAATCTTATGAGTGGTTGTAGTTTATTTGAAAAATACAAGAACATCAATAAAATTTCTTAGAGGAGTGATACACATTTTAAAACCTCACAGCACCCTATTAATTAATTGATTTTAATTAATTAATTAATAAAAAGAAAATTTTTTTTTATTTTAAATTATAAAATTTTTTTTTTAATTTTCTTCAACAACCAACAATTTTTTTGTTTTAAAACATTCTGGTGAAACTACACATATATCTTTTCAACAACATAACGCTTTTGACAGTTTTTGCTACATTTGGGACTCGACCAACTGGGAAACTTAAGGAAGTGTTTCAGGCCAGTAAGACGTCGAGAGCCACACCAATTATCATTAAACACCAGTATTCATCTAACAAAAGAAGAGTTTCGTTACAATATACATAAATATAGGATAAAAAGCTTATAGAAAGTGGACTACATCACAAGAGCAGATTACGGTCAAAATTCTAAGGGGCAGACATAAACTGCTTGGACTTCTCTGTCTATCTAGCCTATATTGCAATCTTCTCTCAGAGTGTACAAACAGCATCTGAACAAACAAACCTTCTGAAAGAAGTTGCTGAGAGAGCTGGACGTCAAATCTCTTTTCAGTAGACCTGAGTCGTGACCATCATCAGAAACTCACCTGAAGTGTTAATAACAGAATGTGGTAGTATCAACAAGGTTGACACAGTTAAATATCTAGGTAAAATAACTGAAGTCAGTGGTGGTTGGCAAGGAAGCAAACAAAGCGAGAGTAACAAGAAAAATGGAACTAGCATACCAAATAATTAAAGACATATACAATAAGAAGCATCTCTCAAGAAAATCCAGGAATCAGGCGAAAATGTTTCTTCGCTCAGAATGCATGTTCTCCATGAAATTAGGATAATTAGAAGAAATAGAGAACAAAGCAAAAAAAAATTTGGGAAAAATTTGGGGACCACTGAAAACAATGGAAGATGAGTTTATACACAGAAGAAATTAGAACCTTTACAAAAAGAATGAAGGAAGCGAAAGGGATATCATACAAAATACGGAAGAGAAGAGTTAGTTCCTTCGGCCACACAAAATGAGGTTGGACAACAGTTGACTCAGAAAACTGATTTCCAACCGCATTTACAAGCGTGACAACCTTTGGACACAAGGGATAAAGAAGGACCTGACAGCTGTGGATCACAGAGGACGTAATACAGGATATGACGAAGTTTACAGAACTGATACAAAACATCAAGGGTACGCAGAAGAAAGACAAGAAGAAATAATATCTGGACGGAAGGGAGAAGGAAAAACAAAGCGACAGAATGAAGAGTTGTTGAAAAGCTGAAAAGCACGGAAATAAGTGGGAATCAAAAATTGAAATTAATGCGTAACGGGTTACTTTACGCAGTGCTTGGACAGCCAAAATCGAAGAAGGAAAAAGATTTAAAAAATAAAAGGGTAGGCCCCCTTCACCTTGGGAAACCCCTAGACATCTGCCAGTCTGTCCACCCTAAGTTACTCCCGTGAGATTCAACCCTGAAATTATTGCTGAGGATGCCATTGTGTATTGTATCCATTAACGGAGAGAGAGGAACGTCCTCTTCGTGTTCTCTGGTTGCGGCCCCTGTCTGACTGGCATACGGTATCACTGTGATAGCAATCACTATATAGAAAACGCGTTTCTTTACGTTTTGTGTATTGCTTCATATCTCTATAACTGTGCCGGATTTAAGATTTTCGACGCCCTAGACGCCCTAGCCCACGTTTTCTAAGCGCCCCCCCCCCCCCGCTGTGACTTTGAAGTAATAATGTGTAGCCTACTGCAGAAGTAATTTGATGTCAGGTTGATACTATCGAATTTAAAACCAGTAGGCTACTATAAAAAGCGTGCTTTTATTTAGCAAACTTTTTCAAAATATTAAGATCCATGCAAAAGAATTGAGCAAATTAATTTATTTTTTATGTTTACGTGAATATTTATGTTCATGTGCATCATGTTTAGTTCATGTTCATGTTTATGTTCATCCGTTTAGTGTATGGATTCAATTCTATGTTCATAAAGTTTTCACACTAATGAATATCAACGAAACAACACGCTGCCCACCACACAAAGCTAAAAACATTCTTTACATTCAAAACAAAATAAAACGATAACCTCAAATCGCAAACCGTTCAGTCACAACGCAGATAAACAATGATAGATAATAAACAAGTGTGGTACCATGGCCGTGTAAATTCGGGGGCAATACAGCGGACGTTCAAAATTCGCATGCGCAGATTAGTTTACAAGGATGCCAACGTCTTAAAAATAAGGAGCAATATTTAAATAAGAACTGTCTTCCGTTTGTACAATTAACAAAAATTTATCATTTAATTTCAGAAAATCGTACTTAAATAAATCAAAGTGCCTCCTACTTTTATAAAAATACTTCTGTTAAAAAAAAAATACATTTGTCTGTAGCTTGCGGTCCCCTCTGAGCCTGCGGCCCTAGGCCGCGGCCTAGTCGACCTAGTGGTAAATCCGCACTGCTTAGGAAGACACTTCTGTGTGGTCCGTGAAAATACAACAACTACCAGGGCAGTTCCAAAAGTAACGTACACTTGAAAGAAGCAAATAGAAATTTTACTACAATACTTCAAATTACCTATCCAAATGAAGATTATTTATTGCTCAATTTTTAGTATAACCTTCAAACCAGTTTAAAACATTTGTGCTACCGTGACACTAATTTTAATACACCCTCGTCGTAAAAATTTACATCCAAGTATGTCAGCCAGTCAGCAAGTTTGACTATATCCACACAGACGAAGATGACTATGTTGTAAGCCAGGAGGTTATTTAACGTTGACCATGCTGTGTGCCGTAACTGTTGTTCTGTGGTTCGACAGTAACATAGACATCTACAGTTCCTTCAACTTCACTACAGCCAACAAAAGCATACCGTAACTCAGTGAAGCTACCTGAAACGGCCAGAAGCGCGCACACACCCTGTAGGCACAAATCTACTAGATAACAGCCTGCAGACAAGACGATTAAAGTTAGCAGTGCCGCTCGAATTACACTTAAAGAATGAATGTAATATCTTATCTTCTTATCCCTTTAATCATAAGACTGGTTTACAGCAGTCTTCCATTGTGATCGAGCTTGTGCTTTCCTTTCCATTTCCTCATAAGTTTCACAAATTACACCATCCATAATTTACTTTATATACTTCAGCCTTGGCCTTCCCTTATATCCTTTACTTTGTATTGTTCCTTCCATCACCAATTTTAGTTACAATGCTTCTCCTAATAACGTTTTTCAACAAACACCTCTCATTTCCTATTCTCTTCAGCACCTCTTCATTTGAACTTTTGTCAGACCATTTTATTTTTAGCATCTTGCGACAACACCACATCTCAAAGCTGTCAAGTTTTCATTTTTCCTTTATACCTATTGTCCACGACTCGGAACCATACATGAACAATGCTCCACATAAAAGTCATTAGGAAACATTTCCTTGTTTTAAGGAAGATGCTACTTGTTGTTAGCATTCTCCATTTTTTTGTTAAAAGCAATCTTTGCCTGGTTTAACTTGCTAATAATATCTCTTTCACTTCGGCCATCCTTTGTAATTTTACTGCCCAAGCATATGTAAATTCGCTCACATCCTGAAAGGTTTCTCTTCTCAGTGCAATGTTTAGTTACAAATTTTCTTTTCTTCCACAGATCATAACTTTGGTTTTAGTCCTATTTATTTTCACATTATTTTCGGTCAATATCCATAATAATAATAATAATAATGGCTCCCATGTATACCACCGAAGTAGCTTAGGAGTAGGCAGGGTAGGCTGCCTAATGTGAGCCGTACGGCATACAAGGAAGGCAGTGTGGCCAGCACTACGCTTCAGCCGCCCATTATTATCCCCAGGATGTTATCCCAGGTACTCATTTTCAACAGGCTGAGTCCACCTGGGGGCTGAAAAACGCACCTTGATTTTATGGTGCGGGCCCGGGAATTGAACCCGTGACCTCTAGATTAGTAGCCAGGTGCCATACCCATTAGTCTACTGAGCCGCCAATATTTTATCCATACTGTGTTAAAATTTACTCAGATCCTGCTCATTTTCTGCCACTACAGCAATATCATCGGAAAAAGACACCATGTTTATTCTTCTGCAGAATGTAATATATATATAAGCCTTATAATATGTCGCTTTAAATACTCGTACAGAGAACTAGTCATTGGATTCAACCATCAATATAATTGTGCTTACTGTCTTGAAATAACAGATTGCATAAATTGACGTAAAAGAAATTAACTTCTAGTGTATACTGTTTATTACACAAGAAGAATCTTTAAGGTCTTGTGTTATATCACGAGTAGTATAACATCTTAACTTGTGTTATAACGTAGGGAACCCGCATTAATTGGTTCTGCCAATTATACAGGCTGCCTTCGTTGTGACGAGCTGAAAATTAATCACAGCACCTAAACAATTAATATAAAAGGATTCTGGGAAGGGGAGACTGTTGATTTATGCACTCAGTTTAGTCGGTACTACAGATGACATCTCTTTATTACATAATGAGATTAATTGCTCTATTTAAAGTTCTCAACATATATGGTTCAACAGCTTACAGTTTACAAGATGATTATATATTTTATTCTTTCACAAGGGCCCTCAAAATAAGATGTACATCAATTTAATTTATTCCTCGGATCCGGGATTGAATATACTATGTTAATAATGGTCACCTCCCCATATACAATCTTGAAAATTGTGCCATTTGAAGAATGGACTTTATTAATCTTTTTAAAACAATAAAGCTTTCAGTTTAAACTTTTACTCTTTTACTACAAACAGTTTTATTAGATTACAGACTACACGTTACATATAATGTCTGTCTTTTAAAGTCTTAGAGTGGTGAGTTAAATTGTCTTTTGTTGGTTATAATTTTAGTATCTCATAACCATGGAAGACAAGCCTCCATGTCACCTGTGTTTTCTGTAGTTGATGCAGATTTGGCTCTTCGGTCCTCGGTGTGTTTCCTGAAGGTCTGTCGTTACCTTAGTATCCGGTGAAGGTGAAGTTCCTGACGTATGTTAAATCATTCTGGGTGTGGTACTCTCTTCTTAGATGACTGTAGTAATTCTTGTTGTTAGAATAAATAAAGCGAAAGTTTGTTTCACTGTTATTCACTTCACATGATTATTTATTAGTTGAATTTCACCTCATGGTTCTGGTACTGTATTAATTACATTCTTTCACAATTAAGAATAGATAGAGATGTCATCGGCGCACTATTTAGTTATTTAAATATTCTTTAGTGAACAATCACATATTTTTATCCGCGTCGCGAACCAACGCTGTGCGCAGCTTACGGCGTGAGCGCTCCATTGCAAGTGGGTAAAAATAGTTAAGGGGTGAGAGTAGTAATCTCGCGACATTTACAATTCAGCATAAAAGTAGTTCCATGTTCCTTCTTTATTTAAAGGATTAAAGTATGACTAATTAATTAAGCAGAGATATTCTTAGTTACAGACGTTATTAAAGTACATTACAGTGGTCTTGTTTAATTATTTAAATAAGGTCAAATTTACAAGTATATTTAGTTTGTTTAGGGGTCGGAAATCAAGTTAATTCTGGTTAGCGCATGTCTATGCAGGATTAATTAACAAGGTTTACCCTTTCTGTACAATCGTATTCCTTTTTATTTTATTATTAGACTTTTTATTAAATATTATTATTATTTAATGATAGCAATAAGATTTAGTTTAAATGTGCGATTTTATTAAAAATTTAAAATTTCTCAGCCTACACATTACCTATTTATTAATTACCATATTTTTATTAATGAAATCGTCACAGTAGAACTTTTTAGGCCTTTACGCTGAACATCGAAGTTGTGGTGACGACAACAGGAAATTTCCACTGCTATCTCAAATACACAAGTAACAGGGAAAGGTAAATGCGGAGTAGTTAAATGATATAGTCACGCCTGCAGATTAAATAATCAGGTAGTGAGTAAAGGGCAATCACCATTAAAGTGAAAGACAGAAACATTATTGTCGTTGTTGCCGTTATTATTATTACTGTTGTTATTGTATTATATTATATTTATCATTACTACCGTTGCTGTCTAAGGGAGGACTTATATCTAAGCGAGAACGACGTATTAATGAAAGTCAAACTAACAGTATGGAAATTAGCCGAAGAAATATTACTAATAATGGCTTTACTACTGTTAAGTAAACATTCAGTCATGATGAAGTTTTCACTTACTTAGGAACTGAAATTAACAAGACATGACGATGACTGCTGAAATTAAATCGCGTATACGAAAGGACAATCGCTGCTACAATGGATACAAAAAGTTAATGACATCTAAACTGACGGATCGAAAAATAAAGTTGATCTTATACAACGCCTTGATAAGGAAAACATTAACTTATCCATGGCCCATGAGAAATAATGACGAACTCCTCTCTCTCTCTCTCTCTCTCTCTCCCTCCCTCTCTCTCCTCCTCCTCCTCCTCCTCCTTCTTCTTCTTCTTCTTCTTCTTCTTCTTCTTCTTCTTCTTCTTCTTCTTCTAAGAGGGACTTAGCGAATCATCAGTTCCGATCCCAAAGGAATATATCCACTTCACCAATACTTAACACTTCCTAGGTTTTCCTATACTTCTTTGTTCAATAGGCTTGTATTGCCAAACTTTCCTTAGGCAAACTGCCAACTGCCATCTGGCATCCTATTCAGATGAACATCTCTCTATGTTCTCTGCAATACGATATTGGATATTAAAAACGTTCAACTCATTACGAGTGTCTTCAATGTAGAGTCAATCTCTTCGTGTGTAGCATTTAACAAATCGCAAGAATCACGTCTCCGATGCTTGTCTCCTACTCAGATGTTTCTTCGCCGGAACCAAGTTTCAGGACCATACAACAATACTGGCACCTTACACCCACTTCAAATATGAACTCGACCAAAAAAATATAGAAGGAGCTTATGTGGAGAGATGTATTAAATCACTACGTATCGCATGGATCGGACATGTTGCGCGATTGGATAAGTTTTGGATTGTAAAAAGGACTTTTGAGTGGAACTCTTCGCAGAAAAGAATGAAGGTAGACCTAGAAGAAGAGCTAGAGGAATGACGTAGAGCTAGATCTGGAGTAGGAAACTGGAGAGGAATGGCCAAGTAAGTGCAACATGGAGGAGGGTTGTTGAGAAGGCAAAAACCCACACAAGAGGTTGTGACTGACAATCGAAGAAAATGATTGTAGTCTATATGGTAAAAGGCAGCTAACGTCATCTCAGTCTAAATAATCGATCACGTTATTATATTTTTACCGTCGCGGTTTTCCGTTCCAAGGAGGCCTTATCTGGAGTAGCTTAATTACTGTGCTAGATAGTTTGCTAATTGAAATTAGGCTGGTCGAAAGAAATCCACCACTTCATGCATACCACAAGATTATGAACTAGCATAGTGCAACACAAAGCTGACGCTATGTAAAACAATAACAAGGCCTATACTTGAATACCGCTGTGAACATTCACAGAACGTGCAGAGGATATGTTTGAAGTTTCCGAAGAAAAGTTCGTACTACGAAAAATGTTTGGCTCCGTCAAAGAAAATCTTGACTTCCCCGGCTGTGATAAGCGATGTAGGAAAAAAAATTGACTTCAGGTGGGACGTCTACCGTATCACAAATGGTGCTCACATGGAATCAAAATGACTGTTTGATGAAACCCTTCATGTGTCTTGCTTTAAAATGACACTTCAACCGATTCGCTAAGTTATATGAACAAATTTCTATATGATTTCAAAGATGTAAAGTCATTTTCAAATCCGCCTGTATAGACCAGCTGGTACGAAGGTTCGTGGGAGACCCTAGAAACAATAGTCACATTCTCTGTGAAGTCAGAACGGACTATAGCCCAATTCGTGGAGTTTAGAAGAAGAAAAATTGCATTACGTTCAAGCATTGCGGCTAAAAAGAAGATATGTCAATCTGTGAAAAAACAACAACGAAAGCTGAATAATTTTTACAGAATCTCGCAGACTAGGACCGTCAGACCGGCTGGTTGCAGACAGGAAAAAGCGTAGGAAGACTGGAGAAGGTCAAACGGGCCACCCGACTGACAGTTAAGTCGTTAACATAGAGGAAAACAGACAGACAGCAGGAAGATGGCATTACATAAAACTGTTGGCTGCCCATTATGTAGTTATGTCACAAACGTCTACGTTGATGACACTTAACCATTGCATTGTTACAGCCTCTGCCAGTTTCCGCTAACTGCTGAACTTCCGTGTCACAAGATATACGCTTAACAAAACTGAGGAAACACTAACGAGAAACTCTCTCCCCCCTCTCTCTCTCTCTCTCTTTCTGTCATATCAGCCGCTAGACTGGTTTGGTCGTGCAGCTGCTCCTATCCTGAGCCAATCTCGTCATCTAGCTTCAGGTACTACAATCTCTGATTTTCTCTCTGTCACGAGAGGGGGATGAGAGCTAAACGATCCTCCCATAAAATTCTTCACAAAAGACCCTCAGAACGGTACCCCCTCCACTATCTCAACTCCATGAATCCTGCCTGGACTAAACAGGCTCATCCATAGGCTGCAGCTTGCCGACTCTGAGGTTGCAGTGTCTGGCAGACAACACAGAATCCGACATCTACAGTCAGCACCTACTTTGCCGTCTCGGATGGGCTAAAACTCAGAGCATGGGAAACCGCGAGGTGTGTACGCCTGATTGAATGCCATCTGCCCTGAAGTGGTAACCAAACATTACGGACGACTCGCCTCCGGGCAGTCGAGCCTATCGACCACACCAGCACAGCGCGTCTCTAAGCTCCTGCGGGCTATGCCTTAAGGAAGCCACGGAGACGCGCCTCAGGCCTGGCGACTGGCTGGAGCAATTCGCTCAGAGATGCTCCCATGTCATACACGCCCATTGTGTATACGCCCGTACTCTTGGACCGAACCTTAACTACTTGTGCCGAGGTGCACTGTTTACCACTTGGCGTTCCGGCCTGAACAACGCACACAAACCCCGTGCATCTTCTATCTGTCTGGGGGATGAGAAAATTGTATGATACAGTCTCAAGAAACGCCGTTTCTACCAGCTTCTAAACCTGTTGGATCTTGATGTTGGTTCCCGGCTGTACGTTCTTCAACTGATCATGAGAACACGAAGAAAAGGTGAACTCAAGGACAACAGTCAGATTTATACTAAACCCCTTCATACTAATAACGACAGTGCCACAGTTAGCTGTAAATTGGACTATCTCGAACAGTTATGTAACAGTTTTAAGGTATTTTATAAGGAAAATGATTACAAGACGAGTGTAAGAGAAGGACGGATGACAGCGGAGGAAGAATAACATGTAAGACTATATTACTCTTATGTAAGATTATCTAACCACCTTATGAAGTGGTTATAGTTCGTAAAATAATAGGAAGATGAAGGAAAAAGTGTTACAACATGTGGAAGATTATGTTAAAAGCAACAACATGAAAAACTGGTAAGTGTAACCAGGAACAGAAAAGTAGACAAAGCTAATTTTGTGAGAGTGGCGAAAGTTGACCTTGGATTTTGTGTAGTTGGCACACAACACACGATTTAGAGATAGAGAGAAATGGGTAGGTAGATTGGGTAGAAAGATAGAGTGGAGCACAGGACACTATATTTTCACTGCATTTGAGTTCTCAGTCTCTGGGAATAAGTTGGCTTCGATGTAGCAACACAGACCAGGAGAGCTAAATCCCAAAAAGAATAACGGTTGATGGGGTCTTTTATAGAGAGATCAAAGGAAACGGTGGCTGTAGGGTGTGGAAAGTTGATCTTAAGAGCATGAGTAACGAAAACTGCAAAAAAGGTACACGTAAATTGCGGTGGATGACAAGGGCCACCTTGGTAGCGCTTGAATGTGTGTAATAGGTTGACAGTAGCGTATTTCGTTTGAGAGAGAGAGAGAGGGGAGAGGTATTGCCTAAGCGGTGTAGTAATTACTCTCCAAATACCAAACGCTTCAGTACACTCTCTATTAAATTACACGCTTTAATACGATGCCCCCGTTTTCACCTATAGACAACCGCCGCCTGATTGTTCAGCACTTCGTATAGCCTACACTCATTACAGCTTTCAAAGCACGTTAACGTATAACGTATGTAACGAAAACAACTGTGGCGCACTGTGGTTCAGTAATGGCTCCAACGTACTTGCTTATATTTGTCCTCAGTTGATAACAGGTTCGAACAATTATGGTTAACAGCTGCCGCGCTATTGGGGCCATGGTGCGAGGACTCTTTGTGTGATACAGGACGTTTCGGCTATAACATCATAACAGGTGTCATCACGGTATTGGCAACCGAGAGCTCAAGATCTCGCTTTCCGTTCCCTGACGACGGCTCGTGGCAACATCCCAAACGTCTGATAGGCCTATCCCACAAGAGTAGCCTACACCATGGCATAATGGCCCGGCAATTTTAATCATATTGACGCCGGCCGCGACAGCTTCGTTCTTTCGTTAGATACTAACTTTTTTTTCAAAATAGTCACAAATAAATTTCTGTAAGAAAAGACGGGACCTTTCCATTATCTGCCAACAAATGTAATTTTGGTAAAATTTTAATTCTCGGTCATCAAATATTCAAAAAGTTTTGAAATTAAACTTTTTTTGGGACAGTTTTTCCTAAATGTTTAAATGGAAAGTCTACACATTTTTTTGACCGCATGAAGAAGGAAATATCTTGTAACATTTGTTCAAACCAGTTTCCGTCGTCATGTTTCTTACGCCACATACCCTATATTCTCAAAAATATGATTGGACCGTAATCCGGTGTCTTCCCCTCAGCTTCTTATTCTTGTATTTTACCTTCGGCCACATACTTTCAACTGATTGTGTCAAGTCGCGTAGAGTTTCATTTCTTGCCCATCGTTACGTACCACCGGGTTTTGTAAATACATTTCCGCTGCAGAAACGAAACGGCACGCTTTTTTGTATCAAATTCAGCAGTTTAGGATTGTAGGAAATTTATCGCCAACAAGCACTGATACAACACAGAAAACTACGGAAAAGATCGTAAAACGTAGTGAATTATACAACTACTGAAAACGCACTGATGGAAACATTTATCACCGGCAGATAAGAATAGTAGTCAATTCTAAACACAAACTCCGTGCCGTCGCATGTTGACAGATGGATGGGGGGTTGTGCCAAGTGCCACCTTTTGTGGGTGACTTCTATCCCTCCACTCTCTCACATGCCCCGGCCTCTCGAAGTGAGCGACCCGTTGTGGGTGTGCAAATCCTACCTCTCCATGAGAAGGGTCCCCAAAGACTTCCCCGTTCAGCCGTTGCGAATCGCTGCGCGATTCAACCAACATAATTACTGCATCCCGTCCCTCTACCAAAATAAATGAAAAAGGAGGTTTCCCATCTTAAACAAAAGCGACACGAAAAACTATCAAGCCATTACACGAACATAGGCAGTCATCGGGTTCGCCCGGACACTGCGACCATTGGGGCACGTCATTGTATCTGTGCCTTTACACCTGGCCGTGGGCCTGGAGTAGTCAATTCGAAGAACAGCAGTTATACTCTACTGAGTAGGAAACATAATTATCTGCGGCCAAATTCATTTGCTGGTGAATAATGGAAAAGATTAAAAAACGCCTCAAGGCAGTTTGACTCTAAGCATATTCCGTTTTAAGAAAACACAAGAAGTAAAAGTCATTAATATTACTTAACTCTTATTCGATTATTAATATTCATCGAAAGTACTATTAAAAGATTACACATTAAAGCTAGCAGTCACAAAGGCTGTCTTTATTATTCTCTAGTATTATTTTGTTACATTTCCAATAAAGAAATCTGTTGTCTCTTCTACGTTAATACATCTTATAGGCATACATAGTAATTAAGAAAAATAAAAATCACACATGCCCGCCTGCAACACCGGGTGACTTTAACGCATCGTTAGAAACGGTAGCGTACATCATAACTAACATTAAACTAAAATAACAGTAATAGACCCTCAAAACGACAACACACCCGACATAAGAAAAAAATAAACGACATCAAAACAGTATATATTTTTCCCATTCACGAACAAAGACGGATATAGCGAGGAAATCAAAACGGGCAGTGCAATAACAAACCAAATCAAAGCTAATTTTCACTTGCAGGCTTACGTGATCGAAACCTTTAATAACAATACTTTTTTTGTTTGACGTCGTGTTGATATCACTGTTGCATGAAGAGCAAGGCGAATACTCAGTTTTAACTCGACCGTTTGGATTTGTCCATCTCTATCTATCTGTCTATCTGTTTGGGATATGTCTCACGGAAACTTCTGAACGCATCAACCGGTTTTCGTAAAACTTGTTTTGAGATTTCAAAACCTATTATTTTGAGATTAATCCCTCCACAAGAGTAGAGGGTGGGAGGCAAAAATGTGAGGGGTCAAAATTAAAGTAAAGGGAATTTTAAAGTAAAGGGAAAAATTAAAGAGCATTTTTTCTACATACTAAACATAGTGTTCGTTTTTGAAAGTTTAAAGTTTTCAACGTCAGGGCTCAAAAAATGGGTCGAAATGTTAATAAGATCCCAAAAATTCATGTGGGATACCAATTAAAGAGAACTTTAAACTAACATACATAACAGCAAGAAGGAAATGCTATCATTAGCCAACATCAAGTGAAACTGTGAATACCTCGTCTCGACTGTGCGGGAGATAACTGCGCATTAAAAATGACAATGTACCAAATTGTGTCTAAAATGAGCATGAGTTTTCGGACCTAAATAGTCACAAATTTAGTAAAATTATCATCTGAATGTACCGTTACGTTTTAGAAATTTCAAAATTTTGGGACCCAAAGCCCAGAAAAAAAGATTAAAAAATATGAAAAAAAATTATGAAATTCGAGCAGGGTGTCAGACTAAAAGGAATTGTAACCCAAATCTGATTTACTTTATAGAAAAAAATAAAATACAGGTCTGGGGAAGTCCGTAACTTCCCGACGAAACGTCTAAGCGCCAAACGGGCACGGACCCACCAACCAAGCAAGTCCTTAGGACTCAACTTCTTTGACGCCTTCAAACACTAACCTCATAATACAGGGTGTCTCCTATAATACTGAAAATCTTTGAAATAATATGAAACATGATAAAGCAATTACTAGCTTCGAGACTTAAAACCTTAAGTGAGGCTCCTTAACACTGGGACCCCTTTCTTTGCGAGCAGTGTAGGGTCGTTAGCTACCAACCTTTCTTGGCGTGATACCGAAATACCGGTAAAGACAATCGAGTAACTTATACGAATTTTTACCAAACCGTTGAATGTTCGTGTGTGTGTGTGTGCGCGCGCGCGCGCGCGTGCGTGCATGTGTGTGTAAATACTGACCCTGGTTACCGACATAAAACCGACACAACTGGTTGTGACACTTAAGATAATGGGTTGTGTTTGCTGCTTCAAGGTCTACTGCTGTTGTTTGAACAAAAAAATCATACGACGCGTCCTTCGCTGATAAAATTCCTGCACAATTTAAATAATACGCATTATATTCTACAGTACATTACACTTACATAAACAACAAATTACAGGGAAACAACAAGATTTATAATGTTCCTATTACATAAAAATGTATTACATGAAAATATCTACATATTTCTTTGCAGCTACGTATGCCGTCTGCATCGGTGTCGTCTCTTGAGGATTGCATAGGAATTAATTTGAAAGATTTTATTTACAAAGAAACGCGAATATTCGTCATCATCACCGGTTAGGCTTGTAACCTGTTACGGTATCCAGCTTTTCAGCACACTGGCAATGTTTCGTCTTCCATCCGTTTTGTACCTTTTAGCTTAGCGTGACAACCTCTATTCGTTCTTTCCTTATCCATTCTCTATGTCGTCGTTACATCCTTGTCGATTCCGCTGAAACTGTTCATGAACGCTGAATATTTTCCTAATACTTATTATTATTATTCTGGCTGTACAATGTTTACACATTTTCCGGCCAAAGATTACAGAAATGACTGAATTCTCATCTTCCACAGCTGTCCATCCAAAGATCTTCTTCAATTTCTCGTTCCCTCAATATATATAGTCTGAATTTCTTCTATCAAGGTGGTAGGCGGTCTTCCTTTTTCCTTCTTCCTGGTGGGGTCCATCCCATTTTCCTAATACTTGTGTCTCTTAATCTGTCTTGACAACGACCCATCTCGACCAAATATCATTTTGAAACATATTGAATCTGCTCAGTTATTCTCTGGATAAGAATAAGACTGCTTATAATATACTAGAGATACTGAACTTAATCGTAGTTTCTTGTAATATTTACACTTGCGATTTTCGAATAACATTAGTAGTCGTTTTTCGCATCGCAGCTTCCAAACTTTACGATCTTTTCAATCATCCTCCTTCAGATTTCTCTAGCCCATTGCATTCCTTATGCCTTCCATCCAAGTCTTTCGCGGCCTCCTTCTTTTTCTTCTTTCAGGAGGGGTCCATTCTAGTAATTTCTTTGGCCATAATTCATTCCCCATACGTAACACATGCACGTACCATCTTTATCTTTTTGTGTCATTTATACGTTATCTATAAAAGTTGAAAATATTATTTTGAAACAGATAGAATCTGCTCAGTGTTTCTCTGGAATAATCATAAGACTGTTTAACAAATAACACTATAAGCAAACACTTCACAACACTTTAACGAAAAAATCAACTGACTAAAGTAATCAGACATTTCTCAATTTCTGAAGATGAAGCAGGAAGGCCCACAAAACTCAAGTTAATGAAAGCTTTTTACGATTTATAAAACTGGCCTAGACTTAGAAGAAGAGATTTCAAACAATCTTAAGGAGAACCTATTCCGTTTACGTTATATAATGTTAGTCGTTGCCACAGCTGTAAGGAGATTAGTATATTCAAGAGGGAACAATGGTATGAATTATGTAAGGGTAGTAGGGGGAGGCCTGCAAAGGCGTCAGAAAAAAAGGTTACGCCACTTAGCCGACAGCTAAGCGTTACCTAATATTACAACACACCGCAAGGGCGAGCTCGCTTCGCTGCCTCAGTAGCAATCATTTCAAAACGAACCAAAAGCTAATCACACTGCTCTGGTCATCAAGAATTAGAATGAATAATAAAATTAATTTATTTAGAAAAATCGTGCAGCCAATTACAACGTATGCATCCGAGTGTTGGCAGGTGACAGAAAGGAATAAAGAAAAATTGACAGCTAAGCGTTACCTAATATTACAACACACCGCAAGGGCGAGCTCGCTTCGCTGCCTCAATAGCAATCATTTCAAAACGAACCAAAAGCTAATCACATTGCTCTGGTCATCAAGAATTAGAATGAATAATAAAATTAATTTATTTAGAAAAATCGTGCAGCCAATTACAACGTATGCATCCGAGTGTTGGCAGGTGACAGAAAGGAATAAAGAAAAATTGACAGCTAAGCGTTACCTAATATTACAACACACCGCAAGGGCGAGCTCGCTTCGCTTCCTCAGTAGCAATCATTTCAAAACGAACCAAAAGCTAATCACATTGCTCTGGTCATCAAGAATTAGAATGAATAATAAAATTAATTTATTTAGAAAAATCGTGCAGCCAATTACAACGTATGCATCCGAGTGTTGGCAGGTGACAGAAAGGAATAAAGAAAATTGGCAACAATTGAAATGGACCGTTTCATAAGATCTTTTCGGATATGCCAGATGGGCCATGTAAAAAATGAAGTAATAAGGGAGCGAACAAATGCCAAGGAAACTATATTATTGAAATAATTTAACAACGTAGGTTAATGTGGTATGAATACACACACAACGAACGAGCAACGAAAGACGACCTAGAACGATACTAGAATATCATACGCTCCATCGCAGGAAAAAAGGTAGGCTCGAAGAACTTGGAGATAGGATGTGGAGGAAGACATGAAGAGCAGAAATTTGCAGGAGACGGACTGGGAAAACAGAAATTACTGGTGGTTGAGATGCGGAATGCGACGAATCTCGTAGGCTCCCCGCATATATATTATAGGCCTACACCTTACTTAAAAAATGCACCGCACAGTACCAACAATAAACCCAACAGTGGACACACAGCACGGTGGTCCCGAGGTAAATACATCTTTATAAGCGTACTCATAAATAAATTTCGAAAACATTTGTGGAACGATTGATAGAAATCTTGTAAATAAAAGAAGACACAGCACAAGTATTAAATTTTATAAGACAATTGCAATACCCACATTGATGTATGCGAGTGAGGTGTGGGTCAAGACGAAAAAGGAATGCGGCAAGATTCAGCGTGCTGAAACGCAGTTTCATTGCAATGCTTTAAACTATAAATTGCAAGACAGACGAAGAAGGGGTGAGGATATATAAGAGAAGAACTAGAAGTAAAAGATATAAATGAAATAATTTCAATGTATAGAAGACAATGGTTTGATCACTTATAGAGGATGGCGGAGGATCGATTGTCAAAAGCGTTGCTGAAGTATAAAGCCATATATACATACATCAACGTAGCTGGAAACCCACAGAGGGGAAATTTCCCCTCCGCTGACTGACTTCCCACTATTACGTGAGTACGCGTGTACTAGTTGGTACAGTCACTACTGCAAGCAGTGTTCGGAACGCTTTGTTTGTGTCAGTGTTTGTTTAAATTTCAATAATTTAAGAGCTGTTTTAAATATAAAAATTGCACACTCGTGCGCTCATAGCCCCCAGGTGGTAGCAAATATGCCTTATATTTTTATTTCTTAAGAAAAATATCCACTGTCCCTTTAAAAATAGAACCAAACAACGAAATGCAAATACTACATTTACACACATTCTCTCTACTATAAAATAGTGCCGTATGGGGACAGGAAGAACCCCCGTTGCTCACACACGGTAAATAGACGTGAAATGTATATGAATACGATAGCGCGGGGCGTATGGTTTCCAAGGGAAAGAGCGCATGTGTGTGTGGACAAAACCTGTCATTTATCGTTACGTGTTATCAGCTACAAATTTTCGGCGTTCCACCTTGGGGTCTCCTACTTACAGACGTGAAGAGTTGCTTACAATAGCCTACTTGGAGAGTTGGTGACTTACGACACGTTAGTTTACAGATCGGTTTAAATCACTTCGGTTATGGCTCGTAAGAGAAAAATACTGGCTGTCCGCAGATGCACCACTTTTTAAGAATTGTAAACATTTCCCCAACTCTTTCGTAAATCAGCCTCTCGTGCACTTCAATTTTTTCCGCCACAAACTAATCCCTATCAGGATTAGGGTCTAGATTCGACAAAGCTGGACAAATGCGTCGTATCCGATACTTTTTAAATTCCTGTTAACGTATTCTTTTGATTTCACTTTCCACAAAGCAGGATGCGTGCGGTAAATATCGATGAATTCTGTAAGGAACTCTTTTTGCTCACTTATCCAATGTCAGTCATCTGGCGCAATACGAAAAAAACTGATGGCACGGATTTTGGAGTAGCGCGAGTGATTTTAACAACGGAAAACACTTCCCCACACCGCGCCGTTCCAGATGAAAGAGTGGGCGAATCCTTCCTCGTTCTAATACGGCGTGGACCGCGGTCACTGACACGCGCGATTTTCCAGATGATTTTAAGCAGTGCATCACTTTTCCAAGGGAATGAACGTGTTTGCATCAACCACCATTGGTAGAAGAGACAAATGGGCCGAGGATACGATTGCTGCCGAAACAGGTTATCTTAGTCTTTATATTGAAGAAGAAGAAGAAGAAGAAGAAGAAGAAGAAGGAGGAGGAGGAGGAGGAGGAGGAGGAGGAGGAGGAGGAGGAGGAGGAGGAGGAGGAAGAAGAAGAAGAAGAAGAAGAAGAAGAAGAAGAAGAAGAAGAAGAAGAAGAAGAAGAAGAAGAAGAAGAAGAAGAAGTAAAGCCACGATGTTTGTAATGGACATATTTGCAATAAACACTAACTCACAATAAGGTTGGATGCATGTATCGTGTAACGGAACCGAAGACACTGGGCCACAATCCGTTACACAGGATTAAGGAATTGGGTGTTCACATGCTAAGGGGCAATTTCTAACCCACACCAGTGTAGCAATAGCCGGTTATAAATACTACAGTACACAGTGTTGTAACAGGTGAAGTGAAACGCGCGCGCTGTTACAAAACGTCTCCCACCGTCGCGCCGGCCATAACTAGGCCGTGAAATATGAAAGTGAAAAATTAAGTAAAATTCGCGCTGGTGATGATGATTCACCTTCTGAATATGTAGGTATGTCGACAAACCATGCACACCTCGTTACTAATCCTCAACGTCCAGCAAGTCTATCAGTGATGGCACTTCCTAGTTCGTTAATAAGAAAAGGCGCTACCCTCCTCTGGTTTCCCAATACCAGTTCGGACGGAGACTGGATTATTTTCTGCTCGTGGTGGTGGTGGTGGGGGGGGGAACCCTAGTCTCTTGGCGTACTACGTACTAACACAAAGCCGCACACTTTTAGCAAGATTGCCAGGAGTAGGGATTCTCCCCACAGTGAAGAATTTTTGAGGATCGAAGTCCTATGTAGAGAATTAGTGGGGATTTACTTTTAACAGTGACTGTGTTCAAAACCTCAACAAACGTTTGGAATTTCTTGGTAGAAAAAATTAAAAGCATACAATCACTGGCTTCAGTAGCAGTCTTTGAGAAAAGATATGGAATGGGGCACTAACAAAACCGCTCCCCCTCTCCATATAAGGCTGACCACACTACACAACAAACAAACACATTAGCACTCCATTTTCCTTTCTGGTGCCTCTACTTTCTCAGCGTCCGGCCTGCATTGGCGTGCGTCACCAAACAAGCCATAACCAAACGGCTGAAGGGTGCTTGTGCCCAAAACGTCCCAGATCTGCCCGCCTGGACAAATCTCAAATAACTGAAAAAAAAAAGATATGGAATGGATAATCCATGTTTCAACAGCAATACAAATGTTTAAACAGGTGCACAGTCGTTGAAGAATTTGTGAAAAGTGGTCACATAAAGTTGGATTATTGCGCTCATTTGTAATTGGGACGCCAAAGCAAATTACGTACTACATTCCTTTCCCCGATAATGCGGCGATGTGACTGTCGTAACTGTGAGAAGCAATGCACAACCTGGAGAACACTTATTGCTACTGTTCTGCACGATTTGTTAACCACACCAATGATCCCTACTTATGCGTTCATTCGCTTACAAAATTTTCCTTGTCACGTCTTCCTTTGCACCTTGCTTTCACGTTCTACGACGCCAATTTTAAAATTTAAAACCCTGCTATTTATCTTATGATATTCAGAGCATATTTTAAACAATAAAATAGGCGGCATTAGTGCAGGTACTAATAATACCCGCCTAGTGGCAGGTATTAGTGCCGGTACCGAAACGTGAGAAAAAGGGGAGAAATCGCCAAATCACGAAGGCGCGTTTGCATCTGCATATATTAGGTTTCAGCATTGTCTATATAGTGTGCGAATAAAACCTACAAGCTAAAGAACGAAGGTGAAGACTTCCTTATGAAAAACTATACAAACATCATGATAACATCAAGACGTTTTTTTCAAAAGACTATTTTTTAAGTTTGTACGTTTTTTGTGAATTAAGGAAATGTTTTGTTACTAGCATACTTTTCCTTTTTCTTTCTTAAGTAACTTATTTATTTGTAAAGCAATTTAATATGAAATGTTTATGCTTTTTTCATTTTTTTAAAATTACATAAAATTAAACAAACACAGTGTTTAAGTCAATCTCAGTGTGTACACACACACACACACACACACACACACACACACACACACACACACACGCGCGCACGCACACACACATATATATATATTGCAACGATACGTTTAGCATAAGTATATGTATCAACCCCTGACTGAGGTATGATAGCATACGAAAGCACGTATGAAATATATAAAATATAAATAAGAAAAATAATGTAATAAATATACGTAGTATTTAATTTTAAATAAATCAAATATTGTAAGTAAGCATGCATATGGAAGCACATAGCTTAGTTGGTTTTTAAACGTAACGAAGGGGAGAAAATGACACGCGCTGACCGGCAGAGGTGACGTCAGAACGACATGCGGCCGCCTGTGTATCAGTCTGCGTGTGTGTGTATGTGTACATGTGTAAACAACAGACAGGTTAAATTATGCAAACGAGGGTGGAAGATTTTACACAGTTTTTTAAGTACTGTACGTGAACCAGAAGTCACACGAATCAGCGACATATGTAAAAACATAGCTGACGCCTGGCGCTTCAGTTTGGTGTTAAGTGGTCATTAATCGTGGGAACGGTTGACACCGTGTGAAATTTTGCCATAACTGCCATAGTTTACACAGTGTAACATTCATAATTTGCATAAACAAGGTTTAATATTATACCGAACGATTAGTGAAATAATATTTATAAAAAAGTGTGCGCTTCATAGAAAGACGCGTAGGTTGAAAGTAACGATTAAACCGACGCGCCGACCTGTTCAATGTTGTCAAAACAGTTTCCAACAGGACTTTCAACGACGGCAGCAGTATAAAACCCCAGCGAGCGACACACTCTTTCTCACTTACTTTCTCAGTTTATACTCAGATAGTACGAGGAATCCACGCATCTCGATACCGTAAATTTTACAAAGTTTTAGTAATGTTTTAAACAGTATTCAATAACGGGAAGTGCGATGGAACCCGTATTACGTCGGTGCAAGTATTAAGGAACACGAGTGATTTGTAAAAAGACTATATTAATGAATCTACGAGAGTTGTAACTACATAGAACTTCTAGACATCTACGAGGGACAAGATAAAAGAAGAGGAGAGGAACTAGAACGAGAAGACGAGAGGACGCAGGGACAGCCACATGCAGCTACATCCAGCCGTACATCATCACGACTAGAGTTCCACGTCAGAACTCAGCATCCAGGAGACGGAGCGAGGAATTCTACGACGCAGAGACAGAGAAGGTGATACCGAAGAGGATCAACAAACTCGAGAGTCCAGATGACGGTAACAACAAAGTTAAATGGTTACAGAAAAATGCAGGTGAAGTCAGACATTTATTTAATATTATAAATGACCCTGAGGTCTATCGCAAAAAGCTCCAGTTTCCATATACAAGTTTACAAAAACATTAATATATTTTTAAATTTGAATAATGAATAAATAATTGTTCAAAATATAATTGAGAATAGAGAATATAACTGTAGTAATCTCATAAATAAATGGTCAAGAAAGAACCATATTTGTATTATATTTTGTAATTGATTAGATGAGTAATTTTAAATATGAGAGTTACGTGATTAGAAGATTGTTAATTAATTGAGACATTAAATAATAGAATCAATTAAAGTAATAAATGTTCTTTATTAATATATTAATTAATTAAAAGTTTTTATTAAGTGGTATGTATTGAAAACCACACTTGCGAAGACAAGGTGAATATTGGATTTTATACATATTAATCACGTTTTAAAATAATTTATGTGTATATGTTATATGTCTGTGTAATATTTCAGGTCATATATAATTTATGTGTGTGTATACTATGTCTTAGAAATATAAGAAATAAGAGTTGAAACACGATATAAGTGCATTATATTCAGATTGAATATAAGGGTTCAGATAATAAGTAACCCACATTAAACAATTAATAACATGATAATTTGCAATTTTTAAAGAATAAATCGAATGAATATGATTTTCCTAAAAAAAGTCGTACTAATTTCACAACCAGTACTAAATCCTCTCTACTCTTTACTTGTAATTAAAACTTATAACGTTATTCACGTGCTTATCCACACTCAATCAACGACCAAAGCCTGCGACCCAGCCGGGGAACATCAAGGTAAATACTGCTGAAGAAGAGTATACCTCCGAGACGTGGGTAAGTGCGCACAAATGAGTAAGAGCATTTGTGTAAAAGTAAGTGTCTAAAAATATCGTTGTAAATAAATTGGCGTTGCCCAACTGTGTGGCCTGACACGTAGAAAAATAATGTGTTGCTAAGTAAGTGTTAATTATCATTACAAGTAAATGGCGCCCTGGTAATAAATAAAGTCTAATAAATAATTAGCAAAAATATTGTAGAAAGAATTAATAGTCAATTTATGTAATAAATAATATTACAAATTGTCATCTTAAGTACATAGAGAAAAAGAGTTGTGAAAATTAATACTGATAAATAAAATTAAAATTTAAATAAAGAAATATAGAGTCACGGTTGACCAAAAATAAAAAAATATAATTCATATAACGAATCAGGTAGGACACCGTAGTCTATAACAATGGCGAAGCAACCAACAATGGACTTCGAAACGATGTTTAAACGACTTCAAGAAGAGTTGAAAACGAATAGTGAAAAATTAGAAAATAAATTTCAAAGTAGCAGTGCAGAACTTAAAACTCAATTAGAAAGTAGCAATGAAAAATTAGAAAGTAAATTAGATAGTAGCAATGAAAAGTTGGAAAAATTAGAAAATAAATTAGGAAGATTAGAAGATAGTAATACGAGGTTAGAAACTCAAATAGAAGATAGTCGTAATCGATTAGAAATTACTATTGAAGAAGTGAAAACTCAATTAGAAAGTAATATAGAACTCGTCAGTAATACTTTGAAAACAGAGCTTACTACACGCGTTGAAGCAGTCGAACAGCGAGTTCAACAGTCACTTAATGAACAAGCTGTAAAGATTGATAGTAAATTTAAAGAACAGCGTGAATATAAAACACGTGAAACTAAAGAACATATTCGACAACTGGCTGAACAGTGGAATGAGAAATTTAAAATTACTAAGCAGGAGCAAGACCTCAGACACAAAGATGTAAATGAGCTCATCCTGGACAACAGTAATAGAACAAAGGAACTCACTATGAGGACCGAGACTGTAGAAATAGCTGTGGAGGAGGTCACGAGAAAAACTACACACCACTCCATGGAAATTAATAACATGAAAGATGGACTACAAGAGGAGGTAGAAAAACTACGAGCGGAAGTCAAGAGACGACCCAGTGCTATGATGATGTGTGCTGCAAAGGTAGACGATCGAGAGAAGATCAGTTTCAAAGGTAATAAATGGGAGAACCCCATAGAATTTTTACATAAGTGTGAACGAGAAATGGCAACAATAGGAAGCAACCTAAACGAGAGACCGTAGAGAATTTGTAAGTCGACATTTCCAGGAAACAGCATCCAAATGGTATACGATTGTTCGGGACCAAACAGAAACTTATGAACAGTTCAAGGCATCCTTCGAAAATCGATAATGGAATATACATACCCAGAGAGAGGTACGAGACCAGCTGGAGTATGGGCGGTATTACGTCAACAGCAAACGTTCCATGGAAGACTACATCATACAACTCGTCGAACGGTGTAAGCATCTTAGACCAAGTTTCACGGAGCACGAATTAGTATTAAAATTAAGCTACCATTTTGACAGACACATTAGGCTTGCCGTATATACCCAAGGAGTTAAAACCATTGAGGAACTTCTTATTCTTGTAACGCAATCATCACAATTTGTTAATAAACAATACGAAAGAAGAGATAACCAGCCGCAGCAGCAGCAGTACTCTACACAAGATCCAATACAACACAAATCGACGCAGTTCGCGGAGAAAGAAGATAATTGGAAGGAATATAAACAACCCTTTGAAAAAGGTAATTCAACTCCACATAAAGGAGCGTACTCACATCCAGGTACGTCGAAAAAACAATTAAAACCGTACAATGCAAATTTACATAATATTAATGCAAATAATAATCATAATAATAATAAAAATAATTATGAAAATATAGTTGTGCAACAATCGACACGCCCGTCAAAATCCAAGGAGGAAGGGGGTGATCGCAGAACAATTGACAAGAAAAATGAATGACGGCAGAGGACAAGCCAAACGCCAGCTCAGACAGGTTTTAAAAACGGCTCGTACACAAACAAAATACCGGTACGGACAGGCTTGTTAAACGACCTTCACACACATGAGTTGAGCGCCACCCCAAACAATACACAACAGGAAAGAATGTTGTCGAACGCCTATTGTCCTACACAAGGGGGAACAATAAGTAGTATAAATAAATGTAATGCGGTTAGAATATCAACCATTACACAGACGATAGAGTTAAGTATTTACTAAATAACATAGCAAATGAACAAAATAAAGATCTTCAGATAAGTCACTTGAAGTTATCAACACTATCTTGTAGATATACGATAAAAAATAGTATATTGTACAAACTCGTCAATTATGATTGGAAAATAGTCCTATCACCAGAGATGCTAAAAACACTAACTATACCATGTCATCAAAGTTTAGCACATGCGTCTGCTTTAAAATGTCATTTAGCTTTCAAGGAAGACTTCATTTTGAATAATATGTTTAGAAGAATAAAAGCTATCTTAAAAGGATGCTACGAATGTCAAACAGCACGACATCCGAATCTTCACACATACGTAGATATGCAAAATATCAAGACACAGGAAAAGGGAGAATTAGTAGCAGTAGACTTCCTGAGCCCATTTCGAGAGCTATTCACGGGGGTACAAAACACATACTTGTACGTATAGATGTGTTCACCAAGGCAGTTCGACTCTACGCTATTCGAAGACCTACCACAAAAAGTGTACTGAATGTCATACTACACAAATACGTACCGAAGTATGGTCAAATCAAAAAGATATTGAGTGACCAAGGTAAACAATTTCAAAATAAAGCATGGACAGAAACGCTAACTCAGCACGGCATACAACCAGTGTTAACGTCAATACGACATCCACAAGGAAACCTTGCTGAAAGGGTAAATAAAGAGTTAGGAAAACATTTACGCATCTACTGTAATGAACAACATTACCGATGGGCAGAGAACATATCATTTTTTGAACAGGCTATAAATGCTACATACAGTGAAGCTACGGGATATACACCGGTGGAACTCGAAACAAATAAAAAAACCTAATAGATTCTGGTCGAGAAACATTGACAAACATCCAAACCCAAAATCTACAAATTCCATTGAGTCACAAGTACGACAATGCAAAGAAGAGGATGGAAAAACTTGGAGAAAAGAGGATCGAGAGGTTCAACAGAACGCACAAACTCATCACATTCCATGAAGGAGAGAGAGTGCTAATAAGAAGTAATCCAGTGGGAAAAAGAATGGACAATACAGCAAAGAAACTATTCAGACTGTAGGAGGGACCCTACTGATTACAAATGATGAAAGGACGACATACATTTATCGTCTACGATCCGACAAGAAACAAGATTATTGGAAAGTACCATGCATCAGCATTCCGTAAATTCTATGGATGAATAAATAAAAAGTCAACTTATAAATCCACCCAGGGAAAGTGAACAAAATTTTAAGAACCTTATAACCACTAATTGTGAGTTGTAATAAATAATAAAATAAATAATTTCTGAGTAAAGAAATAAAATTTGAATAAAATTCAAATTTTATTTTACCCAGCAGGGGAATTTATGCAACGATACGTTTAGCATAAGTATATGTATCAACCCCTGACTGAGGTATGATAGCATACGAAAGCACGTATGATATATATATAATATAAATAAGAAAAATAATGTAATAAATATACGTTAGGTATAAAAAATAATGTAATAAATATACGTAGTATTTAAAAAAATAAAATATTGTAAGTAAGCATGCATATGGAAGCACATAGCTTAGTTGGTTTTTAAACGTAACGAAGGGGAGAAAATGACACGCGCTGACCGGCAGAGGTGACGTCAGAACGACATGCGGCCGCCTGTGTATCAGTCTGCGTGTGTGTGTATGTGTACATGTGTAAACAACAGACAGGTTAAATTATGCAAACGAGGGTGGAAGATTTTACACAGTTTTTTTAAGTACTATACGTGAACCAGAAGTCACACGAATCAGCGACATATGTAAAAACATAGCTGACGCCTGGCGCTTCAGTTTGGTGTTAAGTGGTCATTAATCGTGGGAACGGTTGACACCGTGTGAAATTTTGCCATTTGGTCATAACTGCCATAGTTTACACAGCGTAACATTCATAATTTGCATAAATAAGGTTTAATATTATACCGAACGATTAGTGAAATAATATTTATAAAAAGTGTGCGCTTCATAGAAAGACGCGTAGGTTGAAAGTAACGATTAAACCGACGCGCCGACCTGTTCAATGTTGTCAAAACAGTTTCCAACAGGAATTTCAACGACGGCAGCAGTATAAAACCCCAGCGAGCGACACACTCTTTCTCACTTACTTTCTCAGTTTATACTCAGATAGTACGAGGAATCCACGCATCTCGATACCGTAAATTTTACAAAGTTTTAGTAATGTTTTAAACAGTATTCAATAACGGGAAGTGCGATGGAACCGGCATTACCTCGGTGCAAGTATTAAGGAACACGAGTGATTTGTAAAAAGACTATATTAATGAATCTACGAGAGTTGTAACTACATAGAACTTCTAGACATCTACGAGGGACAAGATAAAAGAAGAGGAGAGGAACTAGAACGAGAAGACGAGAGGACGCAGGGACAGCCACATGCAGCTACATCCAGCCGTACATCATCACGACTAGAGGTCCACGTCAGAACTCAGCATCCAGGAGACGAAGCGAGGAATTCAACGACGCAGAGACAGAGAAGGTGATAGCGAAGAGGATCAACAAACTCGAGAGTCCAGATGACGGTAACAACAAAGTTAAATGGTTACAGAAAAATGCAGGTGAAGTCAGACATTTATTTAATATTATAAATGACCCTGAGGTCTATCGCAAAAAGCTCTAGTTTCCATATACAAGTTTACAAAAACATTAATATATTTTTAAATTTGAATAATGAATAAATAATTGTTCAAAATATAATTGAGAATAGAGAATATAACTGTAGTAATCTCATAAATAAATGGTCAAGAAAGAACCATATTTGTATTATATTTTGTAATTGATTAGATGAGTAATTTTAAATATGAGAGTTACGTGATTAGAAGATTGTTAATTAATTGAGACATTAAATAATAGAATCAATTAAAGTAATAAATGTTCTTTATTAATATATTAATTAATTAAAAGTTTTTATTAAGTGGTATGTATTGAAAACCACACTTGCGAAGACAAGGTGAATATTGGATTTTATACATAATAATCACGTTTTAAAATAATTATATGTGTATATGTTATATGTCTGTGTAATATTTCAGGTCATATATAATTTATGTGTGTGTATACTATGTCTTAGAAATATAAGAAATAAGAGTTGAAACACGATATAAGTGCATTATATTCAGATTGAATATAAGGGTTCAGATAATAAGTAACCCACATTAAACAATTAATAACATGATAATTTGCAATTATTAAAGAATAAATCGAATGAATATGATTTTCCTAAAAAAAGTCGTACTAATTTCACAACCAGTACTAAATCCTCTCTACTCTTTACTTGTAATTAAAACTTATAACGTTATTCACGTGCTTATCCACACTCAATCAACGACCAAAGCCTGCGACCCAGCCGGGGAACATCAAGGTAAATACTGCTGAAGAAGAGTATACCTCCGAGACGTGGGTAAGTGCGCACAAATGAGTAAGAGCATTTGTGTAAAAGTAAGTGTCTAAAAATAACTTTGTAATATATATATTGTAACGCCACAGAAATGCAGTCATCAATGTTATATAAATAGAATATTAGCAAAATAATAAGTAAATCAATATTTAACTCCCATGATAATACAAAGGTCTAATAACTACATTTATAATTATATATAAAAATGAATAAGGATGCAAGGTAGAGATAACAATAAAAAACAAACCTGTAAAATAGACAATAGTAAGAAATCCATGTTCAGTGAAACGTAAATAAATATATTATACTGATAAGAATTGTAAGAAAGAAACTAGTACAGAAAATGTCAAAATAAATGACAATGAAATTAGATAAAAGCGAGACAGTAATTTACACTATAGTAATAGTAAGTAAGGATTCTGAATTAAATGATGTTATTTTGTTACCATGAATGTTATGTTAAAGTTTATGTTATATTATGCAAATTACTTGTTGAATTAATGGAAAGTAATGAAGCAAAATGTATTATTCGATTACTGTTATAGAAGGGTGTAGGAAAGCAGTTAATTAGTGTTAATGGATCTCAATTTTATTATATGTGATCCATAGATCAAGATAAAATTATTATTAGTTATGAAAAGAATAATTATTTGTGTAAATGTTAATAGTTAAGGTTTGATTGTATGTATGAACTTATGTAAAAAGGCTATAGTTGTTCACCAGTTATAATCAAAGGTAGGTCCATATACAATAAAAGGCCTAACAGCCAATAACACTATATAACCACTCATAACATAAAGGTTAGGTACGGAAGTTAATAATAATTAATGAATACAGTTCAAGGAGCTAGGAAAAATATTTGATAAATAATAATATATAATAAACCAACTCAATTTAAACAAATAATGATAATGCCATAATGCCATGATATCGATTGATAACGTTTGATATCGAAAAAATAATAAATATAAAAGAAACAGACTAAGATCAAAAAACCAGCAGAATATATGTAGAAATTAGTAAACAAACTATAGATAAAGTTATATTCCGATATGATGGAAGTTTAATAAGGAATGGAAGAAAAATATATGAAATAATCACTATATACAAAACATTGAAAAGGAAGAAAAATAAATGTGTTGCTAAGGACAACAGGAATGAATAGAAGTTGTTGATTTCGATTATTGCTTTTTATGATCTGAACGTGACGAGATTAAAAACCAGAAAAATTGGTTAATATAACTAAAATATTATAATTTATTTCAATACCGTTACCCATCACGGTATATAAATAATTATTTGGATTAATCAGGCCAACAACCCATAACCAGATTGTATGACGGTATCAGCTAATAATAATAATCAGTAATTGACTTACACAAGGAGGGACTTGAATTGTCCAATATCAGAAAAAGAATTAATGAAATATTAATCCAATATAAAGAGTCAACTGTGTAACAACTAATAATACACGCCACATTGGAACTCCTAACCTTTTAAATACATGGAACATCACTAGTTACTTCATACGAGAGAAGAACGTATTTGGATCCAGAATTTGCAGAAGAACAACCACCAGTCTGGCCGTAAATAAACCAAGGGAGCTGTATTTCCGAGGTAACCAGGACAAGGATTCCACTTTATTGACCCGAAGAAAGGAATATCGAACATCATATCCATTCTGAGCGACGAGGTTAACAACCAACTGCCTACCCGAGTTGCTTCGTTCTAGTCTGGTAAATTATAATTGTATAAATCATATTAACAACACAACACTTCAAATTTGTAATATCTTGCATTCTTATCTATGTATTTTTAATCTTCCCCACAGTTACAAGAACCTTCACACCCTGAACTAAATTAATTATAAAAAACAAATTATATAACTGAATATAAAATAAAGTATTGGACCGAACAATAATCGATTCACGCAACATATAGCCTTTTGTATGCCAATTAGAACCAATCCTATTTAATGTTAACTGAGTGAATAAATAAAGAAACCTTGTATAATTTCAAAATCTTATTATTTAGGGTATTATTTAATGAGTCGGGAATAAAAAATAACTGACTAAGTGTATAATAATTGGTTACCGTAAACAGTGAATTAACCTATAAGTTTCGTTGTCCCGGAACTACAGCGCTTGTTGCGGAATTCTCCGACACCAAAGAGAAGAGCATTAAATACAAAATTTACATAATTCTCTGCGAGGTATACTAGGGCTGAGCAAGATTATAAAATAAAACACTAATTATTTAAGTTACAGTCACACTAACATTGGTATTTTAATTAGAGAGATAAGTTAATATTAGTTAACTAGATTCCAATATTCCCCAACTCCAGATATCTCAGAAATTGAATTAAATTAACACAATCAAAGAGAGGAGAGACAGAGAAGCATTCCCGTTCTTATCAACAAATTGGCTTACATTGCGTGACACGAACAAGACGCACGTACTCGTCTATTCACAAATTGGCGCTCACAACAGTGGGGCTTTAGAAGAGTTTGATAAGGGAGAAGATCGTCTATTCACAATATATATATTATAAAGCCTTTTTTATCTATCAATCAAATTTCTATATATAATGATAGAACAAATCTTACTTACCCGTGACTTTTTACTTTACCTGGGCGCCAGAACAAATCCCAGATACAAATGACTCGGATTCAGCTTAGCTCAGAGCGCAGAGACACACTATCTCAGGATTCGTTCAGTGAGTGTGGAATTTAAGGGGAATCGTTACAAATAACTCTTAAAAATTGTTGAAATTTGTTTAATTAACGATTCTGTTATTGTATTAATTTCTTTAAAAGTTAAGTTAATGGCTTAATTGCTAACTTAAATCTTATTGGTTAATGATTGTGCTTGAAAAGTGAAGATTAAAACGTCCAAACGACCAATTGCTCTTATCTGGTTTATTTAGGGATTTTATATCTCCCAAACCAGTGCTAAAGAACGGGTCTGCAATAATTTGCACGTTCAATACTACACCTCACTCTCCATTCAACACTCCTATATTACTTTATATCTAATCTTAATAATTAAATACAAAATTTGAATTTATATAGTGTCTTTTTTAAAAAATGTTTATTGATTTAATTATTTATTTTGTTATTTATGCTCATTGATCAATGAATATATTTCTTATCTGATTGATGCGTCGACCGTAGATAGTAATCAGTAGAGATACTCCTTTTGATGGTTCGGCTCAGAAGAAATGATGTTGACCAATAACGTTGACTGATGATCCTGGACAATTACAGATGCTGTAGCTACTCTGGTGCACAGGTCACTTCACTGTTATTTAATTATTTATTAATTAATTATTTAATTAATTAATTTGTTATTACGCAGCGAGCTTATTTATTGAACCTTACTAGTTCCTCTATTACTGCGGACCACTTCGCGAACTGTTTATTTAAACAAATACTTTGCGTTGTTTGTGCAATTTAGCTCGTATTTAACACACGTCTTGCTTATTTAATGCCCGAACGAAGAGTGCTCAATTCCCTCATTCTGAGTTGGCGTCTCCTCTTAATACAGGATTGTGATTGGTTGTTCCAAATAATTCATGTGTTTTCCACTTGAAACAATATCGAACAGGTCGGTCAAACGCTCCTTAACAAGTTTGAGATGGTAGAGAATTACTGGCTAATTTCATACTTCCTCTGTTTGCGAATCGTTTGATTACAGGTATTTGCAAACGTGATTTCAAAGATCCGACACAGAATATTATTGCTTTGGTCTTTCTCTGTATGTGTGTGAAAACACCTAATTCGTACCTAGCCTTATTCTCTAGTTATATCTCTTGGCGTTCTTCTTCTGTATAACATCTTTAAATGTTAATTATATTAGTTGATATTTTGGCTACTTATAGAGCTTTAATTGCTGAACACTATGCAGGTTTCAGAATTGCCGTATATTTATTAGTTTTGAAGATATTGCAGTTTTAATAAATAAAATTAATTGAATAAAATTTCATGTCTGTGCCCGCATCAGTAGTAGCAGTGGCGATGTTAGACAGAGATGGCTGTGATTATTCCCTCTCTCTCTCTTGCTTACGCCGCTAGACTAGCAGTTTGACACTTCCATATAACGATCTGATAGGTCGACTATATGAATCGTTATATATACCCCCACTCGGTATAAAAAAATTTGATTATTTATGAAATACATAAAATTTTTTTTTTCTGTATACTTTTACACTAATTAAAATTTGCACATATAAATTTTCGCATTTTTTTTTTAATTTGCACTTTTGGTTTTTCTTGCATAAAATTTGCACTAATACAATTTTGCTTACTTCTACCTTATAATAAATTATTACAATATGTTACTTAACCTAACATGGCATACACATATTAGATATTTATATGAACATTAATACTTTAAATACAATTTTGATTTAATGGACGTCAATAATCAAAACAACAATACTGACATTTATTCAACTACTTCTTATTAACATTGACATTGATTCAAAGACATTTCTAAAATTTTGTTTGACCACGTTTGATTCACATACCTCACTGGCTCAAACCATTGTTTCCTTATTGCTCTATATTTTGTCTATATTTCCTCAAACTATCCCCATGGTACTTTCCTATTAATAATTTCCACCTATGAGAACATAGCTTATATAGCTTACCGTCATATATGGAAAATCCTGGTTTGGTGTTGGTAACCGCACTTCTCCAAGCTACACTAATCCTAGGGTCTTCTTGTTGATGGGTCCCTATTTCCTTAAGTCGTCTAACTACTTCAGGTTTTGCTACATGCTTTACCGCGTAAATACCTATATCAGTGCTACTACTTTTACTGTTAACTGTATCCATGTTGTTTTCTGATGGTGGATTTCTACTAAGTACATCTGCTACCAAGTTGTCTTTCGCTTTACAATATTGTATTTCAAACTGGTACTCTTGTATAGCCAAGATCCAGCGAGTCAGACGAGCACCTGCCAATTTACACTTTAATAACAATACTAACGCCTTATTGTCGGTGATTATAGTAAGTTTAGCACCCAGAATATAACTTCTAAACTTTGACAGGCTATGCACTATCGCTAATAGCTCTTTTTCTGTCGTAAAATAAGTTAATTCCGCCCATTTAAGTGTGCGACTTACAAATCCTAATACCGCTTTTTGGCCCTTCTCATCTATCTGATATAAGTGTGTTCCTATAGCAATATTACTGGCGTCAGTTTGTAAATAAAATCTTTCTCCTACCCTCGGATGATGTAATATAACAGTATTTATAAAAAGACTTTTCACTTGTTGTAGCGCTTCATCGTGGTCCCTTGTCCACCCCCATTTAATCCCTTTGTTTAACAACTTCAACAATGGAACAGTACTTTCCGCGTATTTACTTGTAAACCTCTGATAGTAGTTAGCTAAACCTAGAAATGACTTTAGCTGCTTGCAGTTCTTTGGAGTTGGAAATTCTTGTATGGCTTTTACCTTCTCTGGGTCCGTGGTTATTCCTCCCACTGAGATTCGGTGACCTAAAAACTTAATTTCCTCCTTTCCAAACTCTGATTTCCGTAGATTCAGCGTCATGTTTGCTGATCTTAATTTTGCAAAAATATTTCTTAAAGGTGCTCCTCGAATGTTTGTGACACACATAGAATATCATCTACGAACACTAGTGTATACTTCTCTACCTCATTACCTAAGGCACTGTCTAAACACCTTACCATTGCAGCTAAGCTGGTGCTCAGGCCAAAAGGTACAACTTTAAATTGGTAGCACTTGTTTTTATACAAAAATGCCGTATACTGTCTATCACATTTGCGGATTGGAATTTGCCAAAATCCGGATGTTAAGTCCAGTTTGGAAATGTACTTAACTCCATTACATTTTTGGAACAATTCTTCCACACTCCTTGCGCACTCGTAATCAGGTATTAATAATGAATTTAATTTCTTGACATCAAGGCATAAGCGGATACTCCCGTTCGGCTTGGTGACAACTACTAAAGGGTTAATATAGGGACTTCTTGCCCTCTCTATAACTCCATTCGCTAACATCTGTTGGACCTCCTTTTCCACTTCTTCTCTATAGTGTAAAGGGATTGGATAAGTCCTTTGCACAAATGATGCGTTTTCAGTAAGTGTTAACTGATGTTCATAGAACTTAGCTCTTCCAGGCTCTGTTCTAAAAACATCCCTATACTCATAGACGACTTGCTGAATTTGGTTTTGTTGCTTGTTGTTCAACTCAGTCCCGATGTTGATTTCTGGAGTATCTTCAATACAGTGCTGGTCACTCCTAACGTCAACTACCGGTTTCTCTCCATACCATTTTATAACACTTACCGACTTCCAATGCTTAAATTCATTAATGTTTACACTGATTTTCTTGGTATTTATTTCCATCGTGATGTTATTTCTTTTGAAATTTATTTCTGTCTTCCATTCAAGTAACGTATCTACCCCAATAATACAGTTATGAACGAGTTTCGGGACTATAAGAGCTACAATTTGACTTTGGGTACCATTTATATTGATAGGTAAATAAATTTGTTCAGTTATCTTTTGCATTTTGGCTCCAGTGGCTCCCTGTACATTACAATTTTTTACGGGTAGTCTGGGACAATTACGCAACTGACTATTATTTTCTACAAACTTTGAGCTGACACAGGTTACCTCACTGCCGGTGTCTATTAACGCTCTTACTAGTAGATTACTGATTTCACAAATTATTTCCGGACATTCAGGATAATGGTTTCTACCCACTTTTTGCTCTTCTTTTAACAAGAACTCCCTATCGTTCACTTGATTTATATTATTTGTTAATTTCCTTTTAACTGTATTAATGGGTTGTTTCACTGCAGGTAATGGTAGATTTAGTTTTGTTTCTTTTCTACCTGCAGTAGCTTCCCGTTTCCCGTATTCGTTAACTAGTAGACGGTTGTGGCTCGGTAGATGATATGGCTGTCTTACATACCTTAAACCCTTTACTTGGTCGGGTTTCAACGCTCCTACTTCTACCCTTCTCTTCCAATTCCTGCCGATATTGGGGTTTGTTACCCGGATATGGGGTAAACCTTTTTTCTTTTGGGCGCTCATTGTCTCTTCTCTTCGTTGTATAGAAAGTTGGTTCCTGATGATCGCCTCTAGGGTGGTTACTCAGCTGATTATTTACTCGCTTCAGGTCCCTCTCTAGATCTTGACATTCATCCACGACCATTATAAACTTTTCTAGGGTATCCACTCCTCTAGTAGTGGTTGCTACTCTAGTGCGCTCCGAGAAATGACGCGCTAGCTTATACACTAGGTCTCTCTCCTCCATTGGTGGTGTTAAATGCTTTACTTGTGCCATTACGTTTAGCACATAGTTGGTGGTTGTCATATTCATGGACGGGTGATAATTACCAAATTCCAGATGATCTTCCCTTCTTTGAATCTGTATGTTCCAGTATTGAGCAAGGAATTTCTCTCTGAAGTCGGCGTAGGTTTGGACTCGGTCCGAGATCCACCACGTACCTGCCCAATTCTTGAGGAATCGGCCTACCATGTCCTTCTTGTCCTCGCCGTCCATCAGTGGGTTTAGGCGAGTTACATAAGTCTCAAACAGCCTTAGAAACTCCACAGGATTCTCATGTGGGTTTCCTGAGAATACAAGGTTTTCCGGTTCTTCCTTATAGCCGCCACACCTCACGACTTTGGTTTGCTGTGACTTCATTGCCTTAGTCAGATCTTCCCGCATTACCTTTAATTGCTGTTCTACCTTTTGATGTACTTCGTCTCGGTCAGCCTTACTCTCTACTTGTTTCTTAACCTCCTTAATATTTTCACCCGGTTGGGTACACTCTACCCTAGTACTATGGATTTCTTCTTTATTTAGAAGCGTTTGGGTTTTTAACTCAGCAGTTACTTCGCTGAATTGTTGGTTAATAAGGGTTACTTTCTGTTCTAACCGTTCATGAAATTCGTTTCTAAATTTATTTAGTTTTTCGTCTTGGCGGCGAAAATTAGTACTTACTTGTTTCTTAAATTCCTCTATTGTAGCTTTAACCTCTTCGGTATGCTTATCAAACATAAGATTACTATCATCTATTTTGCTATTTGTACTATCTATTTTACTAGCTAAATTAGCTATTTCTTCATCTATTTTAAATGTAGCTTCTTTACTACTTTGTTCCATTTGGCTAGTTAAATTTTCGTTTATTTGTTTCATTTCGCTAGATAAGTATTTATTAGTTTGCTCTATTTTATTATTAACATCATTTATTAATTTTTTATTACTTTCTTCTAAATTTTGATTATTTTCTTCAATTTTATTATGTGTATCTTTTATTTCACTAGATAGGCTAATTGACTCTTTGTATTTTCAATTTTACTTTCAATTTTACTATTATTTTCATCCATTTTAGTGGTCAACTGCTTGAACATCTGTTCAATTGCTGCCATATCTACTGCTTGTGATTTAGCCATTTTTTTTTTTTTACAATAACTATTTAAAAAAGTTTATTTTAATATTTAACCCTTCAACAGTTATTTGTAACCTTAAATATTCCACTTCGTTTCAAATTAAGTATTATTACAATTCAAACTAGTCACTTGGGTTAATATCGGTTTAATCGAGTTTACTCGAGCCCCACGTTGGGCGCCAAAATATATAAAGCCTTTTTATCTATCAATCAAATTTCTAAATATAATGATAGAACAAATCTTACTTCCCCGTGACTTTTTACTTTACGTGGGCGCCAGAACAAAACCCAGATACAAATGACACGGATTCAGCTTAGCTCAGAGCACAGAGACACACTATCTCAGGATTCGTTCAGTGAGTGTGGAATTTAAGGGGAATCGTTACAAATAACTCTTAAAAATTGTTGAAGTTTGTTTAATTAACGATTCTGTTATTGTATTAATTTCTTTAAAAGTTAAGTTAATGGCTTAATTGCTAACTTAAATCTTATTGGTTAATGATTGTGCTTGAAAAGTGAAGATTAAAACGTCCAAACGACCAATTGCTCTTATCTGGTTTATTTAGGGATTTTATATCTCCCAAACCAGTGCTAAAGAACGGGTCTGCAATAATTTGCACGTTCAATACTACACTCACTCTCCATTCAACACTCCTATATTACTTTATATCTAATCTTAATAATTAAATACAAAATTTGAATTTATATAGTGTCTTTTTTAAAAAATGTTTATTGATTTAATTATTTATTTTGTTATTTATGCTCATTGATCAATGAATATATTTCTTACCTGATTGATGCGTCGACCGTAGATAGTAATCAGTAGAGATACTCCTTTTGATGGTTCGGCTCAGAAGAAATGATGTTGACCAATAACGTTGACTGATGATCCTGGACAATTACAGATGCTGTAGCTACTCTGGTGCACAGGTCACTTCACTGTTATTTAATTATTTATTAATTAATTATTTAATTAATTAATTTGTTATTACGCAGCGAGCTTATTTATTGAACCTTACTAGTTCCTCTATTACTGCGGACCACTTCGCGAACTGTTTATTTAAACAAATACTTTGCGTTGTTTGTGCAATTTAGCTCGTATTTAACACACGTCTTGCTTATTTAATGCCCGAACGAAGAGTGCTCAATTCCCTCATTCTGAGTTGGCGTCTCCTCTTAATACAGGATTGTGATTGGTTGTTCCAAATAATTCATGTGTTTTCCACTTGAAACAATATCGAACAGGTCGGTCAAACGCTCCTTAACAAGTTTGAGATGGTAGAGAATTACTGGCTAATTTCATACTTCCTCTGTTTGCGAATCGTTTGATTACAGGTATTTGCAAACGTGATTTCAAAGATCCGACATAGAATATTATTGCTTTGGTCTTTCTCTGTATGTGTGTGAAAACACCTAATTCGTACCTAGCCTAATTCTCTAGTTATATCTCTTGGCGTTCTTCTTCTGTATAACATCTTTAAATGTTAATTATATTAGTTGATATTTTGGCTACTTATAGAGCTTTAATTGCTGAACACTATGCAGGTTTCAGAATTGCCGTATATTCATTAGTTTTGAAGATATTGCAGTTTTAATAAATAAAATTAATTGAATAAAATTTCATGTCTGTGCCCGCATCAGTAGTAGCAGTGGCGATGTTAGACAGAGATGGCTGTGATTATTCCCTCTCTCTCTCTCTTGCTTACGCCGCTAGACTAGCATAGTTTGACACTTTCATATAACGATCTGATAGGTCGACTATATAAATCGTTATAATATTATAACGTCTTAACGTTATAATATCGGGAACCTGGTTAATTGGCTCAAGGTCAATTAATCAGGCTGCCATAATATTATCAAACTCATAATTAACTGAAATACAAACAAACGCTAAATAGGATCCCGTGAATTGAGGAATATTGACAGGGGTTTGTAGATTTATTCACTCACCTTTTTGGACCATGACATCTCTTTATTACATACTGTTTTAACATCACAGAAGAAAATTAGCAATGTGTGTACTAAAGATAAAAACATTTGCACATCTTGTACAAATAGAATTAGTGTAATTCAAGGGTTAACATAGCTTGTACTGTCCTCGGATCCGAGTAGTTTGTTTCTGCATATGATATTAAAAATAATAATCTTTATTTTGTGCCATCTGAAGAATGGGCTTATATAATTTTAGCGTGTTATATTCATAAAAAGCATTAAACTTAACACATATTATTACTTATCATGAAGTTACAATTTTATGGTAATTAGGTCAGTCTTTCGTGTTTTACTTTACTCTTATTTTGTTATTTAAGTGTCTTTCATGTGTTAGTTTAAGTTAAGTTCTGAACCACAGAAGTAGAACTTCCGTGTCA
This sequence comes from Magicicada septendecula, assembly GCA_034769895.1. NCBI lineage: Eukaryota > Metazoa > Arthropoda > Insecta > Hemiptera > Cicadidae > Magicicada > Magicicada septendecula. Next base: position 130,680,923 of record CM068373.1, read on the forward strand.
CCTGTGTGTAACATATCCTCGGCGAATCGGCGCTTCTATCTGTTGTGCAGGGTGTCTTGGATATCTTCTGGCTATCGTGTGTTGGTGAAATTTGATGTCGTTCCTAAAGATGAGTAGTCTGTCTGTTCTGTAGATTCTTGTGGTCGGTTTTTGGTGGTAACTTTCACTGGTGTTCACATTGTTGTACCGCACATATTGCTTATGGTTAACAGTTACATTCTAAAAGTTTAACATCACATTTAGGTGATGTTAGTTATCTATAGAGATGTCATCGTTGCACACTCAAGTCATTTACAACATTCACATCATCCGGCTATTACCCAAGCTTTTTCTAGTTTACATGTTTTATATAGTCTACATAACTTTCTGTATGCTGTTTCACCAGCGGAGTCTCTGATTCAACTGAACTAACTAACTATAGGGGTAATGGGGCTGTCCGCGCGCGGGTGGTTTCTCAGCGCGAAAAGTAGTTCTCAATTATTATTAATTATTTTCTTTAATTTGATTACAACTTAATTACATTACTATTTACTTTTATTATTCTTTTATGTGACGCGGGGGCGTTATGGATTTATTGAGTTTCTTAAATCTAATTTTATTAACTGCCACATTGGCCAATCGGCATGTTACTACCGGTTTGGGGCATGGAGAAAGGGTTCATCAGTACCTTATTAAATTATTTTAGTATCATAAATTTGTTTATTTATTTGTGGGATTTAGCTGTATTAAATCGTCACAACATATATATATATATATATATATATACACAAGAAGATACGGTACTGTGCATTACAAAAATAAATAAATAAATAATACAAATAAATAAAGCTATGGAATAGACATGATTCAGATTGCAAGCTGGATTGTTTAAAAAAAATAGGGAACGCACAATTCATGCATATACACGCATATCTGGCCCACCTGTCGCTAACGTTGTGTACACGTGTACTTTGTTTGTGTGTGTGGAGCCTGTCCGTTCCTGAACAGTAACCATTCCTTTTCAAATATTGACAGATTTTATGTTTTATTTTAATTATAAGAAAAATATGTATGATATTGTAAAACGAAAGACACCAGAGGGTGTAGAAAATAAAGGTGAACAAAGGGTTAAAAGACCGTGACAAAGTGACAGAAAGTGCAAGTACTATAAGTAAAAAGTGAATAGCTCTTTTTGTAATTACAATAAAGAAGTGTAATTTACGTATAGTAAACATATAAAAATTAGCGATCGAATGAGCATCGAGTAGTGTGAAACAAACTTCATAATTCGCGAAGATAGGCGAAATTAGTGAACTGGACCAGAGTGGGGGTAAAGACGCTTCGACAAACTCTGACAAGATGAAAATTGTTCAGACCTGAGCTTTTGCACGACCTGGCTATAAATACCAGGTCGCGATAATAAAGTTCCTTCTTCTATTTTCAACCGTTGCCGTAGGAGGCTATGTCAGTCGACGACGCTATTTTAAATCTACAGTGAGAGTCGCGGGACGAACTGGAAGTCCAACCAGAACAGCAGAGCACCTACGAAGAGGTTCGATGGACTCACGTACGATCCATGAGATGATATGAGACAACTAGTAAACAGCACTAGCAGTGGAATCCTGGAAGAGGACCAGAGGACCAGAAGAACGAGAAGGACACAGACCGAGGACCCGAGGAGGACACACTGATTTGTATCGCATAAAATGAGGTGATGAAAAACCGTTTTTGTTAATTACAGACAATTGAAAGACTCCAATTAACATAGAATGAAAAACATTCGAACAGTTAATCAATCATAAAGAAATGTACATAAATGCAAAAGCAGATTGTAATGTAGAATAATAACTCAATGTATAGGAGTTAGTAGTTGAATCAAATCATAAATGCTAAGAGAGAAATACTTGAGTGTAAATTAAAATAAATTAAAGTATTGATACAGTGTTTGTTTGATATGTTTTTAAATTAAAATAAATGCGAGTAATTGATAAAGTCTTTGTTTGATATGATTTTAAATAAAAATAAATGAGAGTAATTGATAAAGTCTTTGTTTGATAAAGTAAAACGCATATGCAATATTGTAAAGAATGAAAGTCAAATAAGATTAAATAAATTAAAATAACAGTAAATTCAGAATTACAGAAAATAATATGAACTCGCAAAGATAACCACACAATGAGTAAGCCGAGAGCAAAATATTTAATTAATTAATATTAGATGATAAGATTTATGCATACCATGTTATATATAATTTGTTAGCCATAAGTCATGAGCGAATGGTTCATACAAACGAATAATAATGAGTATTTTGTTGTGCGAAATGAAAGAATTTTGTTTAATAAAAAATAAATAATGAAAAAATTTTTAAAAATAAATAATGAAAAAATTAAAAAAAACTTATATAACGCATCATCTTCTTATTACGATTACACCCATGAAATCAATTTGTGTTGTTATAATATATAATTACGGTACTTTATATATTTTTAAGTAGACCAATGATAAAGGCTTTGAATTTGTAACAGGCCTCCATGTAGTAGTAATGTGCACATCATACTGTAAGGTACTTATTGAATATTACATAATTAATTATAATGAATCCATTAGAGTCTTCGTTGTGATTTTTTTTAATTTTCCTAATGTCTAAAGCATTTGTGTCTATTTTTACAGTTAATTTCACGAGTAAAGAATGAACACGATCATGGTCAAGTTAAATTCAAATTACATAACTTGTTAATATTATATAAAATCATATATATACACACATTGGTTGGTTTAGTGCGGCCTGGTGCAAATTCCTTAAAATATGCTCTGATGATATTCTAGTGTCCTTTTAGGCGTTTGTCACCGTTTATCCACATTATGTAGTCATAATAATCTAACCTGCTCACTATTCCCAATTTTTAATCGCTTTTCTTCATAGTCGCTCTCTTTTTTAGTAGGACTAGAACCGCAAACGCCCGCAGTCAAAATTTCCTTCAGAGAGTGTTCTGGTGGGGACTGTAGACTTTGTAAATTAAAAGTAACTGCTTATTTACTATTTATTTAGTTGTAAACAATAAGGTAAGTGTGGAAACATAAGGGTTATATTAATAGATATCTAAAATCTAAGAATGTGGTAATTGTCATCTAAGAGTAACAATATGTAAGAATATTTCAATAAGAATTTATATTGTTATCTTACGTTACAATATAAATAAATTAAACAATATCATGAAAGTGATACAAATATTCTCCCATATTTTGTAGACGCTGGGAGTGTTAATGTTTTATACGAATTTTTAAAAAAAACTTTACCTTAATGAATCTTTAAAATGTGCACAAATGAAATTAAATGGGTGTAATTGTTTTGTCAGAAAAATTAATCAAAAATTTTCATAAAATGGCAGTATATGTCTGCCAAATACTTGTTTCTCCGAACGTTTTGTTGAAATCTTCTACTTCTTCTCCACGTCAAGGTATAGGCTTACAGCTTATATACCTGAAGCAAGCTTACTTCACTGAAGCCATCTCTTCCTTGCTCTACCTATATCACGTCTTCCCTGAGGTTTGTATCGTATTACTTGTTTAGGTAGCCTCATATCTTCCATTCTCTCGATATGCTGCCTCCATTTTATTTGTCTTTGCCTTATTCTGCTGGCCATAGAATATACACTTAGCTTAGTTCTTATATCTTTATATCGTATTTGATCTCTAAGGGTGGAACCTTTGGTTTTCCTCAAAACTTCATTTCACTTGTTTGTATTCTTCGTTCATCATTTCTCGTCATCTTCCAAGTTTCACTTCCATAAGTTAAAACAGGTGTTACCATTACTTTATAGAATTTCATCTTGGTGTCTTAAAGATACCAAGATGTAAGATGTCTTGGTTTTAAAATGTATTACCTTTTTATCCGTCGTGTGACTTCTTATTGTTTTTTATTTAAATTACGCGTTTCGAAGCACAAGGCCTCATCTTCAGATTTCAGTCCCATGTGGACGTCGTTATCACATTAAAATTAAACTATTACACATTAAAGTAAACCACACTACACACGTGAACCGATGTCTGGGTGCGCACCCTTTGCTGGCTCGCGACACACTGCCTGCAACTCCTCTACGGTCTCATCACAACGCCCTACAACCGATTGCTGTCCATTCCTGCTTATTATGAATTTGTCAATAACCATATCTTATAGCTGATGCGATTTAAAATTCAGCTGGTCATTTACCATGTTATTAGGCCTGCACTTAAACGCCCGGTATATTTCAAATTCTTCGGCTGCGTTCATGTACCGTCCCTTATTGCAGAAATGCAATGGCTTGCAGTTGGTGTCAAAGTCGGTATAATTATGGTTATGCACCATTAAGTGTTCGGCATATTTTGATTTACAGGCATTTATGTGTCTTGGTTTTGTTGAATTTGCCATACAAATCAGCTCACAATTCAGTTCGGCTCAGTATGGAGCGCCTGTAAACGACGTTTCAAAGTCCACGTTCGGTTGTAGGTTTACGTGATACAGAATAAAATTCTAAGATTTTAATTGTTGTTTTTTATGGTAATAAAGCACTAAATTAACAAATACCAAAAATTATTAAATGCGGATCGAAAATCGAATACTATAATAGTCATACTCGCGTAAGATTCGAATAACAAGCAAATAAAATTTTTAAATTGCTAAGGAACAAATTACTGCGCTCAAACTACCATAAACCGAGTTGCATACACTGCGAGCTGAATAAACATGCGAAGATTGCCTCTTTCCTACTCGCTAAGAGGACAAGGCCTAATCTCAACAGGAAAACGTTTGTGCTCACATAACTAATTGACATAATTACTTAATTAGACTTATACACAACATGTTTACCAACAAACTAGTTTAGATTTTTTTCTTTGTAAGTAAATTGTAATTTCCAAAAGTAGTTAACCACAAGGAACGAATTGCCGCAAAGTCCGTACACTGCCGAGCAAAGGAAAAGTGCAGTTCTGAAAAAAATGAGAAGCTGGAAAAACAACCCAACGCGTCATGGTGCATAAGTCTGTTTTCTCCAGCCTCTAATTTCTGGAAGTATTACATTTTTGGTTAACAGAAAGGGGATGTCCAATAGGGAGGGATCAAAGTGTTAGTTGCGTTATCAGAATTTTTTGACAGAAATTTATATGCAAGAAATGTTTAAAGTGAAAAAATGTTTTCAAAAAACTTAAAAAATGTTATACCCAACTTTAAGACTAATTCAAATTTACAGTTCCAAATTTACATTTCCAAATTGACGTTTTCACATTTAAACACTGTATTGGAGAGCTGGTTTCAATCTACTCAGTTTAATTCGTTTCCAATAATGATAATCAACTTCACATAATCATACGTAAAAATAAAACTAAATGTTTATTTCTATATCTTTTTTTATCTCGCTAAACTTAGATAAAATCTTCATATGATGTAAAAAAAAATCCAAGCGAGTTTACAATAAAATGTTAAAGATTGTAAAATAACAAATAAAATTTGGCACTGGAAGCCAAGTCAAAAGTGGACGAACGGTTTAAAAATTTATTTTTATTTTATTTTTTTTTAATTCATTGAATTTTTTAAACGGATCTTATTAAATTCTAAAACAGATTAATTATAGTTTCTCGATTTTGGTTTAAAATATAACGTAGTTATTAAATAAATAAAAATAAATGTTTTCAAGTTTTTTGGTGGTTTACAACACTTATTATGATTGAGGTTCACTTGAGGTATAAACTGACGATGAAACTTAGGAGGGGTGGAGAGAGAGAATTTTTGGAGGGGGGATGACCGCGCCACTGACCTTGAGGAAGGACATGAGCACTACTGATTGGCCTATCAGGTGATTGGATACACCCGTCTCCAGACACCGTGCACGACCTAATGCCACACGAAAATATAACAACACGTTTATGTACATTCCATTATTACTAAAGAATATTTAACAGGGTTTAGTTTGAATCTCAAAGTAAATATTTCAATCTGTCTGTTCAAAACTGCAACAAAGTTTACATCCACATCGTTGGCAAACATCTGTGGCGATATCGCCAGTCACTATACCTTACTATAACTATCCTTCTCAAGTGTTAGAACAAAATTTATTCCTCAGATAAATTTCAATTTTACTATCACCAAATCTGCACGTCCAAATCACTCAGACTCACGCATTGCAAATACGCGACTGAAAGCGATAAATACCACGCGATAAGAATCAAACAACTTCCATTAAAATGTCAAAAGTATGTTGTAAATATGCAAATGTGTTCTTTAACCATCACACTCGTTTTTCCCTAATATCAAATACGATAAGAATTAAAATGCGCTGTGCTGTTGAAATAACATTATGATCATTAAAATGTATCTATTATTTGTGCGTATAAGATACGATAACACAATTACTTATGTAACACTACTGTAAAACTGTCATCAGTATATTTGCTTAATTGTTTATAACAACAATGTACTGTATTCTCATTGTAATACGAGAATACTGTCATATTCATTGTCATATGAGAATACTGAGGATACTTATTGTAATATGAGTGAAACGTTGTCATGCAAGACATTTTTGACGCGGTCAATACCGGAAAAAGATTTCAAAAACATAATGGACACCGGCCGCGGAAGCCTACGTGAGAACAATGTATTGTATTATTCGTTAATAATCTTTTCGTCTTGAATCTTATCATAATGGGAGGCACCTCCAAGTGATACCGTCTTATACACACCGTGTGTTATGGCCGTCAGAAGTGACTGCTCGAGGTTATGATGGTTTGAACTATACGAAACGAAAATTCATGAAAGAGTAAACGATATGGCAACTGAAGGTAAACATGGAGACAACAGACACGTGTGTATTATAATGTGTTTTAGAAAAATCAGTTGACACATGCCACATTGACAGACAGACAGATAGTTGGATTGGCAGGCAGACAAAACCCAAACGGTATAGGCCTAGTTACAGTTGAAAACTTGCTACGATCACTCAACTTTGCCAAAGTATAGTTTATATAAGCATTTAACTCAGTTCACGTCGCGTTTGGCTCGACTAATTTACACCGTCGTAACTTTACTTCGAACTCCTTCGCCTTCTTCCGCGATTTACCACTACGTATTGAATTAATAGAACTTCATATGTATTATTACTTCTTATTGTTTATTATAACTCCGATCATCCACTCTTTGACTTATTACGATTTATTGAAACTTTATTTATAACTTTAGTATTAATAATTATCGCGTTCCCGTACTTTGTTACTTCTGCGAAATTACTTATTCTTTACCGTACTTATTAAAATATATATAATTGACGCAAAACAACGTACGCGAGTCTCTTCGTATAATTCCGCCGATATAAAGAAGACTAACTTTATTTCTCTCTAAGTTCATAATATATACTTGCCTCGAGTCTCCCTTACCTACGATCTTCAGCAAAACATTCCTATAGGTTCAAACTACCGCTAAATACAAATTCGCCCAATCTGTTTAACTAAAACCTCCCGCGCAACACATGACGCTTTTTCTGATTCGCCCAACGTTTTTCCGTGTCCACGTGCTAAAAAAAACTAGCGTCTATCGTTATCTCTGTCACACAACGCTCTCTCTCGTCTAGCGGTAACTATTGTTATATGCACTTAAGTTTACAACGTTTGGCAAACACCCTTACTATATGAGCAAATAATACATTTTATGACAGATGTGTCCCAAAACGTGACTTAACATAAAAGTACATTCATTATTTTCGTCAGCCCCAGCGCCGGCGTTATTAACTTACTGCTTTACTCTACAGATTTCTTTACAAGTAATTTTCTTTCAACTATTGCCGCCTACGGTTCTGGCGTCTCAATACCTCCCTGCTTTCTAAAACACACCCTTCTTTTTGCTTTCAGCATAGTTTATTTAGTAAAATTATCACGTGATCAAATTTTCCGTTATAGTTCCCAGGGCAAATCTAAATGGGTTAAGAACCCAATGACACACATCAACGCGCTTGTCTTGCAGAACCCTTTCGTAAAGTAAGTACATCACAGTCGGTCCTGTCGAGGCTCGTTATCCGGGTGAGTGTTCCCAGGGCAAATCTAAGTGGGTTAAGAACCCAATGACATACATCAACGCGCTTGTCTTGCAGAACCGTTTCGTAAAAAAAGTCTAAATTGAAGTTTTACGCTCAGCGAAGCGTCGCTGATATGCGATCTACATCGCGAAGAATTAAATTGATAAATTTACGACCTAAAATCATAAGCACACAGCGTGACCTGGACGATGATATTCTAAACCTAAGCAAACTTTCCTGGAATTTGACTCCAAGATCAGCGACACTTTGAGAGTAACTGCACTATACAGTTGTACATATAATGATAATTGTACGCATATAGATTTGCGGTTGTGGTATTATGACAGCAACAAATTCCTAAGAATTGGTGCAACACTTCCAGGGTCTATGGCAATCATCGATGTATAATAACTTTCATGTATGGTATTATTATACATCGATGATGGCAACTAGTGAACGTCTTTTTGCAACTCTTAAAAGGGCGAAAAGTTACACCAGAAACACTACAGGAGAAATTCGTCTCAATGAATTAGCTTTGATGTATGTTCATAGAGACGTTTGTGTGGATCCAGACACAATTCTACATAAACTAGTCCGAAACAATAGCTCAAAGATCTGATTTTATTTTGTAAATAATGTAATACAAATTTCTGTTTTATATGTTTAGCGTGAATGTTATAAATAAATATGAACCGTGTACTTCTACATGTATGTAGGCCTAAACGATATATGTGTACAAGTATGTGTATATTTCTGTGTGTGTATTGGCTCTATGTAGTTCTATTTTTTCAAATAATTCTTATTTTTGGATTATATTTTAGTCAATAAATAAAAATTAGCAGTTTTTACCTAAACTTTGTATCCCCTCAAAAATAAAATCCTGGTTACGCCCCTGGTACGTATGGTTACGCCCCTTGAAGTCAAATTTTCAAGATACGGCGACTGAGAAAATTTGAGAAAATAAACAGGTCTGACAGTGTAATGAATCATGACGATGTTCTGAACGGGATGAAGGAAAAGGAACAATTTTGAATACAATCTTGAAGGGGAAGAGTAATTGGATATAGAATATAACTACAAAAGGAAAAGGTAAATTAACGAATAATCTTGAGGTCACGGTGAAGGCGGAAAGGAGAAGAGCTTGATGAAAAGCGGCATTGAGAGAGAAGAGAGTGTCAAAGCATCAAAGAACAAGAAAAGCCCATCGAAGGAGCACCATGTTATCATGATGGTGGTAATACCTTCGTCGACTGCTGTTTTATTTCATACGTGACACGAGACTGATTTTGTTTCGCTATATCACAGACGAAGATAACTGTAGGGAAAACAAACGTGATACAACTAAGCTCCCTGAGCTGCAGACCTCGCTCACTATTCTGAACAAAGTACACTTATTATTACATAACTTTCAATATTAGATAATTCCTCAATTATGGGAAAAATTACAAACATCACGATGTCTCTACTTCTTCTTTAGTAATATAAAATTGTAGTAGAGCACATAATCATACAATAAACACTAAAAATCGGAAACATTTGGATGGAGTTTACAATTCGATTTATCTGACACCCTGCTGGATATTCACAATTTTTTCCAAATTTCATATCTCTTTGTTTCCGACCTGGGTTCCAAAAATTTTGAAATTTCCAAAACTTAACACTACATTCAGATGTTAGTTAAAATTCTCTTTAATTTGTTACCCTACAGGAAGTTTTGCGATTTTGTCAAAATGTTCATCCCCTCACACTTTTGCTCCATCCCCTATTTTTGGGGGGAGTCAATCTAAAAAACAATAGAGTTCTGTAGGGAAAAAAATATGGACACGCGTGTCACTTTTTACGAAAAGCGGTTGATGCGTTGAAAAGTTATCATCAAGCGTACCCTAAATAGATATAAGGACAGACAAACAGTCGAGTTAAAACTGAGAACTCGGATCGCTAGCTCAATACAAATCACTTAGGCTAAAGAAGCTTCTAACAACAAGAACAGCGTATTTTGAGTCAGTACGACTCAGAAAGTGAGAAGGAGACTGGTGAAGCGTTCGTGTGTGGAGCGTTCTTTTACATGGATGTGAAACGTAGATATTGGGGAAGAGAGTGAGTGGAGGGGGCAGGACCTCCCGAAACGTGGACATAATAAATGTGGGTAAGGAGAAGAACTGACAAAATAAAACCAATCGACACCAGGAGTAATTATAAGATGCGGAACTGAATTAAGGAAAACAGAACACTTCAGATCAACGGTAGCCAATCCGCGGCGGGCGTGTTAATTAGTATCACCGAAACAGGATAAAAAAAAACATACTTTTTTTTCATTTGAATCTTCTTCCCCGTTGTAAACCTTTACCATATTTACAATAAATTTATAATAACAGTAAATATGAAGAAATTCGTTCAGATCAAATCAATAAAGCTTACACTGTACTTTTTTAAGTAAAAAATAATAGTATTTAACAAATCTAAATAAGTTAGTTCTGCGGTACTAATGTACATTTGGTTCAACGTATCTCTGTGAACGAGCATTTTATTTTTAAATTGTGAATACAGCTGAGTAACGGTTGCATACCTGACAAATTTGATCTTGCCCGCCAGTTCACAGACTAATCCAAACTTGATCTTGCGCGCCAGTTCACAAACTAATCCAAACTTGATCACAGACTAATTTGATCTTGCCCGCCAGTTCACAGACTAATCCAAACGTGGTCACAGACAAATCTGATCTTGCCCGCCAGTTCACAGACTAATCCAAACTTGATCACAGACTAATTTGATCTTGCCCGCCAGTTCACAGACTAATCCAAACATTGAAGAAATTATAACAAAACCAGATTAAACAGTTTGGCTGTAACCTGACGATTATTTATAGGTTACACTTGTGGAGATGAATATCTTTATTTATTTCTTCTTAATGTCAGTTGTGTAAAACCATTAACAAGGTTGCCAGCAGTGGGGATTGTCCCCTCAGTGGAGAATTTTTGAGGATCGAAATCCTATGTGGGGAATTGGCGAGGATTTCCTTTTAACAGTGACTATGTTCAAAGCCTCAAACATTTGGAATTTCTTGGCAGAAAAAATTAAGAACATACAGTCACTGGCTTCAGCAGCATTCTTTGAGAAAAGGATTTAAATAGCATTGTAGATCTTCAGATGGAATAGATAATACTTTTGAATACAAATGTTTAAACCGTTTCAGTTTGTGTGTTTATCGTTATTTGTTTTTTAAAACTTTTATTACAATATTTAGTAGCTTAATGACCAATAAACCGTGTGATTGTGACTACACGGATTGTCCAAAACAGAATTATAAAATCGTAAGTTCTGAAATGTCGTGACAGAGATGTAGTAGAAAAGTAACATTGAAAAATATTACAACTAAAGCAATTTACAAAATGCTTGGCGTTGCAATTTTTTCACATTACAGTTGGTTGCAACAGAATCTTAAAATACGCTGCTAAACATAGTTGTCTAATTATCAGAAGGGCTAGGTCGAACTACTACCGTCGTTAGAAATTCACCACACAACGTTCCACCACTAAACAATCTGTGGTCGCCGCCTTCAGGCGCAAGTTAAACTAATTCGTTAAATACAAACTTTAGGTGAACATCGGATATTAAGTTTAAAGATCGTTTAGTTGCCTACTGTTATGCTACACGCCTATACTTTATGCATATCACACCGGAGACCATCACGTGTTTTCTGCCCAAAGGGGGGGGGGAGGCAGAGGTCTTACATGCCAACCTGCTTCCATGCTTTCCCATAGCGCACTCGATTTTCATTGATGATGACAGTCGATGGCACTGCCCAAACGTCTGGTTTTGCTGAAAACATTGGAACACGGCCAAACAGCCCGGGAAGGAATTTTAACAACAAACTACTTCTTTGTTGGCGATAACGTAGTAGGCCTACACATATAAAAAATTATCCCCTCCCCCTTCAACTATCATTTCCATTTATAGAAAATTACCCCTCCCCTTCAACTACCCTTTTCATTTATAGATAGTTCAACTACCTTTCTACAGTGGATTATTATGATCTTCTTTTCATAGAAGGTTTCATAGATAGATACTTATTTATCAAAATTAAGTTCTTTACTCTTGTTAAAACATAAAACGCTGCAGGTAAACTACCCTTTTCCCTCAACCGATCTTCACCAAAATTAATAGCCCATGCTTCCTCTACAATTCACGCACATATGAAAAAAATCATTTGATTCTGTTTGAAATTACGGCAGTTATCGTTCGTCATAGAAAAAATTACTCTTGTTAAAACGTAAAACGTTGCAGGTAAACTACCGCTTTTCCTTAACCGATCTTCACCAAAATCAATAGGCTTTGAGTACTCTACAATTCAGTCATGTATGCAAAACATTATTTGATTCTGTTTGAATTTGCGGCAGTTATCGTTTCCCATAAACAAATACTACATACAGACACTTTTTGAAAAATGACTTTTCTTCATGTTTTTAAGGTAGTACAATCAGAATCAGCCCTTATCTCGAACACGTTTTTTTGCCATCACCATACTTCCATTTCCTTATGGAACATGGAAGTAAAAATAATTCACTCATGTGACACGCCCAAGTATACACAAAAGTGTACCACCACCCAGGATAATGGTGGCATGAATGTGGCTCTCCGTTGGCCACCATTGCTTTAGATAAAATTCTTAAGAGGAAGAGAAATTGGATAGAAAATGTTATATACGAGGAAAAGAAATATTACCGACTGTTCTTCAGGTAACAGTAGAAGCGAGAAATGAGAAACCAAAAGACGAAGGAAGAGATTATCGATGATCGAGACGATGTTTAGAAGAGACAAGTGAGGGTACAGTGATGTACGGGGCCTGTCAATCTGCACAACACCTTACGATGGGTGGTATATAATAAATGTCAGCAGAGAAAGCGTAAACTGTCGTGTGTGCGCGCGCGCGTACGTGTGTGTGTGAATGCGTCGATGGCACACGGCCAGATCGCAGAAACCCGGTTCGCGTGATACTTCTACAACGCAATTCCATACGTCACACGTAGAAACCTATCAAACGAGACATCATTTAATACGAAATTAATTATTTACACGGTTCCATTCACTGTGTTGTTGTATACTGGAAACAATTTGGATTCGTTTCATAACTCTATTCAGCTGTGTTTAAAAAAATAAAGTATTGGTTTAGAAAAAATCGGTATGGAGAACCATACATGGACTTCCATGACCTAAAATATATATTTAAAATCATTTAAATATTAATTAAATAAGTGGATGCTTGAATTCTGAAGAAATTACGTATCAGCTAAAATGGTACCCTCATGTCAGGTGGGTGAAGACTACCCGCAACCTTCGTGAGGAAGGACTGTACTTTTGGATAAAAAGTTTGTAGGTCGAACAAAGAGCTGGCCAAAAGGAGCTGCGATCTGATTCCTGTAATGAAATTGGGCTCTCGCTGCGGGTATCGGGCGAGGGTGAATGATGTCTATAGTGTTATCAAAGTCTTTTCTGTCAATACTATACAGGTCATTTTTCTTTTCTTAAATCGAGTCCTTGTTTCTTTCTTTTCATTCGTCTTCTGATTTCCTGAACGACGATTCTGTTCACCCGTATAATTATAAATTTCTTAGCAAAACATTTCTTCCTTAATACGTCTGCGTCTTCTGTTTAACACCCACCATTCTGATCCATATCATAACGCTATATTCCACAAAGGCTAGTAAATAACTAGCCATCAGAGAGGTCAAAATATTTTCGAGGAGGGGCAAACAATTTTCCAGAGGAGAAAAATATTTATATACTTTTCATACATACACACATGCACATATTAGTTTGTAATTCTTATATTATAATAGAAATAAATACAAAGATTGTATTAATTTATTAAACCATTTATTGCTTCAAAACATGCATAAAATTAATGGCTTGTAAAAGCTAATGTTTGATCTCCATTAAGTAGTGCCCATTTCCAAAGTTTTAAAAATAATGTCCGTAATCAAAACATCAGAGCAGGTTTTAGTCTGTATGGGGGTACACCGTGGATAAAAATTTTCAACATTCCCTATGGAGCGTTGCTCAGAGTAAAGCTGCGAATCTACAGTGTACGTTTCACAGAACAAACACGCGGAAAAGAAGGAGCGCTCCCAAGTCTCTCAAGGACCCTGAGCATCTTGCAGAGGGTTCATTCTCTAAAGACGAAAAGTCTGTTTATGGACCGTTCCTCTGTAAACGTGTGCAATTACACGGGCGAGCGATCCACAGGAAGCAAATCACTGTCCACGCTGGACACCTTTTCGGCTTGCACGCTTTGTGTTGGTGTGGGTTTTGGTACTTTCACAAAACGTAAACATTACACAATTGAGATACGCTTGCCTGCCACGAATGATATATTTTCTCTCATACATGATTTAAATGAAAATGAAAAATATAGAATTTTTTTAAAGTGAAATGAAATGTTTCCATAGAAACTACTTCTTTGTTGTCAATAACGTAGTACACATATAAAACTTATAAAAATTTACTTCCTCCATCATCAACTAACATTTTAATTTATAAAAAAAATTACCCCTACCCCTTTCAACTACCATTTTCATTTATAGATATTTCATCTACATTTCTAATTTGATTATTATGACCTTATTTTCAGGATAATTTATTTATCAAAATTAAGCACTTTACTCTTGTTAAAACGTAAAATGTTGCAGGTAAACTACCCCTTCCCCTTAACCGATCTTCACAAAAAACAATAGGCCTTGAGTCCTCGACACTTCAGGGCTGTATGCAAAACATTATTTGATTCTGTTTTAATTTGCGGCTGTTATCGTTTGCCATAGAAAAAATTCTACACACAGACACTTTTCGAAAAATGACTTTTTTCATGTTTTGATGGTAGTACAATCAGAATCTGCCGTTATCTCGAACACGATTTTTTCGCCATGACCATACTTCCATTTCCTTATGGAATATGGAAGTAAATAATCGGTATGGAGAACCATACATGACTTCCATATTCTAAGATTTATTTTTAAAATCATTTTCGAAATGAAATATTACCATAGAAACTACTTCTTTCTACTTACTGCTTCAGCCTTAACCACAGTACTGTGGTCACTAACATATACCACCTCACGTTATCACACTCGATTTTCACTGATGATGGAAGTCAATGGCATTGCCGAAACGTCTGGTTTTGTAGAAAACATTGGACTACGGCCAAATATCCCGGGAAGGAATTTTAACAAAAACTACTTCTTTGTTGCCGATAACGTTGTACACATATATATATATAAAATATGCATAAAATTAAATGGCTTGTATAAGTTAATGATTGATCTCCATTAATTAGTGCTCAAGTTTCCAAAGTTTTAATATTATGATGTCCGTAATTAAAACATCAGAGCAGGTTTAGTGTGTATGAGGGTTCACCGTGGACAAAAATTTTCAACATTTCCTATTGAGCGTTGCTTAGAATAAATCTGCGAATCTACAGTGTACGTTTCACAGACAAACACGCGGAAAAGAAGGAGCGCTCCGAAGTCACTCATGGACCCTCAGCATCTTGCAGAGGGTTCATTCCCTAAAGACGAAAAGTCTGTCTATGAATCGTTCCTCTGTAAACACGTGCAGTTACACTGCCCAGCGATTCACAGGAAGCAAATCGCTATCCACGCTGGACACTTTTTCGACTTGCATGCGTTATGTTGGTATGGGTTCGGCACTTTCCATTTAAAAACCGTGCAAATGTAAGAAAATAAACATGAGTGAGGCCAGAAATAACGCGAATTGTGTGTGTGTGTGTGTGTGTGTGTGTGTGTGTGTGTGTGTGTGTGTGTGTGTGTGTGTTCCCTGCCTTTTTATTGCGGTAGTGATAATAATAAAATGGAAACGTAAACAGTACACAACTGAGATATGCTTGCCTGCCACGCACGATATATTTTCTCTTATACATGACTAGCAGAATACCCGTGCTTCGCTACGGAGTTTCACGTTGTACGTAATGAAAATGTTAGTTTAATTAATAAAGTTTAATTAAAGTAGGCTTCTTAAAAATAAATAGCTGTTGCCCACAACTTCGTTCGCGTGGTCTTCAATTTAATGCGATAATATATTTAGAACAGAATCTATTCTATTGGGTTGCCATAGTAACCAGATCTAATAGTTTTTTAAGACCGCAAAGGACCCCCCAGAGGATCGTATCGAAAAAAAACACCTGTCCTATGTTGGTTCTCCCGTTGCGTAAAATATTTGTGCCAAGTTTGGTTGAAATCGGTCCAATGGTTTAGGTGGAGACGTGGAAGACCCCAAAGGATCGTATCGAAAAAAACACTTGTCCTATGTTGGTTCTCCCTTTGCGTAAAATATTTGTGCCAAGTTTGGTTGAAATCGGTCCAGTGGTTTAGGAGGCGATGTGGAAGACCCCAAAGAACCCCCAAAAGGACCCCATCGAAAAAACACCTATCCTATGCTGGTTCTCCCGTTGCGTAAAATATTGATGCCAAGTTTGGTTGAAATCGGTACAGTGGTTTAGGAGGAGATGTGGAAGAAACCTTCGCGGACGTGCGCACAACAACTCACCGAAGTTTCATCGCAATCGGATGAATGGTATAGGAACGCATACGGGACAAACAAAGAAACATTCATTTTTATATATAAGATGTAAACTATACCACTTACTTGACATAAACCGTGATAGCTAAGCTAATGTACAACATATATGTATTAATTATACACATAAATGTTCCTCGATAGACACTATATCTATTGGCGAAAACTTGAATAAAATCCGTTCAGTACTTCCTGAGATTAGCGATTTAAAACACAGAGAGAAAACGCACCGACTTTACTTTATACTATGTACAGATTTACATTAAAATGAAAAAATTATAATTTTATTGCCTGGCAACAAAATTATTTTATTTTAACAATTACCATTGTTTGAAAAAGTTTAAATGAATTTTCATGTACTTTACTGTTGTTAAAACGTAAAAGGCTGCAGGTAAACTACCCCTTCCCCTTAACCGATCTTCACCAAAATCAAAAGGCCTTGAGTCCTCTACAATTCAGTGATGAATGCAAAAAATTATTTGATTCTGTTTGAATATGCGGCAGTTACCGTTCGTCATAGAAAATACGCTTGATAAAAAAACGTTGCAGGTAAACTACCCCTTCCCCTTAACCGATCTTCACCAAAAACAATAGGTCTTGAGGACTCTACAAATCACGGCTGCATGCAAAAAATTATTTGATTCTGTTTGAATTTGCGGCTGTTATCGTTTGCCATAGAAAATACCCTTGATAAAAAAACGCTGCAGGTAAACTACCCCTTTCCCTTAACCGATGTTCACCAAAAACAATAGGTCTTGAGAACTCTGCAATTTAGGGCTGTATACAAATAATCTTTTGATTCTGTTTGAATTTGCGTCTGTTATCGTTTGCCATAGAAAATACCCTTGTTAAAACATAAAACGTTGCAGGAAAACTACCCCTTTCCCTTAACCGATCTTCACCAAAAACCATAGGTCTTGAGAACTCTACAATTCAGGGTTGTATACGAAACATTATTTAATTTTGTTTGAATTTGCGGCTGTTATCGTTTGCCAAAAAAAAAAAATTTCCCTTGATAAAAAAAAACCGTTGCAGGTAAACTACCCCTTTCCCTCAACCGATCTTCACCAAAAACAATAGGTCGTGAGTACTCTACAAATCAGGGCTGTATGCAAAAAATTATTTGATTCTGTTTGAATTTGCGGCAGTTATCGTTTGCCATAGAAAAAAAATCTACAGACACAAACAGACACACAGACAGACACTTTTCGGAAAACGACTTTTTTTCATGTTTTGAGTGTAGTAGAATCAGAATCTGCAATAATCTCGAACACGATTTTTTTTGCCATCACCATACTTCCATTCCTTAAGGAATATGGAAGTAAAATCGGTATGGAGAACCATACAAGACTTCCATGTTCTAAGATCTATGTTTAAAATCATTTACTTGAATTCGGTTCGATAATTTCTAAAAAAATATTCCCCGCCCTCAAACTATTTTCACTATTTATGGATAGTTTTGTTATTATGGGGTAGTCTTGTACTATAATTTTATTTTTGAGTCAGTTTATCTATAAAAATTAGGTACTTTATGCTTATAACAAAACTTAACTACGCCGATAATCATTCACAAACACTTAGAAACATTCGAATTTGGGTTACAATTCCTTTTAATCTGACACCCAGTTGGATTTTTACTTTAAAAAATATGTGATCTCTTTACTGGTTCTTAAAGTCCAAATATTTTGAAATTTTAAAACTTAACATTACATTCAGATTTTAGTCAAACTTGCTTTAACATGAATTTTTGTGATTTTATCAAAACTTTCGCCAGCGTGTTAGGGTCTGACGTTCAAAAACTTTGAGCATTTCAAAAACGAATACACTCTAAAAACAACAAGGTCCTGTAGGGTAAAGTGTGGACATGTGTGGCAAGTTTTCCAAAATTCAGTTGATGCATTCAAAAGTTACAAATTTTTAAAACATACCTCAATTAGTTAGAGAGACAGACAGATAAATGCCAAACGGCCGAGTTAAGCCCTTCGCTTCCTCGTTCAAAAAATTATAATTTTATTGCCTGGCAACAAATTATTTTATTTTTAATAATTACCATTGTTTGAAAACATTTAAATAATATTTTAAGTACTTTACTCTTGTTAAAACGTAAAACGATGCAGGTAAATACTACCCCTTCCCCTTACCCGATCTTTACCAAAATCAATAAGTCTTGAGTCCTCTACAACTCAGGCACATATGCAAAAAATTATTTGATTCTGTTTGGATTTACGGCAGTTATCGTTTGCCATAGAAAAAATCCTACGCGCACACACACACACACTTTTCGAAAAATTACTTTTCTTCATGTTTTGAAGGTAGTACAATCAGAATCAGCCCTTATCTCGAACACGATTTTTTTCGCCATCACCATACTTCTTCCATTTCCTTATGGAACATGGAAGTGAAAAATGTATGGTTTTAAGTGAAAAAACTAAATATATTAACTTCATTCAATTTGAAAGACTTGCTTGAATTTTCATGTTCTTTGTTCTAATATGAATTATCATGTCAAAAAGGAATTTGACTGTAGGTGCTCAGTGATTGAAACCAAACTAAACTGAACAAATGAAATATCTCGGTTTAATAATAGCCAGTAATCTCTTATGAAAAGTCATATCAGTAAACTGAAGAAAGAGTTGTGTACATTCTTGGGAAAATTCTACTTCTTGCGAGATTTTTGTCCGGAAAACTTGGTGATCACAATCTTTCATGCGTTGGTTGGATCTAAAATAAATTTCGCAATTAGTTACTGGAGAGAACATATATTACATCGTTAAAGGCAAATTAGAATTGTTTCTAAGAAACGTAAGTTTGAACACTCTTGGCCACTTTTTCAAAAGTTAGCAATTCTTCTCTTACGGCATCTGTGTGTTTTTAAAGTCGTTAGGCTGTTTTATATTAGAAGTTATAATAAATTTAAATTTAAAGATGAAGAGTATGGTCTACGAAAAAGCCATATTGTTGTTGTTTTTCGGTCGAAATTACATAACTACTCATCAGCAGTTTTATAGTAGCAGTGTTCCAGCTTTTTTGATTTGTTAATGCCATATGTCAGTCTTAGGGATACTCTAGGCATATTTCTAAAATCTCTTAAAACACGGCTGCTTTCAGTTTCAGATACTGAAGACATTTTAAAAACTGTTGAATAAAAAAATTAATTATTTAATAAAAAAATGTATATGTAATTTTGTTATATTGTGGAAATGTATTATTTCTTTTATCTTCTTCTTCTTCTTCTTCTTCTTCTTCTTCTTCTTCTTCTTCTTCTTCTTCTTCTTCTTCTTCTTCTTCTTCTTCTTCTTCTTCTTCTTCTCTTCAGGGATTAGGTTATATAAACCTGTCCCGGCACCCATCTCATCCTCGGACGACCCACGTCTCTTCTACCAATGGCTTTATAGTTCAGTGCCGCTTTCGACAATCAATCATCTGTCATCCTTTGTAAATGATCCCACCATTGTCTTCTGTAAATTGAAATAATTTCATTTATGTCCTTTACTTCGAGTTCTTCTTCAATATCTTCATTTCTTATTCTATCTTGTATTGTATAATTTAAAATATTTCGAAGAAACTGCATTTTGAGCACTCTGAATCTTGCCGCATTCCTTTTTTGTCATGACCCACGCCTCACTCGCATATGTACGAGTAAATATGGGTATTGCAATTGTCTCATAAAATTTAATCCTTGTCCTGTGTCTTGTTTTATTTCTAAGCTTTCTATGAATCGTACCACAAATATTCCTAAATTTATTTATCTTCTCTTTTGTATCATATTCAGATTCATAGCTTAGTGCACAGCCGGGTATTTGAAACGGCTCACTTGTTCTAAAGTGCTATTGTTTATAACTATCTTAGTCCTCACTGGATACTAATATTTCAATTACTGGTAATTCCTTCAATTACAAGAAGTGGCAAGAGAGTACTCGCTAACAATTTCAGTACGAAAGACCAAAATCGTGGCCTTTAAAGATAAATCTCCAGTAAGGACTGAGATAGTTATATTATATTGTAATTGTTTATATTATTGTATTATATTACATTGTACTTCTTTAATGGAGCTTGCTGGATTCGTGTTTTTAATGTTAGTAATTGTTTTTTGTAAATCAAGAAATTTATTTAATTTGTTCTTGTGAAGCACAAACGGTCCTATTTATGTTTATGTTTATGTGTATGTGTATGTGTATGTATGTTGGGGAAAGCCCCAACGCGGTCGTTACTAGAGGGACCCTATTTTGTTTCACTTTATTGTCTTGTTGTAATAATGTGATGAAACAAAGATTTAAAAAATATATAACAAAAAAAATTTTAATTACTACCAATAAGGAATTCGGCCAACAAACATTACAGTCCTCAAGTGCTTCGGCGACAGGCTAGTTTTACTTAAAGTGATGTGAATACCGTTCAACAACCACGAAACAGATCGGACAGTGTGTACCGGGATTTAGGAAACTGTACATATTAATCCTAGCCTATTATGTACTTAGTTAATAAGGTGTTATACTTGAAATCTAACACCTGTTCTATTGGCGAGTCCTGTATGATAATTATTGTTCTAATATGATTTGCCCCAGAAAACGTCATAACGTTTGATTTAAATTAAGAAGTTGTTTGATTATAATCTGTTAAGTAGTAGTGTTAAGATAAAACAACGACCTCTGGAGGTCGTTTTCACTCTCTTTGATGATCACAAGATCGTTTGTATAGATTAAGATATTTAAGCGAAACCCTTTCCCCAAGTATAATCTTTTGGGCAGGGAGGGTGTAAATTTTTAATGTAATGAAAAAAGAGACGATACGATTTTACCTATATTGTCAAACGTACGTGTATGAGTGGTATGGCATAAAAGAAACTACATCCTATTTGGAGAAATTTTCTATCAGCCATTTAGATAGCCGTTTTTGCCCGTGTGGTGGCTCATCTCCAAACTCGACACCGGGGAAATATCGCTCAGCGCCGGAAAGAAAGTGAATGCAGCCGCAAAATTCCTAATACGAACCGGTTTTCTGACTCCATCGATTAGTTACGGCAGACACAAACTCTATACAGAAAATATTTTACACACAGGTAATGAATTATAAAATATTTAATTTTACAATATCTTCTATCCACATAAAGCTTTTTGTTTCATATTCCTTAACAAAAACCTCATGAAGGAAGACAGAATACCAAGAAACGTTTTTTTAAAATGTGTACCGCGAACCTTCTAGAACAGAATATTTTATTAAGTGGGGGCAGCAATACTGACAATAGAGACAGAGCCGCCACAAGCGGGCACTGCACACGAGCGCCAAATCACATCATCATCGCCGTGTATAAATGTTATGTATTACCAGCTCAGTCTCAACTTTTTAATGTATCTCAAAGTATTCCGATTTCATCCATATTACGAATTTCTCGTAAAACTTAATACACAAGCTTTTATGAACTTTCCGAACCCCCGGAAACTTCAGTGGATCCGAAAAGTACCTACGGACTAGTCTTTTTTCTTACATAGTCCAGAATCAGAACTTATCCTCTTTGGACAGCGCACGTTCGAAAACTTAAAAACCTGTGATAGTGTATTTGAATTTATCAGTACCGTAGTAATTTGTTTGTCTTGTTATTTAAATTAAGAGTCTCTGTAATTCCAACTTTGTCGTGTTTATTTGCTAAACTGCTAGTTGTCATGTTCCGGGCGAGGCCTTTCAGTGTTTCCACCATTTTCAAGTCCTAAACCATGAAACTGAAAGGCCTCATCCGGAACAAGACAACTAGCAGTTTAGCAAGTAAACACGACAAAGTTGTAATTTTTTTAATTACCCGAAAGCCGAATTAATTATATATTGTGTAGATGCATAAACTTAAAACGATTCTTGAATGGGACAGATATCGACAGATCAGATTTGTTTAATGAACTGAATTTTTCCGAAATCTGCTGGATGAGACGTAAAGCACTTTATCAAAATAATTTGTTCTCAGCATTACCAAACACAGGAATGACGTTAAGAACGTTACTTACATTATCGATATCAGTTGCAGCTGGCGAAAGATTCTAAATTAAAAACTAAAAAATGTTATACAAGCTCGACCGTGGCTTGGCGACGCTGAGACAGGAGAAAGACAAGGGGCGGCAAATTCAAGATTGAGCGCAGGTGCACAGACGTCTACCGACTGTCCTGATTAGAGAACAGGGCTGGGCAGTCAGGACAATGACTGATCTCACAGAACGTTATATCACTACAAGTTAACACGAAATAATCGCGTTTTTTGTCAAGCGACTAATGACCCATTATGTATACGAAAATTGAGAGCGTGAGCTATGAGTATATTTAATTAATGTTACTACGTACGAACACTATGTACGTAGTAACATTTACTGTTACACATCGTTAGAACGCAAAAAAAGAGTTGAGAAACGCCACACTTTACGAGTGGGAATCAACACCATGACCAGTCAGATTTATTGTTAAAAAGACACAGAGATATGTTACGTCAATAACAAAAAAAAATCGAAATTGTACACAAACGTATTCACCAAGTTTGACTTACAACGTTAAGACGAACTTTTCGTACTTGGCAAGAAATATTTACGAAATGTTTCAGTAACGACACGACGAAACGGGCGAGAATCAACATCAAAACATAAGTAATAAAAATGATGTAATGTTTGTACCTGACAGCGCTCGACCAAAAGCTTACCAATGCGACCCGTAATAATTAAGTACTTTTTATTTATTTTGTATAGTTTTGTTCTTTTTTTGGTGAACTGATTGTATTTCCATTAGGACCGAAACACGCGATTCGTTATTTCCTGATGGAAAAAGAAGTTTAGTCCTCACGAGACGTACGTGGGGCGTATTAGTCACATCAAATCTCTTTTAAAATAATTCCGAAAAAATTTACCATATATTTGCATAAAAGTTAATAGTGAACCCTCTTTCCATTTGCTTAACAGTTTGAGTTGTCTATCTATTCATCATTTGTGTATATTGTAACATGACATAAGGTAGTGAAAAATACACTGATAATTAATTGTAAAACAAAGAATCTGAAGACAAGAAGAAAGGTCAAGAACTTATAACTCAGAGGTTAATAACCAAATGACAAAATGACAAATGACCAATAAACTGACGATGACTTGACTCAATAGATTGGATAAATACAAGAAAAACAATGGAACAAGGAACAAGGAACCAAGAACCAAATGTAATCAAGAAATTGACAACGAACATTGTAATCCCCTAATAATGACCATAAAATATATGTAAACAAATGCACTAATGTAGTTAAAACATAGATGAGATGTACCTAGGGTAATAATGACAAATAAGATAGTAATGTTATGTATATTTTATTAATGAAGAAATGTACTTATAAATATAAGATAGGGAGTTAATAATAAACACACCCAAATGAATAGTGATAAATATAATCAAAACCAGTAAACCATACCCTGAGGCAAATAAAGGCCACAGTAAATAATCAAAAGTGATCATTAGTGAAGGGAAAATAAAGTAAATACTCATAACCAATAACCACATGATGATGTTAACATAAATAAACAACATAGTGAATAATATCAAGTGAGTGGAATAAAGAGTGTATTAATACAAAAGTGGTGACATGCAGTTATAGCATGTTACATAAAGAAGTGAAGGTGAATAAATAAAAAACCTTCTATGAAGGAAAAAGTGTAGTGGGTGAACATAAAAAGGTATTTTAATTAGTAGACTGTATTAGAATATCTGAAAGACCTGTGATAAACTTTATGCTAGCAAGTAAGATGAACTAATTATACTGTGGTTAATTTAAGCAACAGTTAGTAAGAATTATGAAATAAGATAGAAATTAAGTCATTAGAATAAAATGTAAACAAGAAAGACAGACACTGTTTTCTAGTGAAGGAATGAGGGAATAGAGTATATTGTGTAAAGTACAGTTAATAGTAGTATAATAAGAGTTTTGTTGTTGTTTAAAAAACCAATATAATGTAATGAATTATAAGTCAAAACAAATAGTAGTAAGAAACAGAAGGGTAGTTAGAAGTTTATTTCAGGCTTGCACCTGGCAAGATAATGTTTATTGTTATAATAAGAGGTGTAGTTAGAATCACCAATGTTTATTATTTATTTCTAGTAAAAAATTGTTTTAATGTACCATATATAAAGGTAAGGAGTCATAACTGAATATTTATAAATCTATTATGCCACGCGTTGGGCAACCATTTTATAACAATCAATGCTAAATGGGTTATAAATCTTTTATGCCAACCGTGATTGAATTAATTAATGCATAAATTTAATAATTTCTCAAATGTATCTAGCCCTTAAGTTGGACGCCATTTATAACTATCACTTTAATATGCGTATTGATAGCACAATAAATTAATTATTAAATATATAAAATTATCAATCTCTGACATGTATGTGTATAATTTAATCTTATTGATGATTCTAACTATCCATGTTTATCAACACATACGTGATATCATTTATTTAATTGAACATAAGAAACTCTTAAAATCTATTTGCATTCTTTCAAACTTTAGGTCAATATTTGGGTTGCATTGGTAATAATGAACGCATGTTTCTGGTTAACTAAAATACTAGTTTAATTCTCTTTTATGACATATTATGATGGTACATAGGTTACGTCGCTGTACCTGAAATACATACATATTTATAATAAACAAAGATATATCTTAATATATGCTGAAACAAAGAAAACATACATACATATATAAATCAAATGATGTTACAATTCAATATTCTACTTATTTAATGCGTTCATTAAATCCCAAATAAGCTTTTGTTTATACGTTCATTAACTATTTATTTCAATTTTACTCATTACTTTTCTTAATAATTTCTCAGGTGTGAATTCTTTGAAAGAAACCAGGTCAGTAGAAGTTACAAATTAGAAGTAATTATAATAGTGGTTACTTGGTTAGTGAATATCCATTAGTTGTTGACGTAGTCTCGTTCTGGTGATGGAGATGGCTCGTAGATACATTCCGTCGTAAGTTGTCTTATCACTGCCACTTATCACTTTATTCTTCCGGTCACTCGCGTAGGTGTTTGTATATGTATGGGTAATTGAAGTTCAGTGTTCAATCAATGTTCTATCTTACTGTGTTTGCTGTGTGTTCGTTTTTAAAGTCAATATACATGTCTAGTTTCATTTGTCGCTGCTTCCACAAACGATCCTATAATTGGTAAGTTTGTTTAATGTCTCGTGTTCATTATGTTGTTGATACACAATATTAAGTTCCAATAATTTGTATATCGTTAAGTGATGCTGTCTGTTAGTGTAACGGTCTGATTGTTCACTTGGTGTAATTTTTACTGAGTCCGTTAATGCGCACGCTGGTAAAGTTCACTACCGCGATATGAATGTATTATTACGTTTTAAGTTCCTTGTTATTTTTCTAACTTCCGAATGATTCGAGTAAACAATGGAAAGTTTATGATGTACCGTCTCTCGTACTTGAAGTTAAACTACTTGATAATTGAAATGTAATCTGTCTGAAAATTCTAACTGAAAAACTCTAGTATAACTGACTAAAAATTGAGTGTAACTGACTAAAATTGAGTACAATTGACGAAAAATTGAGTGTGACTACCGCTCCGTCTTCCTGGACAGCTAGTTTTATTAATTCGTCCCTACTCAAAATTTTGTCTCTGGCGCGCTTCACGCCCACTTCTTTTCGAGATTGGTCAGTTTTTGATTTTCTCGGAAAATACTGTCCCACTCTGTCAAAATCCGACGTCATAGTTCTTCCGATAGGTTTTTCGTCTCAGTTGCTATGGAAACATCCCTCACCATCAAATTTCTCGCTGGCTGAAGGTCTCTGATAGGTCCTTAGGTCTCCCTGCTCCCTGGCTTGACGATCGTTGACCCGCTTCGAAGAAACTATGGCTATAAACAATTTGTCTAACAGCCTATTATCTGAGTAAACTCTGGGTTTCTATAGATTCCCATTATCTGTACTTACAGTCTTCCTGGCGTATTGTTCTATGCTCTTACCCCTTTTTTCTGGCTATTACTAATTTCGAACATCTGCTGGTCGTTGAAGTCACCCCAACTTTCCCTTCGTAAATTCTTGTCTGTCAATTAGACGATACCTCCAGCTGTGTAACATGACTTTAGTTTTTGTCAGCCTATCTTCCAGTATTGTTACTTAAGGTGCAGCGTATCCGTTTCATTGTAGTATGGAGCATTACTTGTTTTTGTCGCATATCGTCTACTGACGTAATACGGCCACATCTGCTACAATTCTTGGTACGGGTGTGAATGTCCTTCTTACTTTGTTACAGCTGCGGAGAGCAATAATTCTGGACGAAACTTTCCCTGTCATCTTACGCCACCAAATTCTATAGTTGGATTGAACTTAATGCGTTTCTATTGTCAAGTCAGCAACGCTTCACTGACACCTTCTCATTACTCCTTATTTATTGCTCCACCATAAGTCGTTGACACTTGCCTCGTGTGAACGTACTCTGCCGAGGTGAGAATTTAAAAAATTTTTAAATTTTCTGCTCGTTACAGTGTCCTCAATTTCGATTTGACGATGTGACCTCTGGGAACAACTCAAATCTAAATTCTGCGCCCTGTACGTCGCCTCGTGTCCATCTTCTTCAGGGGAAGGTATACACAATAACCTACTTTCAAAAGCTTATATGACCAGTGGTACACCCCCTTTTGGTTTTAATTGGTTCTCTGAATTTATTGCCAGCTATTTGGGATAGCTGAACGCATTTCACATTGTCGAATTGACATATAAATACCTTATCTTTATAATTATAAGATAAGTCATAAATTCCATAAACAATTAAATAATTTCATCAATTGAATAAGATCTTACCTTCTAAAATGTCATATTCACAAGATATTATCAAACAGTTAAGCGGTTCAATGTAACCTTTACATTATATCAAAGAAAATCTCCTATACATATACACCTTTGTGCATTACTAATGATCTTACCAATAAAATCCTTTTAAACTGTTATTTTAAAATTAGATTGTTAATTGACACAATCGCTACGTTAACTGTAATTATCTTAATAATTTACATACACGTATAACATTTAGTTTCAATGATTGACCTACTTCATGATAACATCATTTATAATCCTAACCTACTAATTACATACATTCACATTAATAAAGTTCATTCACTATCTAGTTCGTTGAATATTATCACTTATCTGATTTAAGTGTCCATTTTTCTCACTTTGTCCTTTTAACTTATTACCATATAAATCAATTAATAGCAATTAAATGTCCTTTGCATTCACTGCAATATTTTTATAAAATGTCACACTAAATGTTAATTTATCTTATTATCTAACATTTAATTAGTGCTTAATTGACTAAATACAATTTTGATGTTATGTTTCAACAATTAAAGTACATAACTTTCTTGGATAAGCCAGCTTGAATGATATCACCGCGTCAATTACCCTAACGCAGTTGATTCATCAGCATCAGCTAGCTTCTTACGACATCTTCTTCTATCTCTTCCTCTTCCTTCATCTTCAATTCTCTGGTTCATAGTATTTTTTCAATTGTCTGGCATTAAATTTTCCACGGAGTTTCTTGTCATCATCGCAATCAGCGAGTAGATAAGTAGCTTCTCCGAGAATTTGATGCACTTTATATGGTCCGCAGTACAGTTCGCAAAATTTTTCAATTCTTTTCTGGACCGCGTCCGATTGATGATAGTTCTGATTAACACTTTCTCACCAATGTTGAATCTTGTAATGGTTTTAGTCTCATTACATAATTTTGCTTGTTTTTCTCTCTTCTCCTTCATTTTGATATATATTTGGTTATGATCTACCCCTTTAACTAGGAGCATATCCTTGTTGATGTACTTTTCCCACGCTCTGGGAGGTTTTCTTCCGAGCTGAGCTTCGTACGGTGTTACTTCTATCGTCTCGTGGTACGTTTCGTTAATACAACTCTCGACGATTGGTACGTAACGCGACCACTTCGTATGTTGATCACCAACAAAGATCCTAAATAAGTTCCCAAGCTGTCTGTTGATCCTTTCAGCCAGATTCGCACAAGGGTTCCTTATTGCGGTAAATCGTGGTTGGATATTTAGTTCTGTTAATCCATCTAACCATTTTTTAGATGAAAATTGCGTTCCATTGTCTGTGATAATCACTCTAGGAGATCCTAGTTCTTCACAATATTGGTGTACTCTCCTCAGTGTAGCGACGGTCGTTGCCCTTCGAAGTGTGAAAAGTCGTACGTATTTGGTAAAGTTGTCAACCATTATAAACAGATACCTCACCCCACTAGACGAAGCAGGTAACGGTCCGTAAAAGTCCGCGCTCACAAGGTCACCCTTGCATAACGGTACTATGGCTTTTGTTCCTCCAAACGAATTTCTGTTGCCGGAATCCTTTTTTTTCTGACAAGTGTCGCAAGTCCGTACGTAATTTTTCACCCTCTTTAACATTCCGTCCATGGTAAAGTACTCCTGTAATAATTTGATACATCTCTTCGCACCGGGATGCCCATACATACGGTGTATTTCTGCAATTATTTCGCCAGACACACTGTTCGGTATGTATAGTTTCCACTCTCCTTTGCGTAATCTGTACAATTTCTCATCGACGAATCTATAAAATTTATTTAATTTCTTATCTATACAATTTTCCCTAATCTTATCAATAATATACTTAAGCTTATGGTCTTGAATTTGGTGCCTTCCAATATCCATTAGGATCTTGCTTACCTTCTTATCCATTTTGATTGTCAGGTGGTTAATTAAATATTCGGAAACATTGTCACTAATTACTTCTGGTGTGGCATCTTCTGGATTTCTGCTCAGAAGATCGGCAATAATATTGTCCTTACCTCTACAATGGACAATGTCAAATTTGTACTCCTGAATACTTAAGATCCAGCGTGTAATACGCGAGTTGTTTAAATGACATTTATTCATAAAAGTCAGTGCTTTATTATCAGTAATGATGGTTAACGGTTGTCCTAGTATGTATATACGGAACCGCTCAAGACATCTTACAATACACAAAAGCTCCTTCTCCGTAGTGTAATAATTTATTTCCGCACCCTTGAATGTCCTGCTGGTAAAAGCTATTACTCCAATTCTTCCTTCTTCATCCAATTGATATAGTTGTCCGCCATATGCAAAGTTGCTGGCGTCACATTGCATATAATATCTTTGGTTTATTCGGGGAAACTTTAAGATGACTGTTTCTACGAATAACCTTTTAACCT
Organism: Magicicada septendecula; assembly: GCA_034769895.1. NCBI lineage: Eukaryota > Metazoa > Arthropoda > Insecta > Hemiptera > Cicadidae > Magicicada > Magicicada septendecula. Next base: position 130,710,757 of record CM068373.1, read on the forward strand.
GCTGAAAACACTCATTTAATTCCTGTGTCCAGGTGAATTTCTGTCCTTTCCGTAGCAACTCGAGTAATGGTTTAGTAGTTTCAGCGTATTTGTCTGTAAAACGATTATAGAAATTTGTCAACCCCAGGAAACCTTTTAATTGTTTTTGGTTCCGAGGTGTAGGGAACTTCATAATGGCATCTATCTTCTCGTCCGTTGCTCGTATTCCTTGCGTTGTTAGTTGATAACCGAGGTACGCGATTTCTTGTCTGAAGAACTGCGACTTCTCCAAATTGATGGTTAAATTTGCCCTTCTTAAATTAGATAATAATAAGTTTAAATGTAACAAATGCGTTTCTAAATCTTCTGAATAACACAGGCAATCGTCGACATAAATAATGGTATTTTCTTTTACTTCTTCGTCCAATACTGTGTCCAATCCCCTGGTCAGTGCAGCAGAACTGGTACTCAGGCCAAATGGTGTAACTGTAAAACGATAACACTTGCCGTCGTACATAAAAGCGGTGAAGTTCCGGCATTCCGACTTCAGTGGTACTTGCCAGAAACTGCTAGTTAGATCTACGGTAGATAGGTACTTCATCTCTCCACATCTCGCCAAAATGTCGTTTATTGGAGGGGCACCCTCGTAGTCCGGGATAGTCACACTGTTCACCTTCCTCGCATCCAAACACAATCGTACGCTACCGTCCTTCTTGATTACCGTAACTATTGGGTTGATATATGCGCTGTTGCATCTCTCAATGACCCCATACCGTAACATTTTCCGAATCTCCTCATCTACCTTCCCTTTATAGGCTAATGGGACAGGCCATCCTCTCTGGAAGTACGGTGTCTGGTCGGTGACTCGGAACTCGTGGACATACCCATCGATTCTTCCGGGGCATTCTCTGAATAAACTACAATTTCTTATTAGAATCTCCCTTAACCTTTCCAACGTTCCTCTATCTCCGCATTCTATACTTTCTATCTTCTTGTTAATGTTTCTGATGATCTCTTCTTCTTCTTCTACGTCCACCACTTCTATATGCATCATAGGCACCGTGTACGTCGCTTCGTTATCCTCTCTTCTTATCTCGACGATTCTTCTTCCCATGTCAATGAGACACCCTGTTTCTTGTAGAAAATTGGTTCCTAATATGCATGGTTTTATTAAATCTGGTATTATTAGGAAAACACATTCATATTTAATTTCTTCAATATAGATATCACATAATATTTGTTTTCTGATTAGCTTTGATTTGTTACCAACTGCGCTAACTATTAATGTGTTAGACATCGGTAATATTTCATAAGGTGTAATGTCATGTTTGTTTTGGTGAAACCACGACTCAGATAACCCAGCTATTACAGATCCAGTATCGATTAACGCTTGCACACTAACATTATTATTGAACTTGATATTTATCTCTGGACACCTGATTATTCGTTGAGAAATTTCTTCATCATCATTACACAATAAATCGCTTCGTAAGTCCGGTAGGATAATATTCGTCTGGTAGTCATTTGTTTTGACGGCTATCTTTGTTAATGGGTGGAAGGATTTTTTTTTTCCTCTTCTTGTTGACGATTTCTCTTTGGTTGAGTGCCCGATGCACCAGCTGTCGTGTTTGTAAATTCTATTGTGTTGACAGCGCGCCGGTCTGCGTTACGGGGCTGGTTATTTATGGCGGGTCTGTCACCCCAAGTTTTCTTCTGTATACCGCCTCCTTTGTTCAAGTTACTTTCACCTTCCTTATACGCATTTCTGCCCTCGTTTGCCGCATAGTTCGCTTCTCTGTTAATTCTTGGTTGAATCTGTGAATACTCGATGATCAGAGATTCGAAGTTTGGTATCGTCACAATTCCTCTTGTAACCACCGCAAGCTGGATGTCACGCCCAAAGTGACGAGATATCTTACGTATTAACTGATAATCAGATAAAGTAGGTGTTAACTGCTTACTTTCCAATAAAATCCGTTCAATATATTGAATAGCAGTAACTGGTCCGCGCCAATCAAATCTGCCAAACTCCAAATGGTCCCGGATACTGTCCTGTCGTTCCTGGCCCCAATATTTTAGAGAGAACGCTTCCTTGAATTCTGCGAAGTTTGATATCTGGTCACGTATCACTCGCCACCAAATTCCTGCGTCTAACTCCAGATGTTTGCCAATCCACTTGATATTGTCAGCGGGATAATATAGCTCTTGAACTTCGGACAATTCTTTGAGGAATTCCATAGGGAATCTGTCTGTGCCATTATATTTGAGATCATTGTGGTTAGGTCCGTTAAATCGATTTAATATTCCACAATCACCTTCCATCAGTTGTCGCTGTAACCTTTCTTGGTTTTCTCTTACCTTATTTAAATGTCCCTTTAATTCTTCGATCCTAGTTGTCTTTTCTTTCGTAGTCTCGTCCAACTTCTGTTCTGTTGAACGTTGTCTACCGTCTACGTCTTCTAATTTTTGTATAATATTACTATTTGTTCCTTCTTGCTCCTGTTGTCTCTGCAGTATGGTATTGTGCATCTCGGCCTTGAGTTCTTCGTGCTTCTTATTGTAATCCTTAACGTGAACATCGAACTTGTGATTAATCTTTTTAACGGTCGTCTGGGTAGAGTGTACCGCCGCCATCCATTCTTGACGATCATTATCTTGTTTTTCTTGTATTTCTACGTACTTCTTGTCGGCTTCTTCTCTCAACTCTCTCACGACATCATCTTGTTTTTTCTGTAATTCATCAACCTTTCTTTCCCAAGTCTGCTGGCTTTCACGTATCTCCGACCTTATTTGTGTAATCTCTTCCTTATGCTGGTCGAGTTTTTCATTAATTAATTTACTGTTTTCTTCTTGTTTATCTAATTTCTCACTAAGTAATTTGATACTTTCTTCTTGTTTTCTGTTACTTTCTTCGCTAATTAATTTAATATTTTCTTCTTGTTTTCTGTTACTTTCTTCGCTAATTAATCTAATATTCTCGTTCTGTTTTTCGTTCTGTTGGCGGATGAACTCCATCAACATCTGTATAGTTCCATCTTCTAGTTTTGAAGTCTGTCCTCGCGCCCTATCTTCTGGACTCTCTACCACGCTACTTGGTTCACTAGGTGTAGTATTGTCCTCGGTATTTACTACGCCTAATTGGTTATTAATGTCAAATTCTACACTGTCTGAATTGCTCGCCATTTTAGCCCTACTGCGCGTAATCATTCAAACTGACTTACACTAATAACGCTTATCTTACTTCTACTTCTAAGACACTACTTTTTCTACTACTTCTACTGCCTATTCTTTACCTAAGCCGTACGTGTTAACAATCTGTGTTAATACGTATCATGCCCCACGTTGGGCGCCATTTATAACTGAATATTTATAAATCTATTATGCCACGCGTTGGGCAACCATTTTATAACAATCAATGCTAAATGGGTTATAAATCTTTTATGCCAACCGTGATTGAATTAATTAATGCATAAATTTAATAATTTCTCAAATGTATCTAGCCCTTAAGTTGGACGCCATTTATAACTATCACTTTAATATGCGTATTGATAGCACAATAAATTAATTATTAAATATATAAAATTATCAATCTCTGACATGTATGTGTATAATTTAATCTTATTGATGATTCTAACTATCCATGTTTATCAACACATACGTGATATCATTTATTTAATTGAACATAAGAAACTCTTAAAATCTATTTGCATTCTTTCAAACTTTAGGTCAATATTTGGGTTGCATTGGTAATAATGAACGCATGTTTCTGGTTAACTAAAATACTAGTTTAATTCTCTTTTATGACATATTATGACGGTACATAGGTTACGTCGCTGTACCTGAAATACATACATATTTATAATAAACAAAGATATATCTTAATATATGCTGAAACAAAGAAAACATACATACATATATAAATCAAATGATGTTACAATTCAATATTCTACTTATTTAATGCGTTCATTAAATCCCAAATAAGCTTTTGTTTATACGTTCATTAACTATTTATTTCAATTTTACTCATTACTTTTCTTAATAATTTCTCAGGTGTGAATTCTTTGAAAGAAACCAGGTCAGTAGAAGTTACAAATTAGAAGTAATTATAATAGTGGTTACTTGGTTAGTGAATATCCATTAGTTGTTGACGTAGTCTCGTTCTGGTGATGGAGATGGCTCGTAGATACATTCCGTCGTAAGTTGTCTTATCACTGCCACTTATCACTTTATTCTTCCGGTCATTCGCGTAGGTGTTTGTATATGTATGGGTAATTGAAGTTCAGTGTTCAATCAATGTTCTATCTTACTGTGTTTGCTGTGTGTTCGTTTTTAAAGTCAATATACATGTCTAGTTTCATTTGTCGCTGCTTCCACAAACGATCCTATAATTGGTAAGTTTGTTTAATGTCTCGTGTTCATTATGTTGTTGATACACAATATTAAGTTCCAATAATTTGTATATCGTTAAGTGATGCTGTCTGTTAGTGTAACGGTCTGATTGTTCACTTGGTGTAATTTTTACTGAGTCCGTTAATGCGCACGCTGGTAAAGTTCACTACCGCGATATGAATGTATTATTACGTTTTAAGTTCCTTGTTATTTTTCTAACTTCCGAATGATTCGAGTAAACAATGGAAAGTTTATGATGTACCGTCTCTCGTACTTGAAGTTAAACTACTTGATAATTGAAATGTAATCTGTCTGAAAATTCTAACTGAAAAACTCTAGTATAACTGACTAAAAATTGAGTGTAACTGACTAAAATTGAGTACAATTGACGAAAAATTGAGTGTGACTACCGCTCCGTCTTCCTGGACAGCTAGTTTTATTAATTCGTCCCTACTCAAAATTTTGTCTCTGGCGCGCTTCACGCCCACTTCTTTTCGAGATTGGTCAGTTTTTGATTTTCTCGGAAAATACTGTCCCACTCTGTCAAAATCCGACGTCATAGTTCTTCCGATAGGTTTTTCGTCTCAGTTGCTATGGAAACATCCCTCACCATCAAATTTCTCGCTGGCTGAAGGTCTCTGATAGGTCCTTAGGTCTCCCTGCTCCCTGGCTTGACGATCGTTGACCCGCTTCGAAGAAACTATGGCTATAAACAATTTGTCTAACAGCCTATTATCTGAGTAAACTCTGCGTTTCTATAGATTCCCATTATCTGTACTTACAGTCTTCCTGGCGTATTGTTCTATGCTCTTACCCCTTTTTTCTGGCTATTACTAATTTCGAACATCAGCTGGTCGTTGAAGTCACCCCAACTTTCCCTTCGTAAATTCTTGTCTGTCAATTAGACGATACCTCCAGCTGTGTAACATGACTTTAGTTTTTGTCAGCCTATCTTCCAGTATTGTTACTTAAGGTGCAGCGTATCCGTTTCATTGTAGTATGGAGCATTACTTGTTTTTGTCGCATATCGTCTACTGACGTAATACGGCCACATCTGCTACAATTCTTGGTACGGGTGTGAATGTCCTTCTTACTTTGTTACAGCTGCGGAGAGCAATAATTCTGGACGAAACTTTCCCTGTCATCTTACGCCACCAAATTCTATAGTTGGATTGAACTTAATGCGTTTCTATTGTCAAGTCAGCAACGCTTCACTGACACCTTCTCATTACTCCTTATTTATTGCTCCACCATAAGTCGTTGACACTTGCCTCGTGTGAACGTACTCTGCCGAGGTGAGAATTTAAAAAATTTTTAAATTTTCTGCTCGTTACAGAGTTACAAGAAATGTTAGATAGTAGTATAGGAAAATCTAGGCTCTAGGCCTAACAGTTAATGAAGAATTTTGGAAATTTAAAGACAAACAATAGTCCAGTATCAAATCAGAATATACCAAATGTTTAAACAAGTTAAGTAGGTATACCTAATACCAAAATGTATAAATAACATCCAGTTTTAGATAAAATATTTATGAAATATAAATAAGAAAAATAACAAAAATGTGATTAGCTACTCAAAAGTAACCATGAGGGGTATCAAAATGATCGTTATCAAAAATTATGAACAATGGTATTCATGTAATAAACATAGCTATTAATATAAGAAAGAAATCTTAATTTGAAGATATTTTATAGATTTAAACTAAAATAAAACGTTAGAATATAACAATGACATAAATTAACGACCAATGAGAATTAGCATAATTTAATAGGTAACCATAGCAACCGAAATTTATTGCCAAAAAACCGTTGGAATTTCCATTAATCCATTATTGACCGACGCGGAGGGAGGATGTATGCAGCTCTCAACCCAAATTTTACTATAAATACGTGAATTTTGACCGAAATCAGAAGGAAGAAAGATAGTAATTGCCACCTATAGAACACCTGATAAACTAATTATTATTAAAATACTCACAAAATAAAATTATCAGTGGAAATTAAGAAGACTTCAAGAAACATAGCTGACGACTCATCCCGAAGGAAGAAAAGGAGCGATCTACTACAACCGAAGAAGACGAACGACTGCGGAACGAGAGGGAAGCCGAACTTTATGGAAAAACCATCTGAACGAGATTGATGAACATCCGAAGAGTAGAAGACGACCAGATCCATCCGGAAGAAGTAGACGTCCATCGAGGAAGCCCCAACGAGAACTGATGAGTATAAAACAATAATCTCACTAAAAACGAATTCCCATTTTTTATCCATAATAACAAATCACAATTTTCACTTCACTGATCACTATTTTGAACAAGAACTGAAGGTATTTATAAGATCACTATTTTGAACTTTAATCAATTAATAACCATTTAAATTGATCTATAATAACTTATTAATAAACATAACTTGTTGTCAAAACCCTAACCAAAACTATACTAACTCTCATTGATGATTACTTACTTGAATGTATTAATGTATTAAATATTGTGTACCTAGTTTTAAGAAATATTACAAATTTGTGCATTTTAGCCGTTAATCCAAAACTTCTGTAGTCAAAAGGACTTCTTAACACGCCCTAATGAAAAATTTTATTGTAAACAAACATTATTCGCCAAGCGGCGTCTATATGATACAAACCACTGTGCATGCCAACTGAGCAATTGTAAAAGCCGGTACCAATAAAATAATGTACTATTAAATAACTGGAAATTATTAAAGGGTTTAATAAATCTTATTGTTCTGCAACGCTGTATGTTTGATTCGTACAAAATAAGGTAATATATAGAGAATTATTAAAGTGAAAACTACGAAACACCACAGTTAGCGAAGTCGACACTGCAAGACGGCGTGCGCCAATCAGGTGGCGAGGCGGCAATATTCAAACCGAACGCCGATAGATACGGTTTGCCCGTAAGTAGTAAGAAAAAGTACGACTCGACTCGCTACATACGAATAACATTCATAGAAGTAACTGAACTGATTAATACCCTCAATTATACACCTATACTATACCACGAACCCAACGAGCGAATTAAAAAACGCTCGTCACGCACACATTCGTATACGAGCAGAGTAGTAGAACGGGTAAACAAAAATTAAAAAACAGAAACACACTAATTTTAAACACCCCGATAATATTCAAACGTTACAATATACAGAAAGTTTTAAAAATACTCTTTATTACAGAACTTCAAAAAAAAAGTAAATTTTTAAATACTTTTTAAAATTGACACCTAAATACTGCTACCCCGTCACTAAATATAACAACAAACATTTTACAGTGTGTTAACTGAATCTTCCCTTTTAACTATTTAATAATTTACCACCATCATAGCAAATTATTACTTTCGGAAAAAATTACAGTTAAAAATTATTGGTATTTTCCTCAAGAAGGGATGTTGAATCATTGATAAGTTCAGTTGAATAGACTTTTAAACAGTTTTGTATCCTGTAAGTTTAAGCAACACATACAAAGTGATTTTCCTTACGAGGAAGGTTATTTATGAGCTCTTGTCAGATATACAGTAAGTTTTTTTGTCAATTCAACTGTTTGCACGCCTTTCTAGCGTTATCTCCAATAGCTGTCTTTTTAGTTAGTATACGTCAGAAACCTCAATACAAAGTATACAGGTTTTGGGATACCTAATTTATTCCATTGGTAGACTATAGTTTTTTGTTTAGCTTAGTATTACCGATGTACTAAATAATGTCTTGTTTTGTCATCTATGGATTTATATATGTTTTGTGTTTTTATATTTATATTTAAAATATTTTGTTAAACCTTAGTGTAGTTTGAATTCACATAAATGGAAATACTTGATTTAAAAATTCCAAAAGAAAAAGTATAGTATTTGTATAATAGAGCAATCTCGTTATATACATTATAAATGGAAAAGATTACAGTCCTACTTCAGTAATACGATCCGTCAGAAATTAACTGTCGAACGCACATAATAGTATAATAATAAACCTACAGAAAAGCAGACCAGTTGGTTACAATCGGCGATATTTACACTCAATAACGTCCTACGAGATTATGGGCTAAAGATCTCTGCTCCAAAATCACAAACTAAAGCACTTAAACTTGAACATCCAATTAAAACAACAACAGCTATGGACAATGAAATTTGAAATCAGAGTGGTCGTTTTAATTACCTGGGAGGTGACACCTCATACAAAAATGACACTGATTGGGAAGATAAGTTAGCAAAGTTCAGAGGTATCTGTGGAACGATCCTTAGAGGAAAGCTACTCGTATAGAACAACAGCTGTCCCAACGTTCCTGTATACCAGTGAAACACGGACCCTTGATAAAAAGCAAGGAAAGAAAGTTCAAGCGGTTGATGTGAAATTTTTAAGAAGCACACAGAGATGTTCTCTGGTGGCTAAACAGAGGAATTAAAATATTAGACAAGTACTAAAAATCGAAACTCTGCACAAGAAGACCAAAGACAATAAGAGGAGATGTGCCAACACTTAGACCGCATGCCAAGTAACCGTTTACAGGTGGCAGCCTTCAAATATGAACCTAATGAGGAAAGGGATGTTGACAGACCGAGTTGAAGATTGTTTCCGGAACAGGTCAACTAGGGGCTAATTCGTGGAGTGAAGCAGAATAAGAAGAAGAATAAGAAGAAGAACCGTCAGAAATACCCACAGACGTAGTGTGAAAACACAAAATTAATTATTATTTTTCTTTTACTTAAAATAAGAACTATAAAGGCATTGTGTTTGAATACTGTAAGAATAGTACACAATCCAATGCGTAATACACAGTAATATTGTGTAGTTATGCATTACAATAACAGTGCTCTATGTTTATGTTTTGGATACAAGCGACTAAACCAGAGCATATTTTAAGGAATTTCCACTAGGCGGCACTAAACCAACCAATGTATGTATGTATATATATGATTTTTACATAATATTGAAAATTGTGTAATTAGAATTCAACTTGACCATGATCATATTCATTCTTTACTTGTGAAATTAACTGTAATAATAGACACAAATGCTTTAGATATTAGGGAAAAACACCAATTCGCACACTGTACAGACAATGCTGAAAGCTAATATACGCAAATGCAAACGCGTCTTCGTGTTTGCTGATTTCTCTCCTTTTTTCTCACTTTTCGGCATCGGCACTAATACCTGCCACTAGGCGGCATTAGTGCCGCCTAGTTTATTGCTTAAAATATGCTCTGGACTAAATATATAGGTATAATACGTACTTATTTTTTAACCACCATAAAAATTCATTGTTTTTGCACTGTTACTGTACACTGCCGGCATATTCGTTATGTTCCAAGCTCCGACCAAATCGATAATTCGTACTCACCCTATTCCCGATCAGTTCGAATTTTTTAATTTAGTTTTTAGAAATTAGGAAAATATGCTGAGCTCTCTCAGAGAGGCAAAGATAGTCAGAGCATTACATTCTACCACCGAATCCACCTTTCCAAACCACCTCATTGAAGCAGACCACACATCCACAAACATAAACAACAACATGGAAATTCTATACGTACACACAAAAGGCCGAAAACTAGACACCCTTGAACAACTAGAAATATACAAACACACAAAACGCACAGAAACAACATCCTAAACGAACAGACACAATTTAGATCACACATACTACTTGAACACACGCGCTCGCGCGCTCGCACACACACCATCGATCTTGAACGACTGCCCGTCACCAAAAGCAGGACGGATAGCGCTTCTAGCAGCAGCTTCTGACGACGCTCTAACAGAACGAAAACTACTTTAGGCTATCAGGTAAAAGTTTACCATTTTTACAAAAAAAATTTGTGATCCGAGTCAGTACTGTTATACAGGGTGATTCACGAAGAAACGGAAATACTTCGGGAGATGAATCTACATCGAAAAATAAGAAAAAAAGTTCATATAAACATAGGTCCGGAAATGCTTCGTTAGCGAGTTACAGCTAGCGAAATATTTCGCCCAGGTTTCGGTTCCCCCGGGTAAATGAAGACTTTCTGAAATTCTGTGAAGGGGCGAATTCTGCTGTTTCTTATGGTTTTTGACCTGAAAAATCGAATAAAACAGGTCGCAGAACTGTATCTCCCATAAGTTTCATGATATCCGACGTAAAACAGAAAAATCTTTGCCTAAAAACAAATTTTGGAAAATTGGAAACAATTGGAATTTTTTGTTGATTTTTATTGACTTTATTTACACCATTTTTCTCAGAATTAAATTCTTTACAATTTTTGTTTTTAACTTTTATGCATTTATTAGTCATTTAACAAAGTTATTGTACTTCGAACTTAAGGTTACCTTAGGCCTGGTGGCCTTTGATATTTAGTTATAAATATTAAAGTATTATATACATCAAGAAACGGACTGTAGCAGAAAGTGATTGAAATATATGAAATATATATATATATATATATATATAAATAAATAAATAAAAGCCAAATACCATTCACTTATTCATACAATCACTGATCACGAAATCCCCATAACTATAAAGCCTACAAACTTGAAATTCGGAACGAATGTTGCTCTTGGCTTCTAGGTACTCGCTAAGAAAGGGTTTTGAAAACTTTAACGCCTAACCGCGAAAAAACGGAAAAAACCGCTAGACACCGTGACACCGATAATGCAGCTTTTTTTCAACTGTACGCTTCCTGGAAGTCTAATCTTTATTTTTTTACTTTCCTTTAAGCTTTTGTGGAGTTACTAAAACAGTATTTGTTTCATCTAACCTATAACCACGAGGAGGCGCGAAAACAATCGCGAAACATTTCACCCTGTCTCTTTATTCCTTGCTATGTGGCGTTGAGCGTTTATTTTGAGTTCTAAGTTCGGCACATATATTCCTCTTGGCTTCTGGGTGCTCAGTAAGAAAGAGTTTTGAAAGCTTTAACGCCTATCCGCGAGAAAACGCGAAAACCGTAACACTGATAATGCCGCTTTTTTAGTTGTATCCTTCCTGCAGGACGCCATGACCATCAATAAGACACAGGGGCAGAGTTTGGTTTGATAGTGGTTGGTGTGGATCTGAGAAGTGACTGTTTCTCCCAGAGTACGTGGTGTTCTCCAGAGTCAGTTCACCTGACAGCCTGGTCGTCCTCCAGCCAGAGAGCAAAACTAGGAATGTTGTTTACAGGGAGGTCCTGAGAACTTAATCTGAGTGAGCTACTGAAAGTATATGTTAAGCAAGTTATTAGCCTGGCTACGTAGACCAAAAAACCAGGAGTGGTGGTGGGATCAAAGGGCTTAAGCCCATCTATTTTATTGTTGTTAGACTTACAATAAAGGACTGCCTTAATCTCTAACAGAAACTTAGCTTACCCTCTCTAACTAAATAATACAGCGTCATTTTTAACAACTCATTAATTTTCAAGCTTTAATAGTTAACTGATCATGCTTGATCAAATTGATCATCTTCAAGCTTGATCATCTTCAAAATGATCGAGCTTAAACTGCTTAAATAGTTTCTCTTAGTTTCAAAATACCGGTATCTAAGCTTCACAAATAACCTATTTCTATTTTCTGATTTTACATTTTTTTTCTGATAATCACCTAGTTATTATATAAATTTCAGTATTAAGATAATTTTTCAATTATGGGAAAACATACAAGAATCTCGGTCACTCTTCTATTTGTTTAGTAAGATGACAATTGTAGAGCACACAATCATAAAATAAACACTAAAAATTCGAAACATTCAGGTTTGGATTACAATTCCTTTTAGTCCGACACCTTGCCGAATATTCATAATTTTTTTTCCTTTTTGGGCCTGGTGTCACAAAATTTTGAAATTTTCAAAATGTAATACTACATTCAGATGGTAGTTAAGATTATCTTTAATGTGGTACCCATATGAATTTTTTCTATTTTATCAAAATTTTCACCCAGATTTTGGACCCTGACGTCCTACAAATTTTGAAATTTTAAAAAGTGTACATTATATTCAAATTGTGGTTAAAAGTCCCATTACTTTGACAGCCCACATGACCTTTCGCGATATTTTCACAGTTTTGACTTCCTTACATTTTTGTGTCCCACCTCCTGTTTGGGGGGGGTGTCAAAATACATGTTTGGGGGTAGGGTTCTGTACGGTACAAGTTTGGACATACATGCCAAGTTTTGTGAAAAGCGTTCAAAACGTACCGTGAGACATAGGCTACACCAAACAGGCAGATAAATACCAAACGGTCTAGTTAAAGCTGAGAGCTCGCTTCCCTCGTCCAATTAATGTCAAACCGTCTTTTCCCATCGCCTGTTTGTTAATGTATTAAAATTGGTCCAGCTTTTCGTTTTCTGACTTACGAGTTTGTCAGATTTTTGGACGGTTGGGTTACCAAACCGTCGTAAAAGCCCCAACCTGACGTACCATTTCAGTTGGGAGGTTTTAGGTAGAAAAACAAGGAAGGAGACTCAACTGAAGTTTCTTACAGTCCGTACTGTGTTGTATAGGCCTCAGAACTGCGTAACAACACGAAGCAACGTAAGTAGGCGTACGACCCAAGCTTGCGAGACGACGTAGCCCCTTCTTTATGTGAAACGAGGACAGAATACGCAACGAGTATAGGCCTACATGCCGCGAGTAAGTGATGAATATCTAAAGAGGCGTCTGCGTCATGCTGGTAGAATGGCGGTTATCCAGCGCTCTTCTGTAAGCCAAAAGAGAAGCAGGCTCAGGAAGACCGAGGGTGTGATGACTGGGCCTTGTTGACCAGAACAGGTGATTTATCCCTTCCTTGAAGGGAGAAGAAACAACAACATGAAAAAGAAGAAGAATAAAGGAAAAGCAAAGAGTTGGAAAGAGTTACGCAAACACATAGGCCTAAGGAATTCAAAATTCTATACTACCCTAATGCGTTTTTCGACTTTGGATCGCTAACTTTTGTAGACATTTTTTAATTAAATTTTATCTGTTCCCGAGTCAGCTTTCGCTTGTATAAGCCTATAAGTTTCATCAGAGGCATTAGCTTCATCGGCTGGCTCATGTACGTGTTAAATTTAATCACAAATTTTGTCTAAGAATTATTGTTCCAAAACCGAAAAGTAGAACTCGATCAGTCCGTAGGCCTATACAGCCGATACAGAAGTAAAACACATCACGAGTGTTTTGTGTGTGTGTGTGTGTGTGTGCGCGCGCGCGCGCGCTACTAATGGATACAAATAACTATTACACATATAGGCCTACTATTATCATTCTGTTGATAAGAACAGTTATATTACACACTATTTAAAATCTGTTATATTTGTAGGCCCTACTATTAGTTATTTTGTGGTCTTCATGGTGACAATACATTTCGACCCTGGCAAAAAAATTTCAACAAAAATGTTGTAAATCGTGCCTAGTGACCGAACCCACGGAACCTTAGATCGCTAGAAAGTATAAAAAAATTCCTTTGAAAATGTTTAACAAAAAATACGTTTTTTGTCAAACGGTTTATATCAAATCCCGTATTTCGTTGTAGGCTTGCTATCGACACACCCACGGCAACTAAGAATAGCTGTTACTGCAAGGCGTCAGCTTTCGATACCCAGGTTAGATGAATGAAAAGGCATCGCGACACGAAATAAAGAAGGCAGACTTCTGTAGTTAACAGTTTAAAAATAATTTTGTTAATAAAACAACGGTAACAATCAGAATAGACAGTGGCTTCAACTTACGTGATGCTGCCGCTCCAGCTGAACATCTTCCTGATTTTATCCGTCTGAACTGCGTCCATTTTTGAAGATTGAAGAAGACTCTATAAAATTTGAATTTATCGTTTTACCAATAAAAACAAAAGCGAACACAAAAAAAAACTCGCGACAGTCACTGATTTCTGTGTTTGTCCACAATAACGAAAATATTTTTAAAATAAAAACGATTCACTCAACTTTCAACTTTTTTGTTTTCACAAAGCTGTGTGAGTTTTCATAAAAGCGGCCGAACCAAACTTTCGTACATTTTCGATAACAAAGAATTTTGTTTCTTATCACACACAGAAACTGAATTTCCAAAACCGTGATGAAAACAACACTGGCAGTTACTTATCCATAAAAGTAATTTTAAAACAAAACAAATAAACACAAGAAATTAGAAGAAAATTAAAAATTCACACTGATAAAACCACACTGGACGTTGTCAAAAAAGTTTTTTTTTATATTCGGAACCGAATGAAAGAAAGCTGTGTACTTGTCACGGAACCGCGGCAGGCAGAGAGCACAGAAACGGTGCTGACTGGAACAGTAAACTGGCCCAACAGGTTGTGTTCGTGAAACTGGCGCGGCGACGACGTAGGTAACGAAATGGAAACCAACCAGTCCCACTAAACGTTGGAGATTGAAGGGAGGCGAAGGAGGACGGAAGACGAGGAGGGAGGGGGTCACCTGTCAAGAAATAGTATGTGTCGGAATGAAGCGGTGGGAGGGAATGCCAAAACTCGTGGAGAAAGTCAGCACTGGTTCACAGTGGAACACGATCGTACAACAACACAGATCGACTGTCCGGCCTTTCTTATCTACAGTTTGTTTACTAGTAGCAATTATTATAATCGTTATCACATGTAGCCTTAGCTGTATATGATAAATTAATGTAATGCACATTCGGCCGGGCAGATTAATTTCGATGCATAACATGGAACGAAAGCGTGACGCACATATTTTTAAATAGGCCTAATATTGCGGTAGCGGGTTTTTGATAATGTCTCTGCTTCTTGTCTCGTAGAAAATTATACTTCCAGTCCCGTGTAAATTCGAAAAAGTAGGTACTACTTCAATAGCGGACAAAGGGAGGAGGTCTGCCCCGGGGCCTTTTCAAGTTCCAACAAAGTTTCGCCTGGAATCCTATATCTCCATTTTATAGGCCTACAGGCCTACCAATGATTTCCGACTGGCGCGTGCCACTCCGCGATCTTATCTTGGGAAACCATTTTAGTAATTAGGCCTACTCGTTTTACTTATTAAAATTACTTTACGTTAATTACTTTAAAATCATCATAACATTTTTGAAATTTACTTTCAAAAAAAAAGTTAATTGGCTTATTTTGAAAAGCCGTCGTCATCAGCAAATACCAGAATGTTTACAATCGACGAAAACCATTGTAATTTTTCGGAATTTAGTGCGAATATTCAAGAAATTTTAGGCGAGTTTAACACAAGTTTAAGAAAGAATTTGAAATTCTGAAAAATACTGTCTCTCCCTATTTAAAATAATAAACCTCTTGGTACTGTCCCTGAAAAAACAACCGACATTCAACTGGAAATATAATAATTAATGCTTGATGCCTTTACTTGGTGAAAATCCATTGTAAATTATATTAAAAAAATAAAACAATAAAAGTATAATTTTAATAAATGACGAGTGAAAATCACTAAAACTATTTTATTGTTTTATTTTTTTAATATAACTGGAAATATGTGATTTACAAGCTGATCCCATCCTGCGGACCAGGCAAGAAATGGGGCCGGATTTCTTTAAGCTGTTTTTACCTCGTGAACAATTCCCAAATGTGCGGTATTTTGGACAGAAAATAACGCCAATGTTTGGAAATACATAGAGAACGTGTTCTCCACAATAAAGTTCATCAAGAACCATAGCAGAAGTTGGTTCACAGATTCTTCTTTGCTTTATCTATTGTGACTAAGAACAAAGATCGGTATGGACATTCCTGCTTAAGCGGTTGCAAAAGATCGACATCAGTTTTCACGCTGAAAATTTTGTGTAAATATAAAACGTTTAATATCTTCCTTATATATTTATTATAACGATGATTGTACCGTTAAATATATAGAGCAAGATATGTTAAATGTGCAAATTACTTACTTCTTAAATTAAATTACATCTTTTATTTATTTATAATTAAGTAGTGCCTTTTTTTTCGGTACTTGTCGAAAACTGATTGCTTGTGATACGGGCCGCCGGTTGGTTCCTGAGTTTAATTGTGGCCCTCCGTCGCTTTTAAGTTGAAAAACACTGTTATACACTAGGCTATAAGGCTATAACTCCCCCCCCCCCCGGATGGTCTTGGTTAGCCTTTCTCCTCCACAGTACTACTTTAATTCTAATAACACGAAATAAGAAATTAAAAATTAAATATATTTTTCTCCGTCTCTTTTCACTTTACTTTAAAAAAATAAGTCAGTCCAAACCAAATAGGCCTATGCGGCGACAAAACAGAATATGACATCAGACCACTTTCATTAGCTCTCGGTATCAAGATATGGAAAGTTGTGTACATATATAACTTTACTTCTACCGTTAGATTCCATACACATATGTGGAAATCTTACCTATTATTTCCAGCGTTTCTGTGTTTTATTTGAAGTTTACTTCTGGGGCATCTCTTGTTACATTCCAACAACAATCAGCAAGCATAGATGCGTTCCACTTGCCCTGATACGTTCTACCCATCGATGAGACGTCTTTATGGACACAATATCCGTATTCACCTCTCGCCGTACCACAATTGCTTGGGAACATCTGAATAAACAAAGAGTATTTTATTCGACGAGTTGCAACGTAAACCTAATACGTTGTCACAAGTTCATTAACAGCTACATCGTAGTTGTCAACAGCAGATCTGAAGGCTTTCCAAGCTGCCTGTGGTTATCAACGAAAAGTGGTACCACATGGAAATAGTCCTAAGTTAGCCATGACATTAGACGCCAAGTTACACTGGAAGGGATACGTAAAAAAAAAGAAAAAAACTGGAGTTGAGCAGAAGTTCCGACAAATGTATTGATTTCTCGGGCGACATTCTGAGTTGTCTGTACACATTAAACTTTTGTTATATAAACATGTCCTTAAACCTATTTGGACATATAACGGTATACAAACTGGGAATGCAAGAAGAAACGTAATAGAAAAATTATCCAGACATTTCAAAACAAAGTACTGAGGTGTATTATTAATGTCCCAAGAGTACATACGACATGAGGACATCCACAGGGATTTGAAGATTACTCTAATTGAAGACGAAGTTCAGCGATTCGCCAAGAAGTATGAGAAACGTCTGCATAAACAATAGAATGTTGAGACGCTGCAATTTCTCGACAGTGCTGAACTTGTGTGAAAGCTAAACAGAATGAAGCCATTTGACTTAGTGTAATGTGACAAGTGACAGGCATCCAAGAACAAAGTGATTAGTTTTTAGAGAAGAGCGCCATAGACCGCTCATCCTATAGGCCTACCATGGGAATTATAACAATCTACTAAAAAAAGAAAATGTGTCTTAAAAAATCCTGTGTGACCCCATTTCGGGGGGTGGTACAAGGTGGTAACAGCTGATTACCACCTTCCGTCTAAAAATGTCAACTTTCTATCCCCCAGAGGTATGTATAACACACATATTCTGGTAAACATTTCTTTTACTTATGCGTTTTGTTACAAGTGTGCATGCAAATATATTGTGAATTTACTTTATTATTTTAATTCTTTAGTACATAACGTACTTGTCTTATACGTAACTCCATTATAAATAACCTAACCTAACCCAACCCAACCATACCTAAAAATGTATTTAAATTATTGCTTTCTGTGTAAGTGTCTGAAAAATTCTCAATTAACTACAAAATATAAAAACATTAAATTATAATTAAGTAATTAAGTATTTATACTTCGAGTATGTAGGTTATGTCCTTTATGGGAGGTGATATTCCTGCAATTCCACTTACATTTTGTGTCACACAATTCACCTAAATTAAAATCATTTCAATCTGAACTCAAAAATTCAAAAACAACACTTCATCAATGCAAACTACCAAATTTTGTAATTTTTCACCGGTTAGAAACTAATTTGCAACAAACTAAACAAAACCTAACTGCACACGTAAACAAAGAAGCCAAAGGTCACACATCGGCTGTTACATTTACCAATCAGCACTACGAATACACTTTTTCCCAAGCAACAAAATTATGTACTTGCATTGTATAATGATCAAGCAGTGCAGCCATGGTGGTATCAAGACAATACCACCTTCCCAGTTGCTATTACAAAATCTAAAGAACGTGGTATATTTACATTACCATCTTCCTTCAAAGGATTAAAGGGTAGACCTATTCTCCTGTATCGTTTTCTATAACTAGGTTACGTAAATTTTCCATAGTACCTTTCTTTCGAAAACATAAACCACATCGACAGTTTTTCCTATGAGCGTCCACGTGTAACCAACCGGTTTCCTTGTAGACCTAAACAAGTTACTGAATAATACTATAATCACGATTATATTACTTAATTAGTATTAATTAATTAATTACTAAAAATTAGCGGCTATTATTTTTTTTAAATATGGCAATATTATATGTAGGCCTGTATTCCATTATAATTATACCTAAATCGGTAACTGCACGTTATACGTGATTAAAATTATCTACGATTCAAATGTTTTTATTGAAGTAGTCAGAAATATGTATCAACTATAATAGAAATAGATCAATTGGTACAGCGTTTGCCGACTATCGATTCCCCGATCTGTGTCTGTGACGTTGAGTAGGCTACTTATATAGAGTAACATATGGGATGATAATGGGTAGCTGAAGCTTAGACCTTGGCCTCACGGCTGCCTTGATTCCCTGCAGTTCATGTAAGCAAATTCTGAAGAAGTGAGCTAACAGGAATACGGTCACTTTGGACCGAGCGTGTCATTCTTACGGTGCAGATCGTTTACTGATTTAACCTGTATACACCGATTTCGACGTCCTTATATCCACTAGCCAAGGTAATCTCCATGCAAGAGCGGTAATCACATCTACCAGGAGTGAAACCTACCTGCAATGAAGCCTTCTTTCACCTCGTGAACACCGGAGAGAGAAACTCGGCCGAGCGAAGTTCGCCAACCCGTGGTACCATTTTTGGATACGCCGTTGACCAAATGGTGGCACCGAACCCCAGAATGGTCGCGGGAGTAAGACCTAATTTTGAGTTGTAGCGCCATACTAGTAATAGTGAATTGTGATATGATTTACGAGCATGACGATGGTCACAGGACTTGTTCTATGATTTGTTCCAACATGCGAACAAGGCGTCGCCGTAGCCTAGAGCCTGGCAACTGACTGACTGACTGACGCTGTAGCGGTGTACAGCCCACGATGAGCTTTGGCCTCCCCGACTAATCGCCCCGAAACACCTTACTCCTTCAGCCTCCGCCTCCAGTCCCCGATACCCATCCTCCTGAGGTCATCTTCTATGTCCAGTAGCTACCGTCGTCTAGGTCTTCTTTTCTTCTTTGACCATCTATTGTCCCTCTAAGAATTGCTTTGGGTATTCTGTCGTCCTCCATGCGCAAAACATGCCCCAACCAGCCGACCGTTATAGACTTGATAAACCTAGACCCTGGCAACTATAATAGGTTATATTACATATCTAGAATTTTCTTCCTACAAAGACTGTAAACTAAGGTAGTACAAGTAAGTTACATTAAGTCTGGTGCTTTGTAGTAAAGTACTGATTTATGTACTACAAAAATGTATCAGTCCCCCAAATGACTTACGGTCTCATTCTTCGATTAAGGCAAATATCCAGCTGCACCTCCAAGTGGTGGGGGACAGGAAACGCCTGCAGGTGGCTAAGGCTAGACCTACACTGGACGCAGAGATCTTCCGATCCGATCAGGCACGGTTGTCTGGCCAGATTTCTCCCGGCAAGTGTGCCTACATTAATGGCGGACGTTTCCCGGCAGTTTGCTGCCACCACTTGTCAGTGATTCAACGAAGTTCTCTTTCGTACATCAAGAATGACTCGGAGGAAAATTTGGAATTTTTTCTCCTGCTAGACTTTAAATCCTGTACGTGCTAATTATGAACCGTGAACAATACACTTTTGTGTGACGAAAATGTCAAGTCAACAACTTGTCACTTAAACTAATGTCAGTCTTAAAAGAACGGATCATACACTAACGAGCTTGAGTGTAATATTTTTTAAAAATTTTAAATTACTATAATATTGCCAGGTTTTAGTTTTACTATCCTGACATATACTGGTTTTAAGAGAAGTACTCATTTTCAGTTGTATATTCCGGAAATATAAAAGATTTTTGTTTGATAATTTTATGCTAAATAAAAGTGGACAATATATTAAGGATATTCACACTCATCACTTGGGGAAATAGACACTCATCACTTTATTAGTACAGTATTCTAACAGATATTACAAACAAACAGGACAGTGTTCTCTCCTAATCAACTAAAAAATAGTACTGAAGTATGTAGGAAAAATATTATTAATATAAATGTGTAACTATTCTTCATTGGAAATTACTCTTGCAAGATATATTTATTATAGCATTATTTACTGTAGTATAATAAACGGTCTCCTGTATTTGTTCGTTTTTATTTATGAACAAAAAAACTCTTTGTTCCTTTTTATAATTTTATAACAGGGCTAATGCTCCCCACAAGTTACGCTTGCCTTATTCATTTACTTAAATTTCATGTGTTTTATATGTCCGCGGATGTTGAGACAATAATAACTCAATATTATTATTATTATATGGCGTTAAATAAACAATAGATAATTAAAATTCAAGCTTAAAATTTAAATAATACGAAAAATTAACGCCAAATTCCTTCACTTTTTCCATTTGATGTAGACAATTAGAAAGCCTCTGTTGACAACTGCAGGTTTGCTTGTATTTTCAAATGCCATTTTTTGTTTACTCGGCAAGTCACGGAACAGGCTGCCGGATTGGAAACAAACCAAGTTGTTCTGGCCCGGCGGGGGGCACGGCATCGGATGTCAACGGGAGTTGCTGGAACGGACCGACGCGTCCAGTGTAGGCACATGCTATGGAACAAAGCAGTTTGTTTTGTTGAAAGCCCGCTCAGCCAACCGCGCCTGATCGGACATTGACGGTTCTGTCAAATAAATGACATAAATTTAAATAAATGAATAAGACAAGCGTAACTTGGGGGGAGCACTAGCCCTGTTACAAAAATTAACAAAGAGTTTTTTGTTCATAAATAAAAACGAACAATACAGGAGACCGTTTATTATACTATAGTAAATATATCTATATCTATATAAGCCAAATACCACTGACTGACTCACTGATCACGATATCTCTGAAACCACTGAATGGATATCAATGAAACTTTGAACATAGCTTCACCATAGGTCTTAGGTGCTCACTAAGAAACGGTTTTAAAAACTTTCACTCCTAAGGGGCAAAAAACCAAATAAGCCTACTGAAATTTATCGCGGGAATTGCATACTTGGTAAATGAAGTGGTTGACATCTCAGTTTACTGGAAACCCCGAATACATTTAGTCCTGAGTTTTTAATCATTATTTTAAATTGAAAAAAACTTCGTTGTTTGCAGGTTCTTATAGTCGAGAAAATTTCGAAGTTCAATTAATTAATAAATGTATGCCCTTTTTTTCTCGGAAACGGCTCTAACGATTTTCTCGAAATAAATAATAAATAGCTGTTGCTATGAATGTAAATAAACAAACTAAGAGTTGAGAATTTGTACAATCTATCTAATCCTATACTATTAAGCTAGCAATAATTGTATTGAACGATTTTCTCAAAAGTTGGTACTTAAGGGTATTTTGATACCAGAAATCGATTGGACTCGGTCACATTTTCCGCAAAATTCGTTTAACCCTTTAATGAGCTATGGGAAGTATACTTCCCAGTGTATTTTTTTCTACAGGCAGTTATATTCATACCAAGGTGAGTGTTAATATTTTTACTTGATAATGATGAAATTAACATTGCATAAATATGCAATTATGCAATTATTCGGTTATTCTTTTTCTTAAGGTACAATGGAACACATATCCATCGATGGTGTAGTGGTGCTTCATCGAATAGTTCCCATGTCAGGTGATGGATCATGTTTCTTTTACTCATTATCATGCCTCATGTACGATACTGACTCACAAGCTAATGATTTGCGGGCCACTGTCGTGCAACACATTTCCAACAACTGGCGACGGTTCAAGCCCTTTACTATGATGCCGTGTGCCGTGTGGGACCACAAATTACAGAACTAAGACACAGTACCAATCTCAATGTCTCTTCGCACCACATACGCTACTTGCAGTGAAATCATGGCTGCTGGTGAACTTTACCCATATGATATTCAAGTATATCGAGATGGCGCGTTGATCATGAGATTTGGGGGGCCCGACGAAGGGAAGCCAGTTATAAGAATGAAGTGTTCAGGCCCCATGATGTCGGCACACTTTGAGCCAATCATTCCAGTAGCTGAAATGCCAACACCTTATGACCAACAATCGTCCCTAATGCAGACGCCGCCTACATTACTTCCGGTAGACGTACTGTTACCAACAACTGCTTCTCACAGCCCTCCTCCAGTGCCTGACGAAGTAGCAGAACCAGAAACCCAGGACCACTATCATGAAAGTGAAGTAGCTCCTCCCTGTATGAAGCGACGAGGAAGGAAACGTCGTGCCAGGTTCAGTGACTCCAGCAAAAGAAAAAGGAACAGAGAAGCTGTAAAAAGTATTCAGAGAATAATACTGAAGTAAATAGAAAGGCAGTTAAAAAGTACAACGAAAAAACCCTGAAGTTCATATCACAGCAGTTAAAAACTATAATAAAAGAAATCCTGAAGTACACCGAGCATCTGTTTCCAAATACACAGAAAAACATCCACAAGTAAACAGAGAAGCGGTGAGAAAATACAATGAAAAGAGGTCACTTATTCCCTGGAAGATAAAATCTTTGTCGGGCTTTAAATATGACTGTAATACTGACTACAACAATGACAAGATTTTATCTATTGGTGATTTTATACAGTGTAAATGGTGTAATGCTAAAAAGTGGAAAGAGAAAGTCCTGGGTTATGTTGTAGCAACGGAAAAGTCCACCTTCCTCTCATTAAAAAACTACCAGAACCTCTCCACAGCCTTCTCACAAGTGAACATCCAGAGTCTGAACACTTTTTGGTAAACATAAGAAAATATAATGGTTGTTTCCAAATGACATCTTTCGGAGCCAAAGAAATAAAAGAAGGGAATTTCACGCCAACTTTTAAAGTACAAGGTCAGGTTTACCACAGGATAGGGAGTTTGTTGTCTTCACCTCCAAACAATCCCTCATTTTTACAAATATATTTCCTTGGAGACGACGAAAAGGAGACAAACACTAGATGTAACAATTTTCCAAACGTAAAGCCTTGGTTAGTTGCCAAACATCAAAAAGTGCTTCACAATCACAATTCTTACATAAACGATTTCAAAACAGCATTGGAAAGTTTTCCAGAAGGGCAGGAGTTCAAAGTAGTAATCCATGCAGACAGAAAGCCCGTAGATGGACATAGGGGTCAGTTCAATGCACCCACAACAAGCGAGGTGGCTTTAGTGATCGTAGGCCAGGAGTTTGCAAAGAAGGACATCATTCATTCTCCACAGCAGAGACTCTAAGTTACAGCGCATAAGTGAAACTCATCGATCTTATGACGCTTTGCAGTATCCACTTATGTTCTGTCGTGGGGAAGATGGTTACTCCATTGCCATTCCACAGTGCGACCCAAACACTAAAGCCCCTCTAAAAAAAACTGTTTCAGCTTCAGAATTTTACTCATTCCGCATAATGGAGAGAGATGGCCAGCAAAATTATCTGTTACTTTATCGCAGTCTCCTGAATCAATTTTTGGTTGACATGTACGCCAAAATTGAGACAGAAAGACTCAACTTCGTAAGGAACAATCAGAGTAAGCTGCGGACCGAAAACAATGTGCATCTGCGGGGGTCTATGTGCAAAAATGATGGGGAAGCCAATAATATAGGCAAAATGGTTGTTTTACCTTACAGCTTTACAGGTGGACCACGTTACATGCACGAGCGGACTCAGGACACCATGACATATGTACGCAAGTACGGCCGTCCTGGTCTGTTCATCACATTTACATGTAACCCTAAATGGACCGAAATACAAGAAGCATTAAGTGCACGACAAAAGCCTCAAGACAGACACAATATTATTGACAGAATATTTCACCTCAAAGTAAAGAAAATGATGCATGTCTCGACAAAAGGCAATGTTTTCGGTCCAACAAGGTGTTACATGTTAACTGTGGAATGGCAAAAAAGAGGTTTACCGCACGTGCACATACTGCTCTGGCTGCAGGATAGGATCATGCCCCATCAAATCGACAGTGTGATAAGTGAAGTCGATCCTGCCCTTCATGACATTGTTAAGTCCACAATGATTCATGGCCCTTGTGGAAATGTTAACAGAAACTCGCCCTGCATGGTAAACGGCCAATGCACCAAGAGATATCCGCGGCCTTTAGCAACACAAACTCAAACTGCGGATGACGGTTACCCCCAGTATCGCCGACGGTCTCCTGCCGATGGTGGTTTCTCGGTCAACATTAAAGGAGTTGATCTTGACAACCAATGGGTGGTACCGTAAAATCCTGTTCTTTCCCGCTCTTTCTTAGCCCACATAAATGTTGAACTGTGCAACTCCGTCAAGTCGATAAAGTGTATTTGTAAATATGTGAACAAAGGCAGTGATCAGGCAGCGTCTAGGTTGGAGAATGAGTGGGATGAAGTTTCTAAGTACGAATCAGGTCGCTACATCAGCACTTCCGAAGCGGCTTGGCGTATTTTCTGTTTTCCTATTCATGAAAGGTTCCCACCAGTAGTGCAGTTAGCAGTCCACCTTGAGAACGGCCAGAGGGTATTTTTCACTTCCGACAACCTTCTGGAAAAAATCCAACATCCACCAAAAACCACATTAACAGCATTTTTCGAACTCTGCAAAACCGATTCCTTTCGCAGAGGCATTCTTTACTGTGAGGTCCAAACATACTATGTCTGGAAAAATAACCAGTTTTGCAGAAGAAAGCAAGGAAAAGGCGTTCCAGGACATCCAGGAGTAAAAAAAGATCATATACTTGGGAGGGTATATACTGTACATCCTAACAATGTCAAGTGTTTCTATCTGCGTCTCCTGCTACACGAGATTCGAGGACCAACGTGTTTCAATGATCTTAAAAAGGTATCTGGTATAGTTCATCCTACGTACCAGTCTGCCTGTAGAGCATTAGGGTTGTTGGAAGACGACATGCAATGGGACCTAACCCTGCAAGAAGCTTCCATTTCAGATTCGCCTCACAAGATCCGAGAGCTGTTTGCTGTAATATTGGTGTTTTGCCAAGTTGCAGATCCCTTAGCACTTTGGGAAAAACACAAAGAAGGTCTATCAGAGGATATAAGAAGGCAGATTGAGATTGAAAGTCATGGTTTAGAGATTGAACTTTGCAAGGACACAGTTTATAATAAATGCTTACTATGTCTTAAAAATATGATCTTTTCTATGTCAAACCAATCTCTCAAGACTTCGGTTTACCTCCACCAACTCAAGACACAAACATTATTACAGTCAATCGCGAGTACCTGAAAGAGCTCTCCTACAATACAGTTCAGCTTTCTGATATGGTTGCTGAGAACTTTCCTCAACGTAATGCGGATCATAAGAAGGCTAACAACGAGCTCATTGCCAACATTGATGATGGACTCGGTCAGCTGTTTTTTCTCGACGCACCTGATGGCACTGGAAAAACGTTCCTACTAAACCTACTTCTTGCCAGCGTTAGGAAAGACAGAAAGATTGGCATCTCTGTGGCTTCTTCAGGTATAGCAGCTACATTGCTGGATGGAGATAAAACAGCTCACTCTGCCTTTAAACTGCCTCTGAATTTAAACATCTCCCAGACTCCAGTCTGCAACATTTCCAAACAAAGTGACACAGCCAAGGTCTTGAAAGAGTGCAAGTTGATAGTTTGGGATGAATGCACCATGGCTCACAAACGAGGGATAGAAGCCCTAGACAGAAATTTACAGGACATTCGTAGCAGTAAAAACCTGACGGGTGGAATAACAGTACTACTGGCCGGAGACTTTAGAGAGACTTTACCTGTTGTGCCTCGGGGAACATGAGCAGATGAAGTTAAAGCCTGCCTGAAGTCGTCTTACCTCTGGCCCAAAGTTCAAATTCGTTCCTTAAGAGTAAACATGCGGGTGCATCTTAAAGGTGATTTTAAAGCGGAAGAGTTTTCAAGCTTACTGTTACAGATTGGCGATGGAAAGTTAAAAGAGGAAGATGGAAAAATTAACATTCCAAACAACCTATGTGAAGTTGTAAAAGACCTTAAGAGTTTGACAGATACAATATACCCAGACTTAATGAATATAAGTAACTCATCTTGGCTCAAAGAAAGAGCTATTCTAACCCCAAGAAATGAGACAGCAGCAATCATTAACAACTTATTGTTAGAAAAACTTCCAGCCGATGTTGTAAAATATCAGTCGGTAGATTCCGTAGTAGAGGTAGAAGACGCTGTGCATTATCCGGTAGAGTTCCTCCACACGCTCAACCCTCCAGGAATACCCCCACATAACCTTCACCTAAAAATTGGGGCTCCCATTATGCTGCTGCGGAACTTAATACCACCGAAACTTTGCAACGGTACCAGACTGCAGGTAAAATCTTTACATATGAACGTTGTTGAGGCAACTATATTCACTGGCTGTGGTTCTGGAGAAACAGTTTTCATACATCGCATTCCTTTGATCCCGTCAGACTACCATTTTCAGTTTAAAAGACTACAATTTCCCATCAAAGTCTGTTTTGCAATGACAATCAACAAAGCTCAAGGACAGTCTTTGAAAATGGCTGGCGTAGATCTGAGGGAAGACTGTTTCTCTCATGGCCAGTTGTACGTTGCCTGTTCAAGAGTTAGTACTCCTGACAGTCTGGTTATTCTTCAGCCAGAAGGAAAAACTAAATACTTTGTGTACAAAGAAGTTCTTTAATTATCCGATGATTAGTTCTTCATTAGAAGTTCATAAATTGAAGAAAAATCTGAAATGTTTTCATACTCAACACAACTTCATATAACAAAAATGTTTATTGTTTATTTTAAATAAAATACATAAAAGGTTTTAATTATTTATTTATAAGAAACCTACTTTAATTGAACTTTAGTAATTAAATAAGATTTTCATTACGTACAACGTGAAATTCCATAGCGAAGCACGGGTATTTTGCTAGTACTATAATAAATATATCTTGCAAGAGTAGTTTCCAATGAAGAATAGTTACACATTTATATTAATAATATTTTTCCTACATACTTCAATACTATTTTTTAGTTGATTAGGAGAGAACACTGCCCTGTTTGTTTGTAATATCTGTCAGAATAGTAATAAAGTGATGAGTGTCTATTTCCCCAAAGTTAGGCCCACGTTACGCCTAGGCCATGAATATCCTTAATATATTGTCCACTTTTATTTAGCATAAAATTATCAAACAAAAATCTGTTATCTTTCCAGAATATATAACTGAAAATGAGTACTTCTCTTAAAACCAGTATATGTCAGGATAATAAAACTAAAACCTGGCAATATCATAGTAATTTAAAATTTTTTTTAAACATTACAGTCAAGCTCGTTCGTCTATGATCTGTTCTTTTAAAACTGACATTAGTTTAAGTGACAAGTTGTTGACTTGAAATTTTCGTCACACAAAAGTGTATTGTACACGATTCATAATTAGCACGTACAGGATTTAAAGTCTAGCAGGAGAAAAAATTCCAAATCTTCCTCCGAGTCATTCATGACGTACGAAAGAGAACTTCGTTGAATCACTACAGACAAGTGGTGGCAGCAAACTGCCGGGAAACGTCCGCCATCAATGTAGGCACACTTGCCGGGAGAAATCTGGCCAGACAACCGTGCCTGATCGGATCGGAAGACTTCTGCGTCCAGTGTAGGTCTAGCCTAACGCGACTCTGGACAGGCGGTATAACTGTCCCTCCTCTCCTTGTCAACAGTGTAGAGGTTAGGGCACCCTCTTGCCCTTGAGGTAAGAAATTGCCCCCAAGACAGCCAGTTTATGGTAGACAACCCAGACATAAAATTCGCGCTGGATGCTAAGACCGAAGATGGCAGCCCCACCATCGTCTTACTTTACGGAATGCCAGTAACATATCCAATGGGCAAATTAGTTACTAAACTCTGCCCAATATTGGGTAAAATTGTTGGAACAGCTTAACCTAATGGATGACCGCCGCTTCCCCAAACAATTATTGAATTATAAGCCGAAAGGACGGAGATGTGTGGGGCGTCCGAAGAAGCGTTGGAGTGTCTAGCTCTAGCTCTAGTACTACTTTAATGGCCGGTCTAGAGCTGACCGGCCTAGCTCTAGCCTGAGACGACCGGTCAGCTCTAGCCTATCAGCTTGGGACCGGAACAAATTATTTTTGGTTTAGTCCTTACTGGAGACGATGAAAAACTGAACAGTCTATAGTACTTTTACTAGACCATTCATAATAACTGTCGGCTCCACCCGACATAACCACCCGACTTAATGGTCGGGCTAATGCCTACTAGTTTGCATGTCTACTGTCTACCGCATGCATAAGTAACTGAAGATATCTTAAGACTATACATACAAACTTAGGAATTGGTGACAGACTGGAATAAATGATTCAAAACAATGTGTCAAATGTTCATTTAAACTATATGGCCTTAAGAACGTTGTTGACGGATCAGCGTCTGTCGCAACTGTACAATGGCCGTTCTCTAAGTTAAAGTCGATCGAACATCATTTTCCATCACCCATGTCTCAAAGGCGGGAGGGAGGAAGGTTGCCTTCACTTGCGATCTTATCGATTAAAAATAACACTTCTTCGAAAATGGACTTTTATGACTCCGTCAATAAATTCAATACTGCTAAAAGCAGGAGAATAGATTATAGGGTACCTACATTGTTTACTCGTTATTTTATATTATGTCGAGTTATTACACACAGTATACCATTACATTACACCTTTGTTGGTTATTATTCCTTTCTAATCATTTTACTTTCTTTAGTGATACTTTAAACATCTTCTTCTTATTATTTCTCTTCTCTTCTTCTTCTACGTCTTCTTCTTCACTACAAGGACTAGGTTATATAAACCTGTTCCAGCACCCTCGGACGACCCACGTCGCTTCTGCCAATGGCTTTATATTTCTGAGGATGTTTTCGGTACTGTCTAATAATTTTACATGAACAGGTTACTGGCCTGGTGCACAATCCCTTACTAAGGGGAACAGACACTCTTCCGTTAGGGTTACCATAGCTTAGCCGAAGGGTCTCTGTTTTTTGGCCGCAGGATATTCGCCTTCACCTTTCTCTTTCTGAGATAGGATCTGGTGGCTTTGTAACTGTTATTCTGATACTGGAATTCCTTTATTTGCAGTGCTGACCTATCGGCATCAGCTGGCACCTTAAGATACAAGCCACCCAAAATTAAAAAAAAAAACTAGAATAAAAAATGAAAGACGCCCTAGCCTTCGAATACTCTAATAGCATCGGAGTCAAAAGAACAAGAGGCGGTCAAGAGAGACTAGTCAGGAAAGATTAAAGAAAGTTGAAGACAAGTTGAAGCAAAGTGAGAATTTGTCAAACCCGTATCCACAAGGTGTAGACCTTTAACGTTACATTAAATTTATTACTGTGATTTATGACTTAAATTAATTCAATGCTGTTTTCTAGACGAGTTTCAAAAAGATTCGCCTTGGGCGTCGCAAATCTCAGGGCCGCCACTGACGGATGATGAAGGTAATGATAAAAATTAAAAATTTTTAACTAGAATTCAAATAACGTGTGGAACGATATACTAGGAATACTGAAAACTAAAAACGATATCTGATAAATATAAAAAACAAATTTTATAAGTAAGTGCAGTACGTGTTCAACACCTACGTTAGTGAAACCTGAACTATAACAGGTTAGAAAAGTAGCCCTCGTGCACTCAGCTGAAATGAGATTTTTAAGCCGAGTAAAAGGTGTTCGACTAAGAGATCATAAACGCAGTGACGTTATAAGAACCGAGAGAAATATATCTAAATATAATTAAATCACTACCGACTCGGAACGCAAAATTTATTATGGGTAAAAACGTAAAAGTTTTACCTTATAGCCTGAACCGGTTTTCACTTATTATAAGCTTCGTCAGAGGCTGTCACTGGTCCGTCTTGTCCTTGCTGATGGTGCCGACTTTTGAAGGATCGATGTTGTGTGTGTGTGTGTGTGGGGGGGGTGATATGTTCGAATAATACATGTGATTTGAATTGTGTCTGTTCGTTTAGGATGTCGTTTTTATGTGTTTTTGTATATTTCCAATTGTTCAAGAGTGTTTGTAGTCTTTTTCAACTAGTGGGATGTTGTTAAGTGTATCATCCCAACTATTATCCCAATAATTAACAACATCCCACTAGATGAAAAAGACTACAAAGACGAACTAAACACGATAACTAAATTTTATCGTTTACAAACTAAATTTCTCAGATTGCAACAAATTCTACATAGGCCAGACAGGACGTTGCTTCAAACAAAGATACACTGAATACTCTAAGGGAATCCACTACCGAATCCACCTTTGCAAACCGCCTCAGTGAAGCAAACCACGCATACACAAACATCGACAACACGGATATTGGATATTCTACAAGTACACACAAAGGCTTGACACTCATGAACAATTGGAAATATGCAAACACACAAAAACACATAAAAACGACATCCTAAACGAACAAACACAATTAAAATCACATGTATTATTCGAACATATCACACACAACATCGATCCTTCAAAAGTCGACGCCGTCACGAAGAACAAGACGGACAGCGCTCCCAGTGGCAGCCTCTGACGAAGCTTATAGTATGCGAAAACTATAAACTTAGGTTTATACTTATACTAAGCGGCTATAAGGTACAACTTTTACGTTTCTACCCATAAAAAAACTTTGTGTTCCGAGTCGGTAGTGATTTAATTCTATTTAATTAATCAACGGACACGTCATGGACAACGAAATCCAAGAAATATATCTTCTGTGAATAAAACAAAAGAAGACAGAAGACAACAGTTGATGGGGAACGTTTTCAGAATGTAAGGTCAGAGGCTAGTTAAGCCGACAATGGAATGTAAACCAATTGCGAGAACAGTGGCGTAACTCTTTTCTCTGGCCCCCCTGTAGAAATCCTTTGCGAGCCCTCCTACTACGTTTACTTAATCCATGCCATTGTCTCTTGAATACTAACACCTTTTTATAGCTGTGGAAACAATTAACATTATACACGTGAACAGAATACGTTCTCCTCAAGGCTGTTTAAAATCTCTTCTTCTAAGCCTAGACCAGTCTGATCGGTCAGTTCTGTAAATCCTAAAAGCTTTCATTAAGTTGAGACTTACCTCATTATTTGACTTAGTCGATTTTTTCTATTAATATCGTGTGTAGTATCCATTATTACAAAGAAAACTCAGCAGATTCAATCTATTTCGAAATAATAGTTTCAATTACGTATTTCAAATAACAGCTGAATGAGTTCATTTTGAATGTTGGGACTCGCTCACTGATCTTCGGGCTACTGATTATCTCTTGCAGCAATGGATCATACTTACTCAAAACATCGATGATACAATACCTCGGCCCATTTATTAGATTTCTTTCGTATCTCAATAACGATGCGCCACAGGCCTGGCCGGTGGGCTCGATGGGTTCTTAACTGGGATCACTGCTCTATTGTGCAGTTAACCAAATAACACTCTCAAAGTACATAATTAGGTACTAGTAAAGCAACAATAAAAAAATAAGTTAATTTTTTGATGTTAAATACATACTGGAAAATTATGTTTTATTTAGGTTCAACTTACTTACTTTACTTTATCCAATGCCAGCTCTTGGCATCTCTGCCATTCGTCTACGAGCCTGCCAGTATAGACATGTATCGCGTCTGTCATGTACGTCCATCAGTCCTGTGCACTGCTGCAGGTGCGGACCGTCCATCTTGCTGGTGGTACAGAGTGGGCAGATGTCGGAGTCGGCTAGCCCAATCCTATGCAGATGCGCTTGTAGATAATCGTGGCCAGTTAGGAGTCTGAATTTGGCGACTGCTTCTGCTCTTGGGAGATTCCGAGGGATTTGTTTGTCGTGAGCTAAGCTTTCCCATTATTGCTTTCCCGTGCAGGCTTCGTGTAAGAAGTTTTTGGTCCACTTAGAGACCACTCTCTCGACTAGATTTTTTGCGGTCATTAACGATGTTGTATTGCTAGGCTGCGGGAGTCTGGCCCCCTGTTTAGCGAGTTGGTCGGCGCGTTCGTTGCCCTCGATTCCTCTGTGGCTTGGTATCCATTGCAAAGTAATATACCACCCGCTCTCTATCATTCCGGACATTAGTCTTCGACCGGCCATAGTTGCAGCACGGTCAGTGGGCGTGTTGTTGGTGAGGGCTACAATCGCAGCTTGGGAGTCTACGAAGAATACAACTCTTGTTGGATTACTGCTGACTGCAAGAAGCCTTTCCGCTGCGTGGTGAATTGCTAGTATTTCTCCGTCAAAGTTGCTGGCGTTGGATCCTACCGGGCTAAATCCCTCAAACAGGTGACTATACCTGTAGCCAGCCCCCGCGGCTTGTGTCATCGCTGATCCGTCGGTGTATACGTGCACCCACGTGTCTCTTTTGTACAGCTTGTGGATCGTTTGTAAGGCTACTGACTTCAAATCGTATGTATTGCTGAGTGCTTTTGGAGTAGTGTGTTTTATAAGGGTGAGTTTCCCCGCTGGCAGGAAGCTAAAAATGTCGTGGAATGTTGAGAGCTTTGCAGCTTGCCCGTGTTGGATGTGATATTTTTCTCTTATTTTCTCAGCATGGGTGAGTGGGGTGGTTTGGGTCTTCAGGCGTGATGATGCGGGCCTGTAGTTCTCCCAGTGTCGGTGGTCGATTCTTTTTGCCCTTTCCCAGAATTTCAGAGTTAGTTTCTCTCTGCGTTCTCGTAGTGGGTCAACTCCACTTTGTAGCTGCATTGCGGTTATTGGTGCGGAAATTGCTCCACCGGTTATTATGCGTAGTGCATTATTCTGGACTACCTCTAATTTTCTTAAATTTGCTTCGGAGGAGAGGGCGGTTACTTCTGAGGCGTATTCCATTACTGGGAGCACATATGTTTTGTAAGCTGTGGCGAGTACTTCTTGCGTTGCGCCCCCACTTCGTCGCAGTTAGTCGCTTCAGTAGATTGTTTCGATTTTGGGCTTTATCCGCTGCTGTTTGGATTTATTGGGCCCAGCTTAGTTTGTAATCGAAGTACACGCCTAGGAATTTTGCGTCGTATGTCCTCGCTAGCTCCGTTCTATCATAAGTAAGTTGTATGGGGTGTGGGTTGGTGGATAGGGTAAACAGTTCAAATACTGTTTTTTCGGCGTTTAGCATCATTTTGTTGTTTCTACACCACGTGGCTATGTTCGTTAGGACGTTGTTCATTGTCTCCTCCAGGCCATCAACGCTACCACTTGTTGACCAGATGACAACGTCATCAGCGTAGAGGAGGCATTGCACTCCGGGCGTTCTTTCTATGGCTTGTTGTAGGTCGTTAATCATGACGTTGAAGAGGAGGCAGCTAAGTACTGCTCCCTGTGGTAGTCCTTGTCTGACTTGTCTGAAGTTTGATACTGCGTTTTCGAATCTGGTCCGGATGAATCTCTGTGCGAGGAAGTTCTTTATCCACTTGCGCATATTGCCTGAGATGTGTAGTTGGCTGAGCTTGCGGAGCAGCAGGGATCTCCACACTTTGTCATATGCCGCCTTGAGGTCTATAAAGACTGCAAGCGTTGATTGTTTGCGATGGAAGCCGTCCTTTACCGCTTGTGTTAGCTTAACAATTTGGTCTACTGTAGACCGGTGGTGCCTGAAGCCAGCTTGGCAGTCTGAGATGGCTCCGGCATCTTCCAGGTAGTGTCTCAGTCTCCTATCTATCATTTTTTCAACTGTTTTGCAGATGATGCTTGTAAGTTAAATCGGTCTGAAGGTAGTGAGGCTACTGGCGGGATTTCCCTTATTGATGATTGCTGTAATTTCGGCCTTTTTCCATGAGTGGGGAACGTGTTTTTCCCATGTGAGATTTGCAAGTTTTAGCAGTGTTTTGCGAGCATTTTCGCCCAGGTTCTTTAAGAATTCTGGGAATATTTTGTCTGGGCCTGCCGCTTAACTTTCTTGTGAGAGTGAATCGCTAGCTCGAGTTCGGCCAGGGTGAAAGGATCATTGAATAGGTGGTGTTGAGTATCGGTTGCGCAGGTAGGTATGCCGTGTTTTACAGCTTTCCTTTCATTTCTGTTTAGCGTTAGTTGACTTACTGCTGAAAAGTGCTTGCATGGGGCGGCAGCGATTTCTTTAGGATTTGCCAATGTTTTTCCGTTAGCCTGTACTGGTTCCCATTTGTGCGTCTTTTTTTCATTATTGAGGCTTGATATGAAGTTGTGGGCTTTGATACCATCTCGTCTAAAATCCAGGGAGGCCACGAAGTGTCTGTATGTCTCGCGTTTTCCTGTTATGATTGCCCTTTTTAGTTGTGTTTGTTTTTTCCTAAGATCTATGGAATCGCATTGCAAGTTTGTTGATTCAGCTTTTCTTCGTGCCTTGTCTCTGTCAGCTTTCAATTCCGTCAGTTTTGCGTTCCAAAAAGGCTTGTAACGTTTAACTTGGCCTCTTGGCACTGCTCTCTTTGCAGCTAGTAAGACGGCGTTGACAAATCTGTCGGTTGATTTGTCTGGATTATCGTCTATGAGATTTTCCGTAATGGTGTTGTTGGCGATGCTACAGAACTTCCCCCAATCGGCCTTCTTGAAATTCCACCTGGGGATCTGTCGGTAGGGTGGCGCTCTTTTCTTTGGTACGATTTTCAGGATCAGTGATCTATGCCCGCCTCCGTCGTGCGCATCTTCAAGGCTGAGATTTGCTCTGGCGCTAAGGTTCGAGTGCATCATGGCCAGGTCTGGTATTGATAAACTGCCAGCAAAGGACAGAAATGTTGGGTCACTATTAAGTCGGACAAGATTGGAATTGTCTAGTAGTTCTTCTGTTGCCCGACCTGCTCCGTTGGCGGTTTTGTAGCCCCATCTATTCGAGTGGGCGTTAAAATCGCCGATTATTATAGTTGTGCTGCTTAGCAGTGTTAGGAAGGCGATCGAAACTGGGTTTGTTGTTTGGAGGATTGTACATGCCAAATATATTGTACTGTGTTCCGCTTATCCAGATTTTTTGGCCAATTATTTCCACTTTGTCAATTTCCTCCATTTCGTGTACTATATAGAAATCGCTAGCGAGTTTCTTGTTGACACCCACCAATATTCCAGAGGCTACTTGTCTGGATCTTTAGGACATGTGTCGTGAAATTGTTTACCTCATAAAACTGTGGGAAGTCTGTGGATGCTCCAGCTTCGACTATAATGAAAACGTCAGCGTCATGTTGGTATAAAATAGTCTTGAATTCTGTGAACTTTGCGTTGTTTAAGCCTCCGGCATTCCAAAAAATGATTCGGAGGCCTTCGTCAGGGCCTTTATTGTTCTTGTATCTATGTGTATTCATGTCTTTTGGCGGCTCGTGTTGTGCATAGATTGTTGATCGTTTAGCTAAGGCAGGGGCACCACGTGCAGGCGATTAACTCCACCCCCCAATGGCTTAATTTTTTAGGTTCAACTCCCTTATTTAGGTTCAATGGTTTATACCCATTCTTAGAAAATTAAGGGAAATGTTTGCGCGGGCCACCCTAGTCGGCAGTCCCCCCCTTCGAATTGCGAGCCGGGTAGTTACGCCACTGAGCGAGAAGACCTGTGATTAGGCTTACAAACTTGTGGACAGTGGCGGAACTAAGAACTGGTCATGGAGGAGGACTAGCTTGAAGTTAGTCTCCCCTTCTTCCTATATAATTTTCAGAATACGAGAACATTTTATAAATTTTTTGGGTGTCGATATTTTTGACTAACCAACGTGAAATATAAGAGTTATACAATATGGTAAAAAGCTGTTTTCAAATTATCCTTTTGTGATTAAGTGTTATTCAAATTAAAGATAATAAAATTCGTGTCATTAAGGAGTTACTTTAATTCTAAATTTATGTTCTGAAACTATTTTGAAAACCCCTAGTTTTATTATTCCTACGAACTTTAATTTAAGGACGTTTACCAAGAAAGTTTTAAGCTACTTACAATTTGTATTCAAGTAAATTATTATTCTCTTAAAATCCAGCAACAAAATCTTCTCATTCTCCGAATAAAAGACAAGAAACTGCTAGTTTATCTGTGCAAAGACAACGGTTCAACGCACAGAGATATCGTGACAGAGGAGTCATGATATAGACAACCCCGTAAAGAGAAGTTTGGACGAAAAACAAAGGTAGGCTCTGCTTCGTTTCCTAGCGCGTGGGTAATATTGTTCTTTTAAAGCGCCAAGCTCGCACGTTGTTTACCAGATGCTGAATGACTGTCATTATCAAGAAAACGCCTAAAGCCGGCTATGCACTAACCATCCCCGCTGGACGTCATGACGGACAGCAAGTCAAAAACGACAGTGCGTAGCTTTGACATCCATCCGCACGTCGTGTATTTTTTGAAGAATGTGCACGACGAAAAATGAGTCCAGCAAGACCATCAGCTCAAGCCGCACGACGTGCGGATGGATCGTGTTTAGTGTTGACGGATGTCAAGGAATCGTGCATGTTTGATCATGCGTACGCTTGCTGTCTATCAAATCGTCATTTTCGAGCAAGTACAGTACATATTTTTAGAGCACATTCGTTTAATAAATGTTTACTATTTAATTTTACTTACATTCATTCTTTAGTTTATATTTAATAAGTGATGATTCATATAAAATTTCTGTTTAATATTTAGTTTAGTTTATTCTTCGTTTACATAATACATTCAAATATCATTAACAGTTATTATTTTTAATATTGTTATTATTAATTTGTTTTAATTATAATTCATAATGGGCCGTCAAATAACATCAAAATTTATCGAAAAATATAAATTAATTGGGACCTATCCTATCAACGAGAACGTCTGGCACGCTGGACGAGTTGCACGACAGTATGGTGCGCACATCCATTACCGACGGGCATGCTGGACATCGGCGATGGTTAGTGCGTGACCGACTTAACTGTATTTTATTAATTTACAAATATTGAAATTCCTTTTGTATCTACAATTATTGTTTATAAGCCTCATTTTAATACAGGCAACTGGCTTAGAAATAGGCTTACGTTAAGTGATTTTGGAATTTCGCTGAAATACTTAATAGCTCTCGGGGGTGGTGAACCATTTATCAAATGGTTGATTCCACTGACCCCCCTTCCTAAGTACGAGATGATTGTAGCGGTGACGGAGAAGAATTAATTATCCTACTCCATGGAATGAAGACGACGATAGCGACAGAAACATTTTTCGTAGTTTAAAATTTTAATCGTCTGACTTACTTTCCTCCAATAACAGGTAGCTCGAGAGGTCAACCTGCGGTTAGCCACTTAACTTTTTCTGATGGTCTTGCACATATAGTTAAACTTATGTACGTACCTTCTTCACCACGTCGTTTTTTGTAATGTAAGACACATTATAGCTCAGATAATAAAAATTATTGACCTGCTTCAGAACAGTACCGTCTAACAACAAATTACCCTCGTATGGGACCAGGTCCATAAAAAGCCATCACCTTGGGCTTGAGTGTGATGATCTGTAATCCGTAATCCTTGCAGATTCGATGCAACCCACTTTCCGAGTTCAGTAGGATAGCCAGATCATCAGGAAACAACAACGTGTCAACTGCAGAGTGGGCTCCGGAAAATTCATCTGCTAATTGTGTACGACATCGTCTGTATGTGAGTTAAAAAGATAAGGCACACCCTTATCTTAAAGATAATTAAATTCAATTAATGTTTAATTGATTCCATTAATTAAATCGGTGAGTGTCTCTTGACGTGGTTTAAAGAAAACATTTTGTGTTGATAATCAATTTGTTTTTTCTTCGAATTTCGTTCAGGTGTGACGTTCTTCTGTCGACTAGGTAATTATGTGAAGTTGACTCTCACTGAAAATACATTTACTTATATTTACTTACTTGTAGTTGGTCTGGCTGACTTCGTAGTGTTGATGAGATAATCTAATTTTAGATTTAATTATCACAATTCAAATCGCCGCTGTCTGTCTTGCCATCCAATGAGGGACGTTCACCTATCCTGAAATGTCCTAGTCTATTGAAATAAGCTGTCTGACTCTAATTGCTATATGAAAATTATAATTTATTTTCTATTAACATTTCTTTAATAATTTAAAATATAATAAACCGTTTCGGTTCAAATTTACTTTACATTTGAAATTTGTTTATAAAAAGTTGTCTCATGGTTGGCAGTACTGATCTACAAACATCAGACTGTATTAACGTAATTTTTGGTTAACTATTTTAATTCAAGTGTAGGTTCTTTTACCCTGCAGAATATCAATAAAGTAACTAGAAAAAGTTATTCTACCATTATAGGTAGTCGGAGATTGATTACAGTTCAATCACATCTTAATGTATAACAAATAAAATTCTAACCATGCCTGGTTTGGCATTATAGGTTAACTGGTTTAATAGTCAATCGACAATAAATATTAAATGACTTAATGAACGTTAAAAGAACTCTCTACAATATCAAAAATGTGAACATAACAAAATAATAATTCGATGCAGTGTTCCTTAACGAATCATCTGGATCGTCATACTGGATTCCTTCAAAGGTAATCGGTTAATTATCAGTATATTATGTTGATTGGTGCAACATGCTTCTATTAATAAAATAATGAAATATTCAAATAGTAGTAGACTCTTCCTAAAACTAAGTAAACACATAATAATATTTGTTTTTGTTAACTTTCGTTAATTAATTTCGTCAGCTGACAATCCTCAAGTCTTACTAACTATCGTTAGTTAATCTTAGTTAATAAACTCATCCAGGTCTATATTAATAAATTCATTCAGGTGTGTGATTGTAAGACATTCAATATTTATACATATCAGACTTTTACTGTCTTCAGAATACTTATTTATGAATTATTTAAAATGAATTGAGGATTATCTCTATAAATGGTTGCTGTGTGAAATTAATCGGCCCTTTATATCTTTATTTATACATATTACAATAATGTTGTTCGATTATATCGCCATTTCTCAACTTCCTTAACTAATATTATAAAATCACTGTACTCCCTGTAAATCCCGGAATTGCTAGGGATTATACACTTAGCAATTCGTATTTACGCACTGTTTACTCTTCATAAATCTTCAGTAGTAGTGTTGTTATTATCGCACAAATTTAGGTTAGGTTGACTTGTTGACATTGATGGCGCGCACAAGCTAGGTTAATCAGCTGTTTTCTGGCGGTGTCGAGTTGCCGTCTGTACACATGAAAGGTTATTCAAAAAGTGTCTCGAGCCAACGCGTGATGCTGCCGTTCTCTTCTGCGATCCTCGTAAAATTTGTCAATTTCTCTGCTTTGATTGGCTGACGATCTTTAATTTAGCGCACATACCTCCTTCGCGAAATTATTTAATTGTTGTCTTAGGCGTGGGGTAGCTGGGTTCGAGATTGCGACTGACGCTAGATATTTTTCCCAAACTAACTCAAATATTTTAAAATTGGCATAACTTTCTTATCACTGCTTAGATTTTGAATCTAAGTTTACCACTGCCTGGCGAACACTTGGCTCTTAATTTAGAGTCCACTCATGATATGTTTTCGTTCATTATTAAGGAAGTTATTGTTTGAGATGTACACTTTACACTATTGTAACGAAGATAACTCTGACGTCCGTCTCGTTTAAGCCCCGCGATGGAAGCCAATCTTTAACGAGAAGATCTGTACGTGTTCGTTGAAATGTATATGTTGTGTGTTCGCCTCACACTGGTGTCGTTACTTCAATGTTTTGCGTTAACGAAGTCCGCAGCGATGGTTCAAATTACCAGTACAACGCGAGTGGAAACCTTACCTGTTTGTTCATAGGGGTTTAATAATCCCGGGTGGCGCCAAATTGTTTATTTAAAACAATTAAATTAATAAATAACGTGACAGAAAGTGTTCTAAACTATGACGGCCGGGAGTATTCAAATTTGTTCCCGCCTTCGTACGACCTACTAAATCACTCAGGTAGTTAGTCGAGTTGCAGCGAGAGCGCTGGCCGTCGATTCTGGAAGTTCGCTAAAATGCACAAATTATTCAATACACTTCCCTATAAAATAAAAACAATGGTTACACTCTGTACTAGTTTCTTTAATTATTGATAGGTAATTATTCAGTTTGACAAGAAAATATACTTGGTTATTCAATAAATTTTGCACCGACAATTAATATGAGACGAT
Organism: Magicicada septendecula; assembly: GCA_034769895.1. Lineage (NCBI taxonomy): Eukaryota > Metazoa > Arthropoda > Insecta > Hemiptera > Cicadidae > Magicicada > Magicicada septendecula. The sequence continues at coordinate 130,751,288 of CM068373.1, forward strand.
TTCTCTAGGGTTTGGCGAAATCGATTTTGGAACGATTCATACGGCCTAAGATGGCTACAGTTTAGTTTGTTTACAATCTGTTCCGTTTAAAATCTAGGTTCTTTTGATTATGAGAAAAATATTCATTATGATTACAATAAAAAGTACACTACCTTACATTATTTGTACTTAAATAATATAAAGTGTAGCTACAATTTGTTACTGCAGTGTAGTAAAGTGTGTTTCAAAAGTTCGCAATCTAATGCTAGGTTATTTCCTTAATTAATAAATTTTCAGTGTTTGTTTATCTTACTTAATCTTTGAAAGAAATTATATTCAGTTTTTAGTGAGAGTTCAGATAACTGTGAGAAATATTTAAAGTGAGTTTATTTCAGGAAATTGGGTAATTATATTATACTTATCAAATCAGACGACTTGGTATAAACAGTCGTTCAGTCGTAATGTAAGAGGGCTGCAATCGTGTTCAGCTTTCAATAATCTTGGGGCTTAAGTATGTCTTGCGTTCTTTTCATGTTAGTTGTAGTCATTTTTCCATTTAATTCTCAGGTAAAATGGTCCTTGGCATTGGCATCAGCTAAATGTTATTGCTCCTCGTCTTCTTCTTACTGGTTCATGTTTTTGAATTTTGGCTACTTTTTATACATTTAAAATGAAAATTTAGGTCATTCAATATTTGGCGTCTAATCTTGACGAGCGTCACTTTGAGAGTACTATAAATTAACGGAAAATTCGTAACCAACGGTCTGTTGTCATGGTTACATGTTAATTCTGATTGGTTAATCTTGTCTTATAACCATTGTTATCAAATTTGAATTATTATTCAAAATAGCTGTATATCTTCTGATTGCTCAAATTCTTCTGTCTTCCTTCCTAAGTATTAAATATTATCACTACTGTTATTATTTCCTTTCAAAGATTGTTTTGATATCCCATAAGGTTGGGTTCTATAAGATATTAACGTTTGTACAATTATGTTAATATTTGTTAATTACATTTTAAGTCCTTATTCTAACATTTTTCTTTTAATATGATTTACAAATTATCCTTGGCTGGTTACTCGCCTTGGATTTGTTAAATTCCTTATTGATTTTATACAATTTGCAGTTATTTGTTTTTGGCAGTTAGGCATTTCATAGGCCTAAGCAGCCATTGATTATATTTACTTATTTTATACAAATTATATCTCATTTTACTTTAATGCGTTTTGTTTTGTTATTTTAATTGGCTGTATTATTTGTAGATGTGTTTTGGAACTGATTTTATACTGTTTGTAGGTTTCTATCATTTTCTACATCATGGCTTGTTAATTATTTCCTAACTGATTTTCCAGTGTTATTATTTTCGTATTGAGTTACCTTCTTATTTATCTATTTTGCCCTTGTTAACAATATGGCTATTACTTACTATTAAAATATAACATCTAGGCCTATGATCTGTACAATTCCTTCAACCATATCCTATTCACAAATTTAATTAAACAATTTTTAACAGTTATTAGGTAATGTTTGTTTACAATTCATTTCATTCCTTATTATTTTTTGGGTGATAAACATCATCACTCCTTTTAAACTTATTCAATTAATTATCCCTTATAACTTGGGGTGTTTATTGATTTCATTTCTAATTCCTTATTTCTTACATAATCTCTATCTTCACTCCATGGTAATACCAACTGTTTACCTTTCATGGGATTCTCCCTTTTAAATACTAGTGTATACAATTTAACTTAATTTGATTAATAATAAGATTCTTATTTTAATAATAATGTCACCATCATTATACAGTGTTCATTACAGGTTATTATCTGTTTACTCCTAACACTATCATTAACAAAATTATTAATTATTAATATGGTTCACTATTAATCATTTAGAGTTTGTTTATAGATTATTAAGTGTTTTTTCCTATTAATATGGTTTCTAATTATTTTGGGGTTTTACACTTTCACTTTTGCACTCCTTAAATGTTTATATTAAGTGTTTATTAGTGGGTAATCCCTATAATTACTTTTTCTTTGTCACTTAGTTGATTTTATATTCTCACTATCTCACTATCTCTCTCATTACAAATATTATCTATACTATTAACAAGTTTATGTCTTTATAGAGTTTTTTGTTACATCTAACTCTAATTCTTGGGTTAGTGTACTTTTATTTTTTCACATTACGTTATTGGGTTTTATCAAATCATTTACATTTATCTTTCAATCGATAATAATAATTATTTTATATATTGGTTAGTTATTGGTTTTGTTTCCAATATTACTTTTGAGTGTACCATTTCTCCTTTTCATATTCTATATTATTTGTCCGTGTTTTCCCATTCGGTTTCACTTTATTTCCTTTATATTTGGTTAGTTTCATGTTCATTATCCTTCTTCACCTTCATATTAGTTTGTTTCATTTTATTTTGGTTTTCCCCCTCTTCTTTTGGTTCTTTTTATTTGGTCAATCACTGTCTTATTTGGTTTCGTCTTTTCCCTTCTTCTTTTGGTTCTTTTTATTTGGTCAATCACTTGGGTTAGGTCATGTCGTCGTTTGTCGTGTCATTGTCATTTTATTGTCATTATTTATTAGAAATAGTTTTTGGGCAATTTCTATGTTGCCCCAATTGTATACACAGTGTTATTACCACTACTGGTTGACTTTGTTAATGGGAATATATTGTTATTCCCTGGTTTTTTAGTCTATTTAGTGACCTCTGTATAGCACTATTAATTGTCACTTTACTTTAATTCTTTTCTATGAAGTAGTGTCCTTTCAGGGCACTATCTGGTTTATAATAGTTCACTATAGTTGTTACATTGATTACTAATCTGGTAATTTAATACATTTGTCTGTGCTTTTGTATAGAGAATTGGATAATAGTATGCACATCTAGTGTCACATGACAGATGTGCTTATTTAATGTTTAATATTACTGATAATAATTCACTTACACTATCATATTTAATATTACTGATAATAATTCACTTACACTATCATACTAGTGATATTACATCTTATTTATCATACAGGTATCCCCCTTTTTGCTCCTGTGTAACTTTACAATATGTTTTATCTCAGTTTCACATGGTGATTCTCATTTTGACTGTTTTTGTACACTTGGTTTACATTAATACTTATTTAAATACTACTCTATATAGCTGATCTTGGTACTGGTAGAAACCTTATTACCTCTACTTGATTTAGTGTACAAAAGATTTCAGTTTAGACATGTTTTAGGTATTAATAAATATGAAACTAGGTTGAAAGTACCTGTATCTAGGTTATGTGTTTCCCCCTATGTAGCAACAATGGGTGAATTGAGTTGATACAAATTTACATTTTTAACCTGGTTTTTACAAGTATTATGCTATTAATTATTACCTGTAATTCATTAATTAGTTCTTTTTTCTATCTGACATCATTTTTCTATTACTTAGCTAACAATTATTACAATTATTAGACAATTTTAATTCTCTTTTATTTTACATTAATGCTGTGCATAATATATCATTATGCTGTTGTTTACAGCTTCTTATTGTTCTAACATTATTGTTACTTTCACTCTCTTGGCTAATATGGGATGCCTTACTCATTTACAATATTATTGGTCATATAAAGGTCATCTAAGTTAGTCAGTTATTGTTTTGTCTACAAGTTGTCAGTCTCTCAGTTAGTGTTTTACTGGTGTTGGCTATTTACTTCACCTTAGATTTTCTTATCTCGATGTTGTTGTATTCTTGTGGTTCTTCTTATATCACCATTCTGATTGTTCTCATCAGTATTGTCATTTCTTCCTCTGATATGTTTCTTTCTTGTTTATTTGGCTTCTTACTGACTGAATCTATTGGGTTATTGTTTCCTGTTGTATAACCACTATTTAATGTATCTTCTTTCTTCTCATTAATTATTATTATCATTACTTTTATTAACTCCTGCGTTGTGAGTTCATTCTTCTTTATTAGTTGTTTATGTAGTTTCATGCTTGGCCTTTTCATTGTAGTTACTTGATGAGTCTTGTCCCCTCAATTATCATGACATGTGCTTATATTTTGATACTTAAAATATCGGGATCATATGTCTTGTTACAATATACGTGGACTAAACCAGCACGATCAGTTCTTCGTTGATGCGGCGCTCTAGTCAGTTCATCTGACAAACAGATCTTCTACACGACATGATTTAAAGACATTATTAAAGCCATTATTTTGATATTACTTTTACAATTACAATTAGTTTGAATAAAAAAATACTAGAATCTTCTACTAATTGTTTTAAGATTATAACATTTAGATTTTAGACCATAAAAAATCGGATAAAATTATGGTATATTATTTTTTTCTTAAAAGTGTCGGCGGACCCCACTTTGAGAACCACTGGTCTATAGTATTGGCTGGCTTTCCCAAAACGAGTAGTTTTGAATATCTGAGCTATAATATGTCTTACATTACAGACAATGATGTGGTGAAGAAGCTGCACAAGTTCAGCCATACGCGCAGGACCATCAGGATAACTCTAAAATCAACAAGTTGAGAAAAAAGTCTGACGTTCTACAAGATGACATTCCCCCTCCGCACTTCACTGTGGGTTTGAGAATTGGACTTTAACGAAATCCCAGGCCAATCGTATTCAAGCGGCCGAAATGAGCTATCTCAAGCACGTGACAGGATATACTCTTCAAGATCACAGAAGAACTGAATACTATATACAGCAGGAACTGAATATTATGAATATAATCGTTAAGGATGCCCAATATCGGCAATGATCGGAACATTTTTAACGAATGGATGACTCAGAGCATATTTTAAGCAACAAACTAGGCGGCACTAGTGAGGGACTTAGTGCCGCCTAATGGCAGGTATTAGTTCCGGTGCAGAAAAGTGAGAAAAAAGTGGAGAAATCAGAAAATCACGAAGGCGCATTTGCATTTGCGTATATTATCTTCCATCATTGTCTGTACAGTGTGCGAATTGAGAGCTTATTTTTTGCTGTGAGTGTACATCTTATGCTGTAATGTACTTATTGAATTATACAATTAATTATAATTAATCCAGTTGAGTGTTTGTGGTGTATTTTTTTACATTTTCTGTCTATTTGGATTTGTCTAAAGGATTTGTGTCTATTTTTACAGTTAATTTCACGAGTAAAGAATGAACATGATCATGGCCAAGTTAAATTCAAATTACATTATATACATTGGTTGGTTTAGTGCCGCCTTGTGCAGATTCCTTCAAATATGCTCTGGGATGACTGCCGCATCCCCAAGGAACTACTGAATTATAAACCGAAGGGACGAAGAGGTCGGAAGAAGCGTAGCAATGAGCAGCTCTAGTCTATCTCCTTGTGTCCGGAACAATCCATTTTTGCTTTAATTCTTGCTGAAGATGATGATGATGAACTTGTAGTCCGACATTGGTACATAGACATTAGGTTGTGTTTTTCAGTGATCCAATAAAGAATAAAATAGTATATTGAATTTAATTTTACATACTAAATAACGGCATAACGTCAACCATTGGGAATTGTTGATAATCAATAGAATATGACCGATGGTTTTGTCTTGACGCTCGTCCCTTCAGTACATACAACATAGGGAGTCATTACTAAACCTTGGGCGTTACATAAACCAGACGTTAGCGCGATGGACGGACACGCGCGCAAACATCCTGGTACAATGTAGGCCTAAATGGTATTTAGTCATCGTGTCCGTCACGTTGCAAATGGACACGCGCAATAAAAACGTGTGCGTAAATACCTACGTGTGATGATTGTTAGCAATTAAGGTAATTGGTAGTGGTAGTGGCCTTGATAAGCGTACAATTAATGACAGCGCGCAATCGTGCTAATTGGTGCATTTTAAAATAATAATCCTAAGCACGTGAATGTTATGATTACTGACTTGTTACCGACCATCCAACCGAGCCACTCCAACTTCCATTCCTTCTTGAAGAACATTTCAATACAGTGGCATGTTCTTTTCTTCTTTTTTAACTCCGGGGATCATGTACACTCAGTGCCGTAATTAAGAGCTGCTTCCTAGGAGCGGGGGATGAGACTAGCTTCAAGGTTGGACTCCCCACTTCCACAGAACACATGAGAAATTCCACACGTAAGACCAAGGTGATGGCTTTTCGTGGAACTGATCCCGTACGGGAAAAAATTGTTAAATTGTTACAGATGGTACTGTCCTGGAACAAGTTAGCAATCTGGAATACCTGGGCTACAGTGTGTCTTATAATGGATGCAACGACGTTGTGAATAAGTTGCGTAAGTTCAACCTTGTGTGCGGGACCGTTAGGCGAACTCTTAAGTCAGCAAGTAAAGGAACACTCCTAAAATGTACAAGGTGATGGCTCTTCCCACACTTTTTTATGGGTCTGAGAATTGGACTTTAACGAAAGGCCAGGCCAGCCTCATCCAAGCGGCTGAAATGAGATTTCTCAGGCACGTGGCAGGGTACACTCTCCATGATCATAGACGAAACACAGATATGCGGCAGGAACTGAATATTATGAGTATACTCGACAGGATCGCCCAGTATCGGCTGAATTGGTGGGAACATCTTTGCCGAATGGATGACTGCCGCATCCCCAAACAACTCTTGAACTATAAGCCGAGGGGACGGAGAGGTGTGGGACGTCCGAGGAAGCGCTGGAGTGGCCAGCTCTAATCTTTGCCTATTTCAGACCGGATTAAACCATCCTTGGTTTAATCCGTGAAGATGATGATGATGATGATTAAATACTTTGCATCTCAAAGTTTTTGAGTAAACCACATCAAAAGTATAAGGGATGAAAACTATGGAAAAGCACTGATTTCAAAATATTCTAACTTTATTAACTGTTGTTCTTATTAAAGGTAGTAAATCTCTTGCCGTTGAGAATCACTTTACTTCTAAATTTGTGTTCTTAATACCGGAAGATATGTTGGAAAACTCTATTTATATTACCCTTTCGCACACTAATTTAAGAAGATGTTTTCCAAGAATGTTTTAAAGTATGTTATATTTTTAACGTAAAATCCAACCATAAAATCTTCTCATTTCTCCGAATTAAAGTCAAGAAATTGCTAATTTACCTGTGCAAAGACGACTGTTCAAACCATAGATATTAGATATTATTGTTAGACTAGACAATCCTGTAAGAGAAAGTGGTGTGTCTGTACGAGAAAGATTGAGGTAAGTCAACAGGGTCAGCCTTCGTTTTGTGGCGCATGCGTAATTGTTTTTTTTTTTTTAATGCTGCAAATACGTACAGTAAGTTGTTTACCAAATGCCGAATGATTGTGATTATTTACCGAGTGATTGTGATTAATAAAAAAACTACAACTTTATTTTGGTTACTTTAAAAATAATGTAATTCCTTTTACTTCCACAATTACTTATAAGCCTTATTTCCGCACATGCTACTGACTTGTAAGTTATGTTATTAATACGGGAAGTGATTATGAAATTTCAATCAAGCTGGTCTCCCAGTTACGCCACTGCGTACTCTTGATTGTTTTGCCATCGTCAACACCATCTTCTTCTTGCCCGTCCAACATAGGTTTTCCCGTGGTTTACCCATCCATCCATGTGCCAGTGCTTGTACACCCACTATCCTGCACGCCAGACGCTTCTGTCATCCCACTCTCCTCTTTTCTCCATAACATCATTTAACTATTATCTGTATACACTAAGTTGGCGTCTGGGCCGGCGACTACCTGGGGCTTGTAGTCGCCGGCCCAGACGCCAACTTAGTGTATACAGATAATAACTCTCCTGGATCTGCCCTGTTTCCACCTTCTAGTTCACAGCCAGTTTAACACCTATCGGGCGTACGGTCATGGGCCCTTGGTGGCCATAGTATACGAGACGCTTCGTATTTACGGTTTCTAAAACTGTTTTGTCTACACGAATTCGGATCCTGATATAACATATCCGCCATACTACCCTTTCACATGCAGGACCATAACATTTCCATAGTATCTTTCTCTCAAATGTTAAAAGATCTCTTTCATTTAGTTTGTTAAAGGTCCGTGTTTCTGCTCCACATGTCAAGAGACTGGTCTTTTTAATGTTTTATAGAGGGTACATTTTGTTCATCTTGATATTAATCTACTTCTCGTCTGCTTTAGCAGTCCAAAGTAGCATATATTCACTGTTGGATCTCATTTGTAGTGTTGTAACGCCCGGGGCTGTGGCGTGAAAGCTCCAGTCGTGCGGACAGGATAGCTGTGGGAATGGCTCGTTATTAAATAAGGCATTTACTTAGATTAATAATATTTCTTTAATTCATTAGAGTAACTACGTTCGTTAACAAGTTTTATCTTGATGATCAAATGACAATACAAATGAACAAAATAACAATAATTGAAGTGACATACTCTCGTTACAATAATTCTATTGAGTGTTTTCATTAAGACATAATATTATATTAAAAAAACATTCTTTATATACTGACTATTCTTTATTAAAACATTATAAAAGCTTTACTAACTATATTTCTGAATTTGGTACGTTACCACTTTAAATTAGGCATAAATAATTAAGATGTCAATTATACATATTCCTTAACAAATTTAGAACACTACTGAGCACTTCTGAGTATAAATAATTCATTATCCAAAATCGATTAATGCTTTAAGTTTGAACAAAGTAAAACAAAACAAAGTTGTAATTACGCTTTTGATGTGGCTCTATCGTAGACAGAGGATGCACATCTACGATGTACGGATAGTGCGCAAGGACGCCAAAAAGTGAACAAGTGAAAAAAGAGAGTGTGTACTTCCCAGTGCTCTCGTCAGTTTTATACCCTGCGTGACGCAAAAAGTCTCTATGAGTTAACACCCAAAATTCAGCCAATCAGAACTGGACTCTGCACGTGTCTCGAAACTTATCAGGTCACACGAGAGGACAATTTGACATTGATTTTTGTGAACCAAAGCGGAACTCGTTCACGAACACTGAGAAGTAAACTATTTTTAGCTTCCCTGGTTGATAACTCACTACACGTGCCATGATAAAAAATGGGCAGCACACTTCCTCACAATCGCTCAGTTTGTTCCTTAAAATAATTCTTAAGATAAAATAAAATAATACATTGAGTAGTTTGAGTATGAGTAGAATCCTCATTTACAATAAAATCATAACGTCATAATGTGGAGTGTGCTGGGCACAACAGTAGTAACACTATTTGTCGCCACTATTGAACCCAGATATTCGTTCAAAGATTTAGCCACTAATACAAATTTCAGGTCTATTATTATAACTTTTATCAGTCGTCACATACTTAGTCTTATTCGCAGTTCTAACGAAACCCATTTTCTCAGCGCTACGTTCCAATGTGAGGAATGACTCAGTCATAGAGTCGTAAGCTCGAGCAATGATATCGACATCTATCGACATGCGAATAATTGAACCGATTTTGTGAGTACTTTTTTTGTCCTTTGTAGGCTCTTGTCATTGCTTGCTATGTTGAAGAGAAACCAGTACAAACCATCGCTCAAAAACAGGGTGTTTTTACCTCCATGTTCCATAAGGAAATGGAAGTATGGTGATAGCGAAAAAAAATCTTGTTCGAGATAAGGGCTGATTCTGATTGTACTACCCTCAAAACATGAAGAAAAGTCGTTTTCCGAAAAGTGTCTGTGTGTATCTGTCTGTGTAGAATTTTTTCTATGGCGAACGATAACTCCCGCAAATTCACACAGAATCAAATAACTTTTTGCATAAGGCCCGAGTTGTGGAGGACTCAAGGCATTTTGATTTTAGTGAAGATCGGCTAAGGGGAAGGAGAAGTTTACCTGCAACGTTTTATGTTTTAACAAGAATAAAGTACTTAATTTTGATAAATAAAGTATCCTGAAAAGAAGGTCATAATAATCCACTGTAAAAAAGTAGATAAAATGTCTATAAATGAAAAGAGTATTTGAAGGGGGAGGGGGTTATTTTCTATAAATGAAAATGATAGCTGAAGTGGGAGGGGATAATTTTGTATATGTGCATCAGGTTATCGGCAACAAAGAACTAGTTTGTTGTTAAAATTCCTTGCCGTGGTCCAATTTTTTCTGCAAAACCAGACGTTTTGGCAGCGCCATCATCAGTAAAAATCAAGTGAGCTAACGTGAGGTGGTATATGTTAGTGACCACAGTACTGTGGTTAAGGCTGAAGAAAGAAGTAGTTTCTATGGACATATTTCATTTCGAAAATGATTTTAAATATAAATCTTAGAACATGGAAGTCATGTATAGTTCTCCATACCGACATTTTTATCTGGGGTTTTCTTCCCCTATACAGAGTACTTCGCTAGGGTGTAGAGTTCAGTCCACCTTTTTTCAAATTTTATTTTATAATTTAATTATTCTGAGCTGTGGTTGTGCAACTATGCAACCATAACACCAGTCGCCATTGATTTCTTACATCGAACAGAGCAAAAAGTAGCCTTGTAAAAGAGGGACAAACCAGAAACAAACCTAACGTCTCGTAAAAATAAATAAAAAAGATAATTGGAACAATAGATATTTAAATTTTTCAACTAACATCATTCGTAAATACATTTCATTGGTTATTTCAAGCAAAAAAAAGGAGTCCACTTATACGTAATGACCAAGAGCAAATTAGTTCTTGACCTTGTGGTGACGTCACGCCTGCCTACGTGTACTCTGAAACTATTAATCTGTCAACTGGTTTTGTTATCTTTGTTGACCTGGCTGTCTGTAATCTGAATCGGCCACCTGTTCGAACCTCTCTACCTCGTCGTTTTGCCCTCGGGCAGATCGACGAGAAGTCCGAACTGCTCTCCCTTACTCCGTACCTTGGAGTAGACCATAAAGGTCCTTGACCTCTCTTGGTGTGACTAAACACTGGTCTACGCCGAAATCTAAGCTAAGGTAAGGTTTATTATGATGTGCTAGGTTGTAGTCACTTCGGTTTGACAGTCATTACTAGGCAAAGTTATGCTTTAGTTCTCGTTTTACCCCCTCCCAAATTGAGTGTTGTTTTCGCAGCTTCGAGTTTCATGCTTGTAATTCACTGATTTAATTTCATAAAAACGGTTATTGTTAACAAAACAAACACAGAAGGCAAAACATTCGAAGGCAAATTCGTGTTGACAAAACAATGTTAAAGACGCTACAAATACGGGGGGGGGGTATGAGCAAATGAAACGAATAACTGATCCAAACAGTTGTAAAACTGGATACAAACGTTAGTACAGTCTCAATACTGGGTACTAGACTTACCAAACTAGAGACGGATATGAATCATACTCAGGAGATCGTAAAAAGAGAACGTCTATGACGAGATGGTAACAAGTGGTTTACAGCGACGAAAATGTAGGCCTAACGAAAGAAACATCTGGCGAGTATGATAAAAAAGGATGGATGGATGGAAAAATAAAACAAGACGGCGCATGTGCATGAGCAACATAGGCTCTTCAGTTGGCAGATGAAAAACGTGACCGACCAAGCAACACGGAAAACAGCGTGGCGTAAGGACGCACAGCACAGCCCTCTGTGTGTGAACCAATACTTCAAAAACTAGGAGCTGCTAGGGGGGGGGGGATTATCCGTTTTCCTCAGTACAAATGGAAAATTCAGTATTCTTCCCATATAATTTTCTAAGTTTGTCTTGATTAACCGTTACTGAAATTAAAAGTAATACATTTCATGCCATAAGGGATCACTTTTATTCTAAACGTGTAGTCTTAATGGAACTTGTTAAAAAGAGTCTTTCTTAAGACTCTTTGAAAAACCCCTATTTTATTACCGCTTCGCACTTTAAGGATGTTTTCCCATGGCTGTTTTAAGCAACTGATAGTTCGTGTTATAAGTAGGCCTACTTTATTCTTTAATGTAAAATCTAGCAATAAAATCTTCTCATTTTAAAGTCGAGAAACTGCTAGTTTACTTGTACAAAGACGACGGTTCAAACCATGGAGATATTAGACTACAGGAATCATGACACAGACAACCCTGTAGGAGAAGTATGTCTGTGTCTAATTAATTAATAAGGTTTATCTTCAGGCCTATCGGATCATTTAAACAAATAACCAAGCGTCTTGTAAATAAGTACGTATAATAATAAATGGTGCATTGAAGGCAAATCAGTTTTTTTGGCTTAGTTTACTGACGATAATTACCGGGTAGTAAAAAGTAAATATCATCGGTAACACGGCAAACAGGTTGATCCTGGTTGGTTTATGTAACAGGAAAACAGACCGGTGAGACCTTCGTATCGGTTCGTGAACCAACCGGCTGTATTCAGCAAAAGATCGTGCCCGACGAGTCTCTTATGCCCGACTCTCAACTTATGCCAGTCTTCATATCGCGTGTAGCCACTCCGTCACAAATATAAACGAATAAACGAAACAACGTTTCAATGCTACAACAATTCGCAATTCTACAATCGGTAAACGATTCACAGTAAAACGCTTCCTGGTAAAACGATGACCAGAAGTCCGACTCCTGGCGGTCACGGTCCAGGCCTGTATTCGTGTCGACCCAAGGCCCGCTCTAGCTGTACTAATCATTGCAGCCAGAGTTCTTCTCTCTTCTTCTAGGTTAGCAGCCTATAGGCTGGTTGGCAGCAGCTCGCCATTCTTCACGCTTCTCTGCTTTTCTTTTCAACTCACAATATGATGTGCATTTCATATCGACCATAAGCTGTTTCATGTAGTCTAAACGGGGTCGACCTCTGTGATTCTGCCCTTCAATTGTTCCTTCTATTATTCTCTTAACCAACCCATTGTGTCGTAGTATATGCCCTATAAACTTAGCTCTTCTGCCTTTTAAATTTTGCAGAAAGCTCTTCTCCTCCTGAGCTCTTCTAAAGACTTCCTCATTCGTTATCTTCTCCCTCCAGCTTATCTTGAATATTCTTCTCTAGCACCAGGTCTCAAATGCTTGGAGTCTTTTCTTGTCACTTTCTCCAATTGTCCAAGATTCACTCCCATATAGGGCAACACTCCACACGTATGTCTTTACTAGATGCTTCCTTATTTTTAGGCTGATAGTCTTTGAAGTGAAGAGTTTTTGTTTGTTTGTTGAAAGCAATTTTAGCCTGGTTAATTCTGCTTATAATTTCCTTACTGCTACGTCCATCACTTGTGATTTCACATCCTAGATAGTTATATTCTTTAACTGCCTGGAAAACATTATTTCCAAGAGTTATTCTGACCGCATTTTCTTCCTACCGACTACAGACTAGGGTTTTGGTCTTTTGTTCACTTATTTTCATATTAAATTCATTCTTCATTACTTGATCCATTGTGTCAAGAATCTTTTGTAGATCTTCGTTGCTCTCTGCAGTCACTGCTATGTCATCTGCGAACCTAAACATGTCCACTTTTTCCCCGTGTACGTTTACTCCGAGATGGGCAGCCAGAATTAAAACCCGGTATTAACGGAATGTCTAGAGAGCCGATATTACAACTGTTCTCTGGTAGATATGAAACTAACAATTTTCACAGGCATCCGAACCGCAATATCTGACAGAAATTCCTACACATATATCTGATGCAAAATTTACAGAAGACGCGGACATGAAACTCACAAATTTCACTAGGATATGTTGTACAGTAGGCCAACTTTATAGAAGAGAGACCCAATTTAAAAATTTAAGAAAATTATAGCAGTGCCATCACTTTTATATGGCAACTTGGCCTGTAAAGAAAGTAGATGAATAAAAAAAAATCGACTTGTTGAGTAGTCATTCCAAAGATTGGTCTGCGGCAGTCCTCCAGTCGGCTGGACTATTTGTCCTCCTCTTCACATCAACATAGCTCCTGCAACCAACATATTCCATGATTTGCTGGACATAGTGTAAATAGGGTCTTCCTCTGCACCACTTTCCTTTCAGCATTCTGTCCAGTACATTTTCCGGTAAACTCGTATACCCAGTCTCAGAATATGCCCAGTTACTCTCTCTCTCTCTCTCTCTCTCTCTCTCTCTCTCTCTCTCTCTCTCTCTCTCTCCCCTAGATATAGATTTATTGCTCATCCACAGGCCGCTATGTTCACCTAGTCTCAGAAAAACTTCTTCATTTGTTACGCTATCTCTCTAGCTACTCCTCAACATTCCGCACCATTGTCCAAATAACATTAATCTCTTTATCTTTTCTCTTCTCATCCTACCATCCTCGTTTCACACGCTTTCAAAAGACAATTTCCCTCTTGCCTCTTTCATCTCTGCTGATTGTCCTTTCTAAGTACTTAAATTATTTTATATCATCCAGAGTGTTACCATTCATTATTATTTGCACTGTAGAGTCCTTTCTTTGCAACAAACCATTACCTTAGTTTTCTCTTTATTAATCGTTATATCATACTCATTTCCCATGGTATCCACCAGCCTTTGTATAAGAAATATAGACTAATTCGCAAATAAAACACCAAAGGCCGCATCATACAAAAAGATGTACGGTAAATATGTAAGGAATTTGGGCAGTCCTACCGAGTATAACCATAATATTCATTTCATGCCGTATATCTACATTTATTCTGCGATCTTGGATAGTATACCCTGCCACGTGCCTAAGAAATCTCAGGCCTCTTGATTACGACTGACCTGGGATTTCGTTAAAATAATAATAAGAATAAAAGGCCTAACAACAACAATAATAATAATAATTAAATAATGGCTGATTTTTCAACGCCTAAGCAGTATAGGAGTTAGGCAAAATATATGAGATGCTCGGCATACAAGGAAAACAATGAGACCAGCACTGCATTTACCCACTTAACATTACCCTAGTACGTTCCAGCATCGTACGTAACCCAGGCACTCATTGCGCAGATGAGTATGTGTGCCTGAAAAACGCATCTTGAGCCAGCTGCCATACCCGCTGGTCTACTGAGCCCCTACAAATACAGTTATTTAATTTAAAATATATAAAAATCCAAAAAATTATAATATTTGAGCTAATATTTAATAACTAACTGATATGAAATAAAATCACTTATGTACTATTAGACCTTGCAGCCCAAGTGCCGTACATATCTTATACCTCCCACCACTTAAAACGCCCATGTTCTTGGAAAAAAACTGTATACTGTAATCACATCTTGCTGGTCCTTGAGATTGTGATATGTGTGTGAGCGCGCATGTTTCTCCCAACAACATTTAATATCGTTTTTCGCATCCTTGCTTCCAAACTTTACGTCTTTCCAGTCACCCTCCTTCAGATTTATCTGTGCCATTGCATTCCTTATACGTTGTAAACCAATCCTTTCGTGGCCTCCCTCTTTTCCTTCTCTCAAGAAGGGCCTATTCTAGTAATTTCTTTTATCACCTGTTATTGAATTCATTCTTTCTCTTATTTCTTATTTTTAACCCTGTCCCGAAACGTAAGTCTGCAACACCTTCTCCAGTATCTCATTTCCATGGCTCGTAGTCTTTTCCTCATTACGTTCTGTAGTTGCCCACTCTTCAGCTCCATACGTTACAATATTTTCCGCTATTGTCTTATATACTTTGATTTTTGTTTCGGGCCTTAGCTGACTGCTCCATAAAGTGGAATGTAAGTGTCGCTAGATTCATTTCGTGGTCACATTACGGATGAAATAGAACCAACTTCTTTATGAAAAAATGAACACTGATATCTCCATTATTCCGAGAGGAATGGCAAGTCAGTTGCAGGTGATGGCTGGTATAGTAAATAAACCTTTTAAAGATAACCTGTAATAAACCTTTTAAAGATTTATTATTTTGGAGCTTATACAGGATGATTCAAAATTGCACAGCAATCTCTCGGAAGCTGATTCTATAGCTAAAAATAAGAAATAAAGTTCATATAAACGTAGGTCCGAAAACGGTTCGTTAGCGAGTTACGGCTCGAGAACCAGTTCGGGCTGATTTCTGCTCCCACCGTAAAATGACACCATACTGAAATTCGTAGGGTATAAAGTGAAGGGTAAATTTGGTGGTTTCTTATAGTTTTTGATCTAAAAAATTAAATAAAACAAGTCAAAGAGCTCTATCTCAATTAGTTTCTCAGAAAAACTTGGTAAAAGACAAAAAATTGGAGTCGAAAAATACTCATTTTTAGATTTCGGATAAAATAACTTCGTTAATTTGCCAATAAATAAATAAATATTTCTAACTAACTTTGTAGAGAATTTAATTATGAGAAAACTGATGTGTATAATGTCTATTAAAAGTAAGTAAAAGTTTGAGAAATTTTACTTTAATTAAAAACAAAACAGACCAAAATGCGCCAGAAAAGTGTTACAATTTACAAGAAATGGCATTGTACACTTTCGAAACACCTACACTTGGGTAGACGAAAACCCACGAGACTGCTACAAGACATGACCAACATACTTTTCCATTTAATATGTGGTGCGGTCTTCTTGGTGATAATCTCTTAGGCCCTTTTTTCTTACCACGAAGGCTAAATGGAAGACAATACTTACATTATTTGCAAACGAATGTGATGGAACTCTTGGAAGATATTCCACTTGCAGATAGAGTACAGATGTGGTTTTTAAATGACAGTGCATCTGCTCACTACTGTCGTGATTTGATGAACCATATAAATAATACATTCGGTAAGCAATGGATTGGTCGAAACCTTTAAAGGTATGTATCCAGTGAGGACTAAGATAGTTGTAAACAACAGCACTTCAAATAGCAAAATTAACCATTTCAGATATCCCGGATGTGCATTAAGCTATGAGTCTGAATATGATATATAAAAGAGAAGATAAATACATTTAGCAATATTTGTAGAACAATTCATAGAAATCTTAGAAATAAAACAAGACACAGCACCAGGATTAAATTTTATAAGACAATTGCAATACCTACATTGAAATAAGCGAGTGAGGCGTGGGTCATGATAAAAAAAGAAATGCGGCAAGATTCAGAGTGCTGAAATGCAGTTTCTTCGAAATACTTTAAATTATACTTTGCAAGATAGAATAGGAAATGAGGATATCAGAGCAGAACTCCAAGTAGAGGACATAAATTAAATTATTTCAGTTTACAGAAGACAATAGTGAGATCATTTACAAAGGATGACAGAAGATTGATTGCCAAAAGCGGCACTGAACTGTAGAGCTATTAGTAGAAGATATGTGGGTCATCCGAGGATGAGATGGATGCCGGAACAGGTTTATATAATCTAATCGAAGAAGAAGAAGAAGAAGAAGAAGAAGAAGAAGAAGAAGAAGAAGAAATTTAGTTCTTACTAAATTATTAAGGCAACTTACGTTAATAGTCAATTAAATAAATTATTAATGTTTGAAGTAAGTATTAGTGGAATAACAATTACTATACAGTAATATTATTATATACCTATGTGCCTCTAAACCATATGATCTTTGTGCAACCACTTCCTAAGACCACCAGCCACCACTGTTTTAAAGTACACAAAACATAAACCACTGTACACTATTACAGAATAAGTTAACAGTACCAAAGTATAATTTTTATAAAAGATAAGTAAATAATGATAATTATGTAACAATAATGTCTTTCACTTGTTATTTCCTTCTTCGTCTTAACAAAACTTAGAAATTCAAACGCTGACTATACAATTTTTGTCAAATTTTTAATCTTTAACCAGAGGCAATTTTTTGAGTGCAGCTCACATTTGGTGTGAAATGTATTCAGAACAATATGATATTCTTACTTATTTTTATAAGTAAATGAATAATAAAATATTATTTCAAATGAGAATGGTCTTGTAGGCGGAATCTATGAAAAATTGTTTCGCTGATTAACTAGTAAACAAATGGCCCTGAGATTTCACTTCATTTGTTTAATGGAATGCCTGTTTCTATAGTGCTAATTTATTTTCATCATATTACAAGATCACCTTCCACACCTGAGCTTGACAAAACTGATGTGCTTGTCCTATGTTTAGTCTCTGTCACGTGTGTTACTCAAAGTTATGTTTAAGTTTTTTTCAGCTCCACGTGGACATTCTGGTTTTAGTGGCTGGAACAGATCTACCTCAGTATGGCACAGAAGGTTTTGTGTAAGTATATAACATTTAATATCTTTTCCTGTCTTCGTTATTATACTGACATAGTAATGATTGTAATGTTAAAGAAATGTAGTAAGATTAGTTGAATGTGAAGGTTATCAGTTTTTACTTATTTACAATTAAAATCTGCCTTTATCATTTTTACATTAGTTATACAAACACTGATTGCTTATAATGCGGTCAGTTGGTAGGTTTCTCAGTTTAACTGTGGCCCTCAGGTGCTTTTAAGTTGGAAATCAATGGCCTGTAAGTATCATCTTAGCACAGTTGATGCTGTCAGGTTTTCCTATAGAATCCTGTCCCATTCCTTTGCAGTCATATTTTCTCCACCAGCAAATCTTTCCGAATTCCACCACACTAGTATTCAAAAAGTGACTGGCCTACAGGAAGTGGTTTGGTTGGACAGTTGCAGTGTGAAAAAAATACAACTCAAAATAACAACGAAAAAATGTAATAAGTAAATAAGTATATTAACAATACAACACAAAGAAACCCAAGGAAGATTTTTGATTCATTAATCTAAAGGAATGTACAATTCTTTTCTTTAAAAAATATGAAAATTAAAAATTTAGACTAAACAATTCACACATTTGCTCCATTTTCTTTGTTGTCCATACATGGAATGACTTCTAATTTTTCCCACTTGTTTATGAACACCTTTGCAAATGATATTTTTTTTACAATTTAAATGAAAAAAATTTCCCAAAACCTAGTTTGAAATGTCTTAAATTCTGTAAAAATGTCTAGTTTATTTCACAAAATACATATCGGTAGATGTATTCTTACTATACAAAACTCCCATAATTATTTGAAACAAATTGATCACGCAGTTCCTGAGAAAATGCTATTACAAAGTAATTATTTTGCCAAACATTATGCCACTGACTTGTTATAATATTATTATATATACACCACCAAAATCAGTAAAATTCCATTTTCAAATCAACGAATAAGGCCTTTTCGAAATATTAAAATTTCATCCTCAGTTCGTACACTGTAATGTTCCTGTTATGATGTTTTTCTTTAAAGAACATTACAGTGTACGAACTGAGGATGAAATTTTAATATTTCGAAAAGGCCTTATTCGTTGATTTGAAAATGGAATTTTACTGATTTTGGTGGTGTATATATAATAATACAAAGTAATTATTATTTTCTCACACTACACTCCCATAAGAGGGACAGTCTTTATTTTCTTAAGTTGCTAAGGCTTCTTATAACTTCAATTTTGACATATCTGTCAAAACTATCACATGCATTGTCTTCAAGAAAATCTTTATAATTTCAACCTTTCATTTAGATGAATTACTAAAACATCTTAGTTTCTTCAGTTACTTGTGCAGAAGTACTACATCGAGGTTCATTTGTACCTGACAAACATTTTCTTTTCCCTAAGTTTTTTCGCTTTTTACTTCCATGTTCCATAAGAAAATGGAAGAATGGTGATCACGAAAAAACGTGTTCAAGATAAGGGCAGATTCTGATTGTACTACCCTCAAAACATTAAGAAAAGTCATTTTCCAAAAAGTGCCTGTGCGTAGAACTTTTTCTGTGGCAAATGATAACTGCTGGAAATTCAAACAGAATTAAATAATTTTTTGCATACGTGCCCAAGTTGTAGAGGACTCTAGATCTATTGATTTTGGTGAATATTGGTTAAGGGGAAGTGGTAGCTTAGCTGCAACATTTTACGTTTTAACAAGAGTAAAGTATTTAATTTTGATAAATAAAGTATCCTGAAAAGAAAGTCATAATAATCTACTGCAGAGAGGTAGATGAAATATCTGTAAATGAAAAGGGTAGTTTAAGGGGAGGGGGTAATTATTTGTATTGATGTTATAAACTTATTCCACCGAAAACTTAAAAAATTTCAATAAAATATTACCACTTGATATCATTCCATATAAACATAACATCATAACCGTGGATACGTAAACAAAATAATTTTTCATTTTCAGAAATTCACAGATTACAAATACTGGGGGGTATTCGCTCTCTTTTGCATTGTTTAGGTAAAATATAATTTAATCAAATTAATTCTTTATTTTTAAAATATTAACGACTATGTACAATTCATATTTTTATTATCTTTCTCAGAGTTTTTACCAAAAGCATGCCGGTATATTTAGTTTTGTTCTGAGTGTACATATTGTATGAAAACGATATGTGTCGTTTTATAATTTTGTAGTTAAACTGTTTTAATATTGATTTTTAGTGTTTAAAGTTTTGCAAACATTATGAAATCTCGTTCGGTGTTATAAAAAGCGTCGAGCAGCCTGTGTGCCTTACCTGTCCCTTCTCACTCTTTTGTACTTCCCGATAGGTGCCAAATTGTTTTACTAGGAAACAATTACAAGTTTTTTACCTGGGTTGTTTTAAAGTATGGTGGTGTCTATTCGAATTGTTCGCCAACTGGCATGAACTCGAATCTCGTTTGAGTGGGGGAAACGTGTTACCAACGTGAAATAATGTTGGTTAGTTTGACTCGCTGCTACAAAACCAAACATACATAATATTTTTCTGTAAATAATTACTGGACAGTTGTTAATGATGCACACTTTTTTATTTGGCTCAGAACTGTTAATCCTTGTTAACGCTTATACAAAATTTATAATTAATATAATTATTTTAGCCTTGGCAAATAATAGTCGTTCACTCAGCGGATGGCTGGGTTGGCAATACAATGTTTTCTTTAGCCACAAGACGGCGTTGATTATTATTTACACAATAAATTTGCCAAATTGAGTGCTTTTAAGTACGACAAAGTTTTAAAACAAGATAATAAATTACAATATATCACTTTATAATCGTGAGCATTAGGTTTACTTTAAATTCAATGTTGTGGTGTTAAAGTGTGTGACAGTGTCATTTGTGTAATACATAGGTTATAATCAGTTATTTAGTGTTCATAAATTATGTTTTATTCATCAATCCTTGAAAAAATAATACCTTCAGTGATAGTGAGAGTTCACAGTTTAGTGAGAAATTTGAAAGAGAATTTATTTTAAAGAAGTTCAATTAATTCAGCAATACTTATCGTCAGTTGATAGGAAATGTTTTGTCAATAGTTAATGTAGGTTGATTCGTCGATGTCGATTCTTCTTTCTTCAAATCTTGGGCTTCAGGTACGTCTTGCGTCTTCTTCTTGTTAATTTCCTTATTTTCAATGCATCGGGATTAAATTAAGTTGGTCCTTGGTCTGGGTTGAATGCAACATCCTCTCATCAGTTGGTATGGTCCTTTTCTTCATATAACATGGGCACTTTTAATGTTTTATAATAAAATTTTGGGCCCTTCACGGCATGGCGTCTCTTCATGTAAGCGTCACTATAGATTCTCCCGTTCCTAACTAAAAATTGTCAATATTCTGCTGTTGTCATGGTAACTCAAAAATTCTGATTGGTTAAAATTGGTTTAAGACCATTGTTAGGAGATTTGAATTTTTTATTTAAAATGGTTACAGATCTTCTAAATGCAATTAATCTTCGGTATTCAAATTTTAGTATTAAATATCATCACCACTGTTCGTATTTTGGTTCAAGGATTAATTTGACATCCAATAAGATTGGGTTTACTGATGTATTAACATTTTGACAGTTATGTTGATATTGTTTATTTACACTGTTTTCTTAATTTACCTGATTACTTTAATATTTCTTTCTTGATATGACTGCCTAATTGTCTTTTATCATTTACTTGCATTAGTTTTGTTAATGTTATTGTTTAATTCTCAAAATTGAAGTTTTTGTATTTTTACAGTTAGGCATTTGCCTAGGCCTAAACAGCAATTGGCTATTTTTCTTAAATTACAGAGATTGCATTTTATTTTCCCCTTGTATGGGTTCTGATTGATTTAATACATGATTTGTACCTTTGTTCTATGGTTTTATGTCTGTTCTATTGTAATTCTATGTGATTTTATGGTTCCATATTCTGGCTTGTCTATTGTCAGAACTGCCTTTTAGTATCATTGTATTTGTCTGTATTTATTTTGTTTCTTGTTTACTGTTTTTGTTTGTTTTTAATTATTATTTCTTATTCTTTATTATTTAACATATAACATTTACTCTTATGGTCTAATAATTCCCACAGACATAACTCTATTCATTAAACATAATTATTTGCTTGTCATTACTCACAATGTTTCATTTTCTTCATCTCCTCATACTCTTTGGTGAGTAATAATTATTACATAGTATAAAAACAAACATATAAACATTAATTAAATATTTGAACATATTGATAAAACATATTGATAATTCCTTATTACTAATTCTATATGACATTAGGTCATTAACATGACACTCTAATAACATTTTTCTATATTTTTTTTTTATTAAAATCTTTTAATGATTATTATTATTAAATGTCTTTCCCCTATCATTTTGGGTTAAGAATATTTGGTTTTATACCTCTGTACATTGGAAATTCTCTATACTGTGTATTATCACACTAATAGTCAATCTTTCTTAAACACATAGGTAATAACATAAATTGCCACTTAGAATACTAATTGTTCAAGATTTAATATATGGTATGTAGTCACTACTACTGCTATCTTAATTCTATTGATTATTTAATCTACTACAATTTAGTTTAGTTTGTCATACACTGGTGTTCACTTATTATTGCTTTTGATTCCCACAGTCCTTTCTGTGTTTAGCAATTATGAGCTTTCATTCACTTTTTATGCACTCTTAACACTTTTTCCACTGATTTATCAGTGTTTATCACTATCAATGTGGTTCTATTTACTTTGGGTATTTTAATACTAACACCTTGCACTCTATATTTGGTTTAAGTGTTACTGGTGGGTATTGCTTACTAAAATTCTCTTTCTCATTTTTTAAAAATGTTCATTATTATTCTAATTACTATCACTCACTCTACTAGGTTTGATTATACAGTTATCAAGTTTGTGTCGTACTAGTTTGATTTGTCATAGTTATCTCTATTCATTTGGGTTAATGTACCCTTCTAAAACTTAAGTCATTAAAATTTTACACTTCTTATTTTACATTGTTTGTCTGTGTTTACAATCATCATCCTTATATACAATTATTATTGATTGGTCTCTTTTCTTGGTCTATCACTGGTGATGTGCACTTTCACTGTCTTTACTTCATTTGTTATAATTCATATATCCCTTCCTTGGTTTTGGGGCTGGTTCTATCTTCTCACTTCCATGTTAATTATTTATACGTTCTTATGTTAGTGTTGGTTGGTTCTACTTATTCACCTACAATGTGTTATCACTTACATATTCTTTCCTTGGTTTTGGGGCTGGTCCTACCTTCTCACTTACCGTCTATTGGGCTATTGTGGTTAAATCGCTAGGTATCATTGTTTTCAACGTTTCGGTCCGTTGCTTGTTACTTTTTCCTTATTAGAGGTTACTTTCATGATCACTTTCATATGTTTGATCGTATTGTTATTTTTTAATTACCCATTCTTTAATCTCTGACTCATCCCTTTTTATCATAGTGTTAAGTATTTAAATAATTTATTTTTGTCATGTTTCTTCATTATTGTTTGTTGAAGATATGTACCATTACATATTGCCCTGCCACTAAAATTGATTATTTCAGCAAATATCGTTCAGGTTTTTGATTGAAATTATCAATCATTATTTCAATTTATTTTCTTAATCACTGGTTAGTTTTGAGCTATCAATTCTTATAATATTTGAGTGTCAGTATTCTTCTTGATTTTTGTATTATATTTTACTTTAATGTTTTTATCCCTTTGATATCTAATTCCCTAACATTTTTTCATAACATTATATTGAATCGGATCGGAGGGGTATTTTTGACTCCATTGCTCCGCCGTCAATTATACATTTGATTGTTGGACTTATCTAAAATTATATAAGTAGTCTTAGCGCAACTATAAAATAAATATCATTTGGAGGATTCTCCACATTATTATCATTTAGTTTATACAATACATTAATTCAAATTATAATCTTTTTCTTTTATTCACACTCTTTAGCTCTTAGTGATGCGATATTATTAGTGGGTATGGTATACATGATCATTTTATTATTTGTTTTGTTTATTTTTTCTTCCTTATTTAACACTAGTTATTTATTAATTGGTTTCAGGATTTTTTTTCTTGTGTTTAATAATACTTTTTCATAGAGGATTGGTTATATGTCCTCTTTCTTCTTAGTGTCTTTGGGTCTACGATCTCATATGTGTTATTTTGATTGTCTTTACTTACTATATAGGGTCCTGTGTAAAGTAGTAATAGCTTCTTGGCTATCCCTTTAATGGTGCTTGGTAATCCTCTGTTTCTAAGTAATATTTGCTCTCCAATCTGATATTGTATGTGTTTCGGTTGCATTTGCTTATATTTTTGTCTGATCTTGTCCGTCTTCTCTAGTATCTTATGGTGAAATTGCACGTCATCAAACTGATATTCTTCTCCATTGGGAATTTAATTAGAGAAGTAATTTCTCTTGGTGGTGGTCTTTGGAACTGCTAGGATAGGGCTGGTGTAGGGTGAGTAGCTTGGTTCAATTATATCTTCTGCTATTAACCGATTGAACTCTGTTCTCACCGCTTCCTTTAATGAAAATGTGATCGGGTAAGATTTTTGATCAAGTTGACAGGCTCTCGGAATTGAATTTCGCACTGATAATCTCTGACCTTCCCAGGTGTATCAGAAAATACGTGCTTGTAGCGATTATACACTTCTATCAGTTGTTCAGCTTGTTGAACTGTTAATTGTGCGTTCGTTTTCTCTCTCTGGAAAGTTCGGATTTCTTCAATTTTTTCTTGCCATAGTTCTTCATTGTCGGTCTCATAGCAAATTCCATTATTCAGTATCTGTTCTCCAGTATTTTGGTATTTCTGGATGTGATACATTGTTTTATTCAGCTGTATTTCGTCACTATTGGTCAATTCGGTTGTCCATTGTATGTCACCCTTCTTCAAAATTAGCTTGTATTTGCTTAAGTCAATAATGGCTGAGTACTGACGCAGCATATCGCAACCAATTAGCATCTGGAATGGTAATCCGCTGGCTACTAAAAACGTCATTGTTACTGTTTGTCCGTCGCTTGTCAGTTCGAGTTGTACTTGTTTTCGGACGGTTCTATTTTGTCATCCGGTCGCTCCTACAAGGACAATGTTGCTGATGGGTAGCGTAAGTATAATTGTCTTACTTGCTTCTTGGATCTTTTGTAGTTCGATACTGTCGATTAACGAAATATTTGATCCCGTGTCTATCATGATTTGTGTCGGTACTCCGTTAACTTGTGTTGAGATATAAGCAATTTCGCTGTGTTTATTATCAGATTGGTTATTACTTTCCTCGAGTAATTCCTCTACAATATTTTTCAAATAGTTATTTTGCACTATCGTAATTGTGCGTCCGCCATTGGTTTGTGCGACGTTGCGATTTAACCCAATAGACTGGTTCAGTGAGGGTACAAGTAGCTTTTTCACTGCCGCTCCTAGTTTAACGTCATCTCGGACTGTTCGTTACCTGCCCATCTTGTTGACCTGTTGGCTGACTTCCGCTCGTTGACGGTCGGGGTTCAGGCTGGTTGTGATCTTCTTCATTGATGTTCTCACTGATTTTGGTTTATTTAGCATTTTTATTTCTGGTATACTCAAGTGTTTTAGAGACCTTCTTAATTTGTGACACACTGTTTTGTTGTGAGTCACTTCAATTTTGGGTATTTTCCATTTAAAGATAGGTTTGCTGAAGTTTCTGCTCACTGGTTTGTTGTGAGTCCCTTCTATAATTTCTTTTAAAGTCCTCCTATAGTCCCTATAATTCATCATTTCAATCTGGTCAGCAATTGGTAGATTAAACATATTAATTAGCCCATTCTTCATCATCTCCAATTCTTCTTTTGTATTTATTATTCTCTTTTGGTGTAATTTTCCTATTTGCTTGATTTTCTGAATTACCTGGTTCTTTATCACTTTGGTGTTGACTTCTATCTGCTTACTATCCCTTTTGTTTCTGTTATTGTTATTCTTAGGTAGCGCTGTATTTGTGTCCTCTTTATTTTCTGTTTCCTTGTCACTATCTTCTATTTCCTGCCTGACTCGTTCCTTGTTTTCCCATTTTCTGTTTATTTCGGCCATTTGCTGGCTGAGTTTTTGGTTATCATCTTTTAATGACTCTATATTCTGGTTAATTTTATTTAATTCTTCTTTGATATCTTCCTTTAATGACGTTATATTTTTGTTCATTCCCATGATTGCCCTCATCATCTCTTGGAATCTCTCGTCCTCAGTCTGTGTTGCTTTTCTGGCTGCACGGGTTTGACTGGCTCCATGGGAGGTAACATTAGTTCGGCGTCCTCGACCGAAGTCACTTCCTTCTCTTCCACTCTAACTTCTTTTTCGGCCTCCTTCGTCCACCTCAGTGATGATGCCCTCTTCATCTTGTTTGTCTTCTGTCGTACTTGCCGCTAGATGTTAATTTTTCTCGTCAATCTAGCCTCACTAGTTGGTGCGCCACTTTGTATGAAAACGAAGTGTGTCGTTTTATAATTTTGTAGTTAAACTGTTTTAATATTGATTTTTAGTGTTTAAATTTTTGCGAACGTTATGAAATCTCGTTCGGTGTTATAAAAAGCGTCGAGCAGCCTGTGTGCCTTACCTGTCCCTTCTCACTCTTTTGTACTTCCCGATAGGCGCCAAATTGTTTTACTAGAAAACAATTACAAGTTTTTTACCTGGGTTGTTTTACAGTATGGTGGTGTCGATTCGAATTGTTCGCCAACTGGCATGAACTCGAATCTCGTTTGAGTGGGGGAAACGTGTTACCAACGTGAAATAATGTTGGTTAGTTTGACTCGCTGCTACAAAACCAAACATACATAATATTTTTCTGTAAATAATTACTGGACAGTTGTTAATGATGCACACTTTTTTATTTGGCTCAGAACTGTTAATCCTTGTTAACGCTTATACAAAATTTATAATTAATATAATTATTTTAGCCTTGGCAAATAATAGTCGTTCACTCAGCGGATGGCTGGGTTGGCAATACAATGTTTTCTTTCGCCACAAGACGGCGTTGATTATTATTTACACAATAAATTTGCCAAATTGATTCCTTTTAAGTACGACAAAGAAGTTTTAAAACAAGATAATAAATTACAATATATCACTTTATAATCGTGAGCATTAGGTTTACTTTAAATTCAATGTTGTGGTGTTAAAGTGTGTGACGGTGTCATTTGTGTAATACATAGGTTATAATCATTTATTTAGTGTTCATAAATTATGTTTTATTCATCAATCCTTGAAAAAATAATACCTTCAGTGATAGTGAGAGTTCACAGTTTAGTGAGAAATTTGAAAGAGAATTTATTTTAAAGAAGTTCAATTAATTCAGCAATACTTATCGTCAGTTGATAGGAAGTGTTTTGTCAATAGTTAATGTAGGTTGATTCGTCGATGTCGATTCTTCTTTCTTCAAATCTTGGGCTTCAGGTATGTCTTGCGTCTTCTTCTTGTTAATTTCCTTATTTTCAATGCATCGGGATTAAATTAAGTTGGTCCTTGGTCTGGGTTGAATGTAACATCCTCTCATCAGTTGGTATGGTCCTTTTCTTCATATAACATGGGCACTTTTAATGTTTTATAATAAAATTTTGGGCCCTTCATGGCATGGCGTCTCTTCATGTAAGCGTCACTATAGATTCTCCCGTTCCTAACTGAAAATTGTCAATATTCTGCTGTTGTCATGGTAACTCAAAAATTCAGATTGGTTAAAATTGGTTTAAGACCATTGTTAGGAGATTTGAATTTTTTATTTAAAATGGTTACAGATCTTTTAAATGCAATTAATCTTCGGTATTCAAATTTTAGTATTAAATATCATCACCACTGTTCGTATTTTGGTTCAAGGATTAATTTGACATCCAATAAGATTGGGTTTACTGATGTATTAACATTTTGACAGTTATGCTGATAATGTTTAATTACACTGTTTTCTTAATTTACCTGATTACTTTAATATTTTTTTCTTAATATGACTGCCTAATTGTCTTTTATCATTTACTTGCATTAGTTTTGTTAATGTTATTGTTTAATTCTCAAAATTGAAGTTTTTGTATTTTTACAGTTAGGCATTTGCCTAGGCCTAAACAGCAATTGGCTATTTTTCTTAAATTACAGAGATTGCATTTTATTTTCCCCTTGTATGGGTTCTGATTGATTTAATACATGATTTGTTCCTTTGTTCTATGGTTTTATGTCTGTTCTACTGTAATTGTATGTGATTTTATGGTTCCATATTCTAGCTTGTCTATTGTCAGAACTGTTTTAGTATCATTGTATTTGTCTGTATTTATATTGTTTCTTGTTTACTGTTTTTGTTTGTTTTTAATTATTATTTCTTATTCTTTATTATTTAACATATAACATTTAATCTTATGGTCTAATAATTCCCACAGGTATAACTCTATTCATTAAACATAATTATTTGCTTGTCATTACTCACAATGTTCATTTTCTTCATCTCTTCATACTCTTTGGTGAGTAATAATTATTACATAGTATAAAAACAAACATATAAACATTAATTAAATATTTGAACATATTGATAATTCCTTATTACTAATTCTATATGACATTAGGTCATTAACATGACACTCTAATAACATTTTTCTATATTTTTTTTTTATTAAAATCTTTTAATGATTATTATTATTAAATGTCTTTCCCCTATCATTTTGGGTTAAGAATATTTGGTTTTATACCTCTGTACATTGGAAATTCTCTATACTGTGTATTATCACACTAATAGTCAATCTTTCTTAAACACATAGGTAATAACATAAATTGCCACTTAGAATACTAATTGTTCAAGATTTAATATATGGTATGTAGTCACTACTACTGCTATCTTAATTCTATTGATTATTTAATCTACTACAATTTAGTTTAGTTTGTCATACACTGGTGTTCACTTATTATTGCTTTTGATTCCCACAGTCCTTTCTGTGTTTAGCAATTATGAGCTTTCATTCACTTTTTATGCACTCTTAACACTTTTTCCACTGATTTATCAGTGTTTATCACTATCAATGTGGTTCTATTTACTTTGGGTATTTTAATACTAACACCTTGCACTCTATATTTGGTTTAAGTGTTACTGGTGGGTATTGCTTACTAAAATTCTCTTTCTCATTTTTTAAAAATGTTCATTATTATTCTAATTACTATCACTCACTCTACTAGGTTTGATTATACAGTTATCAAGTTTGTGTCGTACTAGTTTGATTTGTCATAGTTATCTCTATTCATTTGGGTTAATGTACCCTTCTAAAACTTAAGTCATTAAAATTTTACACTTCTTATTTTACATTGTTTGTCTGTGTTTACAATCATCATCCTTATATACAATTATTATTGATTGGTCTCTTTTCTTGGTCTATCACTGGTGATGTGCACTTTCACTGTCTTTACTTCATTTGTTATAATTCATATATCCCTTCCTTGGTTTTGGGGCTGGTTCTATCTTCTCACTTCCATGTTAATTATTTATACGTTCTTATGTTAGTGTTGGTTGGTTCTACTTATTCACCTACAATGTGTTATCACTTACATATTCTTTCCTTGGTTTTGGGGCTGGTCCTACCTTCTCACTTACCGTCTATTGGGCTATTGTGGTTAAATCGCTAGGTATCATTGTTTTCAACGTTTCGGTCCGTTGCTTGTTACTTTTTTCTTATTAGAGGTTACTTTCATGATCACTTTCATATGTTTGATCGTATTGTTATTTTTTAAGTACCCATTCTTTAATCTCTGACTCATCCCTTTTTATCATAGTGTTAAGTATTTAAATAATTTATTTTTGTCATGTTTCTTCATTATTGTTTGTTGAAGATATGTACCATTACATATTGCCCTGCCACTAAAATTGATTATTTCAGCAAATATCGTTCAGGTTTTTGATTGAAATTATCAATCATTATTTCAATTTATTTTCTTAATCACTGGTTAGTTTTGAGCTATCAATTCTTATAATATTTGAGTGTCAGTATTCTTCTTGATTTTTGTATTATATTTTACTTTAATGTTTTTATCCCTTTGATATCTAATTCCCTAACATTTTTTCCCTAACATTATATTGAATCGGATCGGAGGGGTATTTTTGACTCCATTGCTCCGCCGTCAATTATACATTTGATTGTTGGACTTATCTAAAATTATATAAGTAGTCTTAGTGCGACTATAAAATAAATATCATTTGGAGGATTCTCCACATTATTATCATTTAGTTTATACAATACATTAATTCAAATTATAATCTTTTTCTTTTATTCACACTCTTTAGCTCTTAGTGATGCGATATTATTAGTGGGTATGGTATACATGATCATTTTATTATTTGTTTTGTTTATTTTTTCTTCCTTATTTAACACTAGTTATTTATTAATTGGTTTCAGGATTTTTTTTCTTGTGTTTAATAATACTTTTTCATAGAGGATTGGTTATATGTCCTCTTTCTTCTTAGTGTCTTTGGGTCTACGATCTCATATGTGTTATTTTGATTGTCTTTACTTACTATATAGGGTCCTGTGTAAAGTAGTAATAGCTTCTTGGCTATCCCTTTAATGGTGCTTGGTAATCCTCTGTTTCTAAGTAATATCTGTTTGCTCTTCAATCTGATATTGTATGGGTTTCGGTTGCATTTGCTTATATTTTTGTCTGATCTTGTCCGTCTTCTCTAGTATCTTATGGTGAAATTGCACGTCATCAAACTGATATTCTTCTCCATTGGGAATTTAATTAGAGAAGTAATTTCTCTTGGTGGTGGTCTTTGGAACTGCTAGGATAGGGCTGGTGTAGGGTGAGTAGCTTGGTTCAATTATATCTTCTGCTATTAACCGATTGAACTCTGTTCTCACCGCTTCCTTTAATGAAAATGTGATCGGGTAAGATTTTTGATCAAGTTGACAGGCTCTCGGAATTGAATTTCGCACTGATAATCTCTGACCTTCCCAGGTGTATCAGAAAATACGTGCTTGTAGCGATTATACACTTCTATCAGTTGTTCAGCTTGTTGAACTGTTAATTGTGCGTTCGTTTTCTCTCTCTGGAAAGTTCGGATTTCTTCAATTTTTTCTTGCCATAGTTCTTCATTGTCGGTCTCATAGCAAATTCCATTATTCAGTATCTGTTCTCCAGTATTTTGGTATTTCTGGATGTGATACATTGTTTTATTCAGCTGTATTTCGTCACTATTGGTCAATTCGGTTGTCCATTGTATGTCACCCTTCTTCAAAATTAGCTTGTATTTGCTTAAGTCAATAATGGCTGAGTACTGACGCAGCATATCGCAACCAATTAGCATCTGGAATGGTAATCCGCTGGCTACTAAAAACGTCATTGTTACTGTTTGTCCGTCGCTTGTCAGTTCGAGTTGTACTTGTTTTCGGACGGTTCTATTTTGTCATCCGGTCGCTCCTACAAGGACAATGTTGCTGATGGGTAGCGTAAGTATAATTGTCTTACTTGCTTCTTGGATCTTTTGTAGTTCGATACTGTCGATTAACGAAATATTTGATCCCGTGTCTATCATGATTTGTGTCGGTACTCCGTTAACTTGTGTTGAGATATAAGCAATTTCGCTGTGTTTATTATCAGATTGGTTATTACTTTCCTCGAGTAATTCCTCTACAATATTTTTCAAATAGTTATTTTGCACTATCGTAATTGTGCGTCCGCCATTGGTTTGTGCGACGTTGCGATTTAACCCAATAGACTGGTTCAGTGAGGGTACAAGTAGCTTTTTCACTGCCGCTCCTAGTTTAACGTCATCTCGGACTGTTCGTTACCTGCCCATCTTGTTGACCTGTTGGCTGACTTCCGCTCGTTGACGGTCGGGGTTCAGGCTGGTTGTGATCTTCTTCATTGATGTTCTCACTGATTTTGGTTTATTTAGCATTTTTATTTCTGGTATACTCAAGTGTTTTAGAGACCTTCTTAATTTGTGACACACTGTTTTGTTGTGAGTCACTTCAATTTTGGGTATTTTCCATTTAAAGATAGGTTTGCTGAAGTTTCTGCTCACTGGTTTGTTGTGAGTCCCTTCTATAATTTCTTTTAAAGTCCTCCTATAGTCCCTATAATTCATCATTTCAATCTGGTCAGCAATTGGTAGATTAAACATATTAATTAGCCCATTCTTCATCATCTCCAATTCTTCTTTTGTATTTATTATTCTCTTTTGGTGTAATTTTCCTATTTGCTTGATTTTCTGAATTACCTGGTTCTTTATCACTTTGGTGTTGACTTCTATCTGCTTACTATCCCTTTTGTTTCTGTTATTGTTATTCTTAGGTAGCGCTGTATTTGTGTCCTCTTTATTTTCTGTTTCCTTGTCACTATCTTCTATTTCCTGCCTGACTCGTTCCTTGTTTTCCCATTTTCTGTTTATTTCGGCCATTTGCTGGCTGAGTTTTTGGTTATCATCTTTTAATGACTCTATATTCTGGTTAATTTTATTTAATTCTTCTTTGATATCTTCCTTTAATGACGTTATATTTTTGTTCATTCCCATGATTGCCCTCATCATCTCTTGGAATCTCTCGTCCTCAGTCTGTGTTGCTTTTCTGGCTGCACGGGTTTGACTGGCTCCATGGGAGGTAACATTAGTTCGGCGTCCTCGACCGAAGTCACTTCCTTCTCTTCCACTCTAACTTCTTTTTCGGCCTCCTTCGTCCACCTCAGTGATGATGCCCTCTTCATCTTGTTTGTCTTCTGTCGTACTTGCCGCTAGATGTTAATTTTTCTCGTCAATCTAGCCTCACTAGTTGGTGCGCCACTTTGTATGAAAACGAAGTGTGTCGTTTTATAATTTTGTAGTTAAACTGTTTTAATATTGATTTTTAGTGTTTAAATTTTTGCGAACGTTATGAAATCTCGTTCGGTGTTATAAAAAGCGTCGAGCAGCCTGTGTGCCTTACCTGTCCCTTCTCACTCTTTTGTACTTCCCGATAGGCGCCAAATTGTTTTACTAGAAAACAATTACAAGTTTTTTACCTGGGTTGTTTTACAGTATGGTGGTGTCGATTCGAATTGTTCGCCAACTGGCATGAACTCGAATCTCGTTTGAGTGGGGGAAACGTGTTACCAACGTGAAATAATGTTGGTTAGTTTGACTCGCTGCTACAAAACCAAACATACATAATATTTTTCTGTAAATAATTACTGGACAGTTGTTAATGATGCACACTTTTTTATTTGGCTCAGAACTGTTAATCCTTGTTAACGCTTATACAAAATTTATAATTAATATAATTATTTTAGCCTTGGCAAATAATAGTCGTTCACTCAGCGGATGGCTGGGTTGGCAATACAATGTTTTCTTTCGCCACAAGACGGCGTTGATTATTATTTACACAATAAATTTGCCAAATTGATTCCTTTTAAGTACGACAAAGAAGTTTTAAAACAAGATAATAAATTACAATATATCACTTTATAATCGTGAGCATTAGGTTTACTTTAAATTCAATGTTGTGGTGTTAAAGTGTGTGACGGTGTCATTTGTGTAATACATAGGTTATAATCATTTATTTAGTGTTCATAAATTATGTTTTATTCATCAATCCTTGAAAAAATAATACCTTCAGTGATAGTGAGAGTTCACAGTTTAGTGAGAAATTTGAAAGAGAATTTATTTTAAAGAAGTTCAATTAATTCAGCAATACTTATCGTCAGTTGATAGGAAGTGTTTTGTCAATAGTTAATGTAGGTTGATTCGTCGATGTCGATTCTTCTTTCTTCAAATCTTGGGCTTCAGGTATGTCTTGCGTCTTCTTCTTGTTAATTTCCTTATTTTCAATGCATCGGGATTAAATTAAGTTGGTCCTTGGTCTGGGTTGAATGTAACATCCTCTCATCAGTTGGTATGGTCCTTTTCTTCATATAACATGGGCACTTTTAATGTTTTATAATAAAATTTTGGGCCCTTCATGGCATGGCGTCTCTTCATGTAAGCGTCACTATAGATTCTCCCGTTCCTAACTGAAAATTGTCAATATTCTGCTGTTGTCATGGTAACTCAAAAATTCAGATTGGTTAAAATTGGTTTAAGACCATTGTTAGGAGATTTGAATTTTTTATTTAAAATGGTTACAGATCTTTTAAATGCAATTAATCTTCGGTATTCAAATTTTAGTATTAAATATCATCACCACTGTTCGTATTTTGGTTCAAGGATTAATTTGACATCCAATAAGATTGGGTTTACTGATGTATTAACATTTTGACAGTTATGCTGATAATGTTTAATTACACTGTTTTCTTAATTTACCTGATTACTTTAATATTTTTTTCTTAATATGACTGCCTAATTGTCTTTTATCATTTACTTGCATTAGTTTTGTTAATGTTATTGTTTAATTCTCAAAATTGAAGTTTTTGTATTTTTACAGTTAGGCATTTGCCTAGGCCTAAACAGCAATTGGCTATTTTTCTTAAATTACAGAGATTGCATTTTATTTTCCCCTTGTATGGGTTCTGATTGATTTAATACATGATTTGTTCCTTTGTTCTATGGTTTTATGTCTGTTCTACTGTAATTGTATGTGATTTTATGGTTCCATATTCTAGCTTGTCTATTGTCAGAACTGTTTTAGTATCATTGTATTTGTCTGTATTTATATTGTTTCTTGTTTACTGTTTTTGTTTGTTTTTAATTATTATTTCTTATTCTTTATTATTTAACATATAACATTTAATCTTATGGTCTAATAATTCCCACAGGTATAACTCTATTCATTAAACATAATTATTTGCTTGTCATTACTCACAATGTTCATTTTCTTCATCTCTTCATACTCTTTGGTGAGTAATAATTATTACATAGTATAAAAACAAACATATAAACATTAATTAAATATTTGAACATATTGATAATTCCTTATTACTAATTCTATATGACATTAGGTCATTAACATGACACTCTAATAACATTTTTCTATATTTTTTTTTTATTAAAATCTTTTAATGATTATTATTATTAAATGTCTTTCCCCTATCATTTTGGGTTAAGAATATTTGGTTTTATACCTCTGTACATTGGAAATTCTCTATACTGTGTATTATCACACTAATAGTCAATCTTTCTTAAACACATAGGTAATAACATAAATTGCCACTTAGAATACTAATTGTTCAAGATTTAATATATGGTATGTAGTCACTACTACTGCTATCTTAATTCTATTGATTATTTAATCTACTACAATTTAGTTTAGTTTGTCATACACTGGTGTTCACTTATTATTGCTTTTGATTCCCACAGTCCTTTCTGTGTTTAGCAATTATGAGCTTTCATTCACTTTTTATGCACTCTTAACACTTTTTCCACTGATTTATCAGTGTTTATCACTATCAATGTGGTTCTATTTACTTTGGGTATTTTAATACTAACACCTTGCACTCTATATTTGGTTTAAGTGTTACTGGTGGGTATTGCTTACTAAAATTCTCTTTCTCATTTTTTAAAAATGTTCATTATTATTCTAATTACTATCACTCACTCTACTAGGTTTGATTATACAGTTATCAAGTTTGTGTCGTACTAGTTTGATTTGTCATAGTTATCTCTATTCATTTGGGTTAATGTACCCTTCTAAAACTTAAGTCATTAAAATTTTACACTTCTTATTTTACATTGTTTGTCTGTGTTTACAATCATCATCCTTATATACAATTATTATTGATTGGTCTCTTTTCTTGGTCTATCACTGGTGATGTGCACTTTCACTGTCTTTACTTCATTTGTTATAATTCATATATCCCTTCCTTGGTTTTGGGGCTGGTTCTATCTTCTCACTTCCATGTTAATTATTTATAAGTTCTTATGTTAGTGTTGGTTGGTTCTACTTATTCACCTACAATGTGTTATCACTTACATATTCTTTCCTTGGTTTTGGGGCTGGTCCTACCTTCTCACTTACCGTCTATTGGGCTATTGTGGTTAAATCGCTAGGTATCATTGTTTTCAACGTTTCGGTCCGTTGCTTGTTACTTTTTTCTTATTAGAGGTTACTTTCATGATCACTTTCATATGTTTGATCGTATTGTTATTTTTTAAGTACCCATTCTTTAATCTCTGACTCATCCCTTTTTATCATAGTGTTAAGTATTTAAATAATTTATTTTTGTCATGTTTCTTCATTATTGTTTGTTGAAGATATGTACCATTACATATTGCCCTGCCACTAAAATTGATTATTTCAGCAAATATCGTTCAGGTTTTTGATTGAAATTATCAATCATTATTTCAATTTATTTTCTTAATCACTGGTTAGTTTTGAGCTATCAATTCTTATAATATTTGAGTGTCAGTATTCTTCTTGATTTTTGTATTATATTTTACTTTAATGTTTTTATCCCTTTGATATCTAATTCCCTAACATTTTTTCCCTAACATTATATTGAATCGGATCGGAGGGGTATTTTTGACTCCATTGCTCCGCCGTCAATTATACATTTGATTGTTGGACTTATCTAAAATTATATAAGTAGTCTTAGTGCGACTATAAAATAAATATCATTTGGAGGATTCTCCACATTATTATCATTTAGTTTATACAATACATTAATTCAAATTATAATCTTTTTCTTTTATTCACACTCTTTAGCTCTTAGTGATGCGATATTATTAGTGGGTATGGTATACATGATCATTTTATTATTTGTTTTGTTTATTTTTTCTTCCTTATTTAACACTAGTTATTTATTAATTGGTTTCAGGATTTTTTTTCTTGTGTTTAATAATACTTTTTCATAGAGGATTGGTTATATGTCCTCTTTCTTCTTAGTGTCTTTGGGTCTACGATCTCATATGTGTTATTTTGATTGTCTTTACTTACTATATAGGGTCCTGTGTAAAGTAGTAATAGCTTCTTGGCTATCCCTTTAATGGTGCTTGGTAATCCTCTGTTTCTAAGTAATATCTGTTTGCTCTTCAATCTGATATTGTATGGGTTTCGGTTGCATTTGCTTATATTTTTGTCTGATCTTGTCCGTCTTCTCTAGTATCTTATGGTGAAATTGCACGTCATCGAACTGATATTCTTCTCCATTGGGAATTGAATTAGAGAAGTAATTTCTCTTGGTGGTGGTCTTTGGAACTGCAAGGATAGGGCTGGTGTAGGGTGAGTAGCTTGGTTCAATTATATCTTCTGCTATTAACCGATTGATCTCTGTTCTCACCGTTTCCTTTAATGAAAATGTGATCGGGTAATATTTTTTTATCAAGTTGACAGGCTCTCGGAATTGAATTTCGCACTGATAATCTCTGACCTTCCCAGGTGTATCTGAAAATACGTGCTTGTAGCGATTATACACTTCTATCAGTTGTTCAGCTTGTTGAACTGTTAATTGTGCGTTCGTTTTCTCTCTCTGGAAAGTTCGGATTTCTTCGATTTTTTCTTGCCATAGTTCTTCATTGTCGGTCTCATCGCAAATTCTATTATTCATTATTCAGTATCTGTTCTCCAGTATTTTGGTATTTCTGGATGTGATACATTGTTTTATTCGGCTGTATTTCGTCACTATTGGTCAATTCGGTTGTCCATTGTATGTCATCCTTCTTCAAAATTAGTTTGTATTTGCTTAAGTCAATAATGGCTGAGTACTGGCGCAGCATATCGCAACCAATTAGCATCTGGAATGGTAATCCGCTGGCTACTAAAAACGTCATTGTTACTGTTTGTCCGTCGCTTGTCAGTTCGAGTTGTACTTGTTTTCGGACGGTTCTATTTTGTCATCCGGTCGCTCCTACAAGGACAATGTTGCTGATGGGTAGCGTAAGTATAATTGTCTTACTTGCTTCTTGGATCTTTTGTAGTTCGATACTGTCGATTAACGAAATATTTGATCCCGTGTCTATCTTGATTTGTGTCGGTACTCTGTTAACTTGTGTTGAGATATAACCAATTTCGCTGTGTTTATTATCAGATTGGTTATTACTTTCCTCGAGTAATTCCTCTACAATATTTTTCAAATAGTTATTTCGCACTATCGTAATTGTGCGTCCGCCGTTGGTTTGTGCAACGTTGCGATTTAACCCAATAGACTGGTTCAGTGAGGGTACAAGTAGCTTTTTCACTGCCGCTCCTAGTTTAACGTCATCTCGGACTGTTCGTTACCTGTCCATCTTGTTGACCTGTTGGCTGACTTCCGCTCGTTGACGGTCGGGGTTCAGGCTGGTTGTGATCTTCTTCATTGATGTTCTCACTGATTTTGGTTTATTTAGCATTTTTATTTCTGGTATACTCAAGTGTTTTAGAGACCTTCTGAATTTGTGACACACTGTTTTGTTGTGAGTCACTTCAATTTTGGGTATTTTCCATTTAAAGATAGGTTTGCTGAAGTTTCTGCTCACTGGTTTGTTGTGAGTCCCTTCTATAATTTCTTTTAAAGTCCTCCTATAGTCCCTATAATTCATCATTTCAGTCTGGTCAGCAATTGGTAGATTAAACACATTAATTAGCCCATTCTTCATTATCTCCAATTCTTCTTTTGTATTTATTATTCTCTTTTGGTGTAATTTTCCTATTTGCTTGATTTTCTGAATTACCTGGTTCTTTATCACTTTGGTGTTGACTTCTATCTGCTTACTATCCCTTTTGTTTCTGTTATTGTTATTCTCAGGTAGCGCTGTATTTGTGTCCTCTTTATTTTCTGTTTCCTTGTCACTATCTTCTATTTCCTGCCTGACTCGTTCCTTGTTTTCCCATTTTCTGTTTATTTCGGCCATTTGCTGGCTGAGTTTTTGGTTATCATCTTTTAATGACTCTATATTCTGGTTAATTTTATTTAATTCCCCTTTGATATCTTCCTTTAATGACGTTATATTTTTGTTCATTCCCATGATTGCCCTCATCATCTCTTGGAATCTCTCGTCCTCAGTCTGTGTTGCTTTTCTGGCTGCACGGGTTTGACTGGCTCCATGTGAGGTAACATTAGTTCGGCGTCCTCGACCGAAGTCACTTCCTTCTCTTCCACTCTAACTTCTTTTTCGGCCTCCTTCGTCCGCCTCAGTGATGATGCCCTCTTCATCTTGTTTGTCTTCTGTCGTACTTGCCGCTAGATGTTAATTTTTCTCGTCAATCTAGCCTCACTAGTTGGTGCGCTACTTTGTATGAAAACAAAGTGTGTCGTTTTATAATTTTGTAGTTAAACTGTTTTAATATTGATTTTTAGTGTTTAAAGTTTTGCGAACGTTATGAAATCTCGTTCAGTGTTATAAAAAGCGTCGAGCAGCCTGTGTGCCTTACCTGTCCTTTCTCACTCTTTTGTACTTCCCGATAGGCGCCAAATTGTTTTACTAGAAAACAATTACAAGTTTTTTACCTGAGTTGTTTCAGAGTATGGTGGTGTCGATTCGAATTGTTCGCCAACTGGCATGAACTCGAATCTGGTTTGAGTGGGGGAAACGTGTTACCAACGTGAAGTAATGTTGGTTAGTTTGACTCGCTGCTACAAAACCAAACATACATAATATTTTTCTGTAAATAATTACTGGACAGTTGTTAATGATGCACACTTTTTTATTTGGCTCAGAACTGTTAATCCTTGTTAACGCTTATACAAAATTTATAATTAATATAATTATTTTAGCCTCGGCAAATAATAGTCGTTCACTTAGTGGATGGCTGGGTTGGCAATACAATGTTTTCTTTCGCCACAAGACGGCGTTGATTATTATTTACACAATAAATTTGCCAAATTGATTCCTTTTAAGTACGACAAAGAAGTTTTAAAACAAGATAATAAATTACAATATATCACTTTATAATCGTGAGCATTAGGTTTACTTTAAATTCAATGTTGTGGTGTTAAAGTGTGTGACGGTGTCATTTGTGTAATACATAGGTTATAATCATTTATTTAGTGTTCATAAATTATGTTTTATTCATCAATCCTTGAAAAAATAATACCTTCAGTGATAGTGAGAGTTCACAGTTTAGTGAGAAATTTGAAAGAGAATTTATTTTAAAGAAGTTCAATTAATTCAGCAATACTTATCGTCAGTTGATAGGAAGTGTTTTGTCAATAGTTAATGTAGGTTGATTCGTCGATGTCGATTCTTCTTTCTTCAAATCTTGGGCTTCAGGTATGTCTTGCATCTTCTTCTTGTTAATTTCCTTATTTTCAATGCATCGGGATTAAATTAAGTTGGTCCTTGGTCTGGGTTGAATGTAACATCCTCTCATCAGTTGGTATGGTCCTTTTCTTCATATAACATGGGCACTTTTAATGTTTTATAATAAAATTTTGGGCCCTTCATGGCATGGCGTCTCTTCATGTAAGCGTCACTATAGATTCTCCCGTTCCTAACTGAAAATTGTCAATATTCTGCTGTTGTCATGGTAACTCAAAAATTCAGATTGGTTAAAATTGGTTTAAGACCATTGTTAGGAGATTTGAATTTTTTATTTAAAATGGTTACAGATCTTTTAAATGCAATTAATCTTCGGTATTCAAATTTTAGTATTAAATATCATCACCACTGTTCGTATTTTGGTTCAAGGATTAATTTGACATCCAATAAGATTGGGTTTACTGATGTATTAACATTTTGACAGTTATGTTGATATTGTTTAATTACACTGTTTTCTTAATTTACCTGATTACTTTAATATTTTTTTCTTAATATGACTGCCTAATTGTCTTTTATCTTTTAATATTTTAATATTTTTTTTAAATGTTCATTATTATTCTAATTACTATCTCTCACTCTACTAGGTTTGATTATACAGTTATCAAGTTTGTGTCGTACTAGTTTGATTTGTCATAGTTATCTCTATTCATTTGGGTTAATGTACCCTTCTAAAACTTAAGTCATTAAAATTTTACACTTCTTATTTCACATTGTTTGCCTGTGTTTACAATCATCATCCTTATATACAATTATTATTGATTGGTCTCTTTTCTTGGTCTATCACTGGTGATGTGCACTTTCACTGTCTTTACTTCATTTGTTATAATTCATATATCCCTTCCTTGGTTTTGGGGCTGGTTCTATCTTCTCACTTCCATGTTAATTATTTATACGTCCTTATGTTAGTGTTGGCTGGTTCTACTTATTCACCTACAATGTGTTATCACTTATATATTCTTTCCTTGGTTTTGGGGCTGGTCCTACCTTCTCACTTACCTTCTATTGGGCTATTGTGGTTAAATGGCTAGGTATCATTGTTTTCAACGTTTCAGTCTGTTGCTTGTTACTTTTTTCTTATTAGAGGTTACTTTCATGATTACTTTCATATGTTTGATCGTATTATTATTTTTTAATTACCCATTCTTTAATCTCTGACTCATCCCTTTTTATCATAGTGTTAATTATTTAAATAATTTATTTTTGTCATGTTTCTTCATTATTGTTTGTTGAAGATATGTACCATTAAAAAAATTGTATAATTAGTTACAACATGGAAGTCATGTATAGTTCTCCATACCAATTTTTTAAAATTCCTTTAGGTTTAACCATGACTATTAAAAAAAATAATACACAAAACAACAGAATATAATAACCCGCAAACTGACAGAATGCACTATTTCACATCTGAAAATAAACAACAAAACAAAGCAACCAGCACTCGTAACCCCTTTAATAATTTCTGAAATCACATGTAAAGAGACAAAATATTCCTGCACAATAAAACTGAAACAAAAAATTTTCCAGCCATCAGAATTGAAAAAAGAGCTTAAATTAAAGACAAAAGTCTACAGAATGTCAATAAATACAAAAACTAAAATTTCAGTTTTTTGACCAAAATTGATTACTGACCCCTTAATGATAACTCATGCATTGTCAGATTTACTGAAAACTGGAGTGCAATGTGTAATAGTCAACTGGCAAAAATGACAAGAGGATCTGAGGGCACTGTTAGATAAGTTTTGCCAACTGTATTTTTAGGAAAACGTTTATTTTCAGTTTAAGGAAAGACAAAACTTAATGTCAGGAAAAATTTTGTCCAGAACTGGAATTTTGCTTGAATAAACTGACTAAACTTTGTAAACTAATTAGTGACTTTTCTATTTTAGATTACTATTTCTACATGTAGGTTTTGTACATAATAAAGATATCGGTATGGAGAACCATACATGACTTCCATATTCTAAGATTTATATTTAAATTCATTTTCAGCCAAACAGCCAGGGAAGGAATTTTAACAAAAAAATACTTCTTTGTTGCCAATAACGTAGTACACATATAAAAAAAAATTATCCCCTCCCCCTTCAACTATAATTTTGATTTATAGAAAATTACCCCCAGCCCGTTCAACTAGCCTCTTCATTTATAGATATTTCATCTACGTTTCTACAGTGGATTATTAAGATCTTATCAGGATACTTTATCAAAATTAAGTACTTTACTCATGTTACAACAAAAAATGTTTCAAGTAAACTGCCCTTTCCCCGTAACCGATCTTCACCAAAATTAACAGACATTGAGTTCTCTATAGCTCAGGCATATATGTAAAAAGTTATTTGATTCTGTTTGAATTTACGGCAGTTATGGTTCGTCATATAAAAAATTACACATGTTAAAACATAAAACATGAGATTTATAAAACATATCTAAGATTTATATTTAAAATCATTTTTGAAATAAAATATTTTCATAGAACCTACTAACGCTGGGGAAATCTGAGGAGCCAATCAGAGTTGGGCCTACCTGTCACTCTGCTGAATTTGGTGGAAAGCCCTGTCACTGTCGTCAAGTCCCCACCTCAATGAAGAACCCATTGTTTTAAAAAATATATTTAAATTTTGAAAACTGAAAATTCTTTTCTTGTAAATATTTATATTTTATAATCAAAATGACTTTATTTTTGTTACCTGGCAACAAAATTATTTTATTTTCAACAATTACCATTGTTTCAAAAAGTTTAAATAAATTTTCAAGTACTTTACTCTTGTTAAAACGTAAAAGGTTGCAGGTAAACTACCCCTTCCCCATAACCGATCTTCACCAAAATCGAAAATCCTTGAGACCTCTACAATTCAGGGATGTATGCAAAACATTATTTGATTCTGTTTGAATTTGCGGCAGTTATCGTTTGCCATAGAAAAAAAAAGTTGCAGGTAAACTACCCCTTCCCCTCAACCGATCTTCACCAAAAACAATAGGTCTTGAGTACTCTACAAATCAGGGCTGCATGCAGAAAATTATATGATTCTGTTTGAACTTGCG
Organism: Magicicada septendecula; assembly: GCA_034769895.1. NCBI lineage: Eukaryota > Metazoa > Arthropoda > Insecta > Hemiptera > Cicadidae > Magicicada > Magicicada septendecula. Next base: position 130,794,448 of record CM068373.1, read on the forward strand.
GCTGTTATCGTTTGCCATAGAAAATACCCTTGTTAAAAAAAAGTTGTAGGTAAACTATCCCTTTCCCTTAACCGATCTTCACCAAAAACAATAGGTCTTGAGAACTCTACAATTTACGGCTGTATGCAAATAATCTTTTGATTCTGTTTGACTTTGCGGCTGTTATCGTTTGCCATAGGAAATACCCTTGTTAAAACATAAAACGTTACTGGTAAACTACCCCTTTCCCTTAACCGATCTTCACCAAAAACAATAGGTCTTGAGAACTCTACAATTCAGGGCTGTATGCGAAAAATCATTGGATTCTGTTTGAATTTGCGGCTGTTATCGTTTGCCAAAAAAAAAATTCCCTTGATAAAAAAAAACCGTTGCAGGTAAACTACCCCTTTCCCTCAACCGATCTTCACCAAAAACAACAGGTCGCGAGTACTCTACAAATCAGGGCTGTATGCAAAAAATTATTTGATTCTGTTTGAATTTGCGGCAGTTATCGTTTGCCATAGAAAAAAATCTACAGACAGACACACACACAGACACTTTTCGGAAAACGACTTTTTTTCATGTTTTGAGTGTAGTAGAATCAGAATCTGCAATAATCTCGAACAATATTTTTTTTGCCATCACCATACTTCCATTCCTTAAGGAATATGGAAGTAAAATAACTTGTTGTCATGGTTACAAAAGACAGCACAAGTGTAGCAGAAATAAAATATCGGTATGGAGAACCATACATGACTTCCATATTCTAAGATTTATATTTAAAATCATTTTCACCCAAACAGCCAGGCTGTGTCTTACCAGCCTTTTTATTGCTGTATTAAATGAACAATATTATATTACATTAAAATGAAAAAATTATAATTTTATTGCCTGGCAACAAAATTATTGTATTTTTAACAATTACCATTGTTTCAAAAAGTTTAAATAAATTTTCAAGTACTTTACTCTTGTTAAAACGTAAAAGGTTGCTGGTAAACTACCCCTTCCCCTTAACCGATCTTCACCAAAATCGAAAGTCACTGTGACCTCTACAATTCAGGGAAGTATGCAAAAAATTATTTGATTCTGTTTGAATTTGCGGCTGTTATCGTTTGCCATAGAAAATACGCTTGATAAAAAAATGTTGCAGGTAAACTACCCCTTACCCTTAACCGATCTTCACCAAAAACAATAAGTCTTGAGTACTCTACAAATCAGGGCTGTATGCAAAACATTATTTGATTCTGTTTGAATTTGCGGCTGTTATCGTTTGCCATAGAAAATACCCTTGTTAAAAAAACGTTGCAGGTAAACTACCCCTTCCCCTTAACTGATCTTCACCAAAATCGAAAGTCATTGAGACCTCTAAAATTCAGGGACGTATGCAAAAAATTATTTGATTCTGTTTGAATTTGCGGCTGTTATCGTTTGCCATAGAAAATACGCTTGATAAAAAAATGTTGCAGGTAAACTACCCCTTCCCCTTAACCGATCTTCACCAAAAACAATAGGTCTTGAGTACTCTACAAATCAGAGCTGTATGCAAAACATTATTTGATTCTGTTTGAATTTGCGGCTGTTATCGTTTACCATAAAAAATACCATTATTAAAAAAACGTTGCAGGTAAACTACCCCTTTCCCTCAACCGATCTTCACCAAAAACAATAGGTCTTGAGAACTCTACAATTTAGGGCTGTATGCAAATAATCTTTTGATTCTGTTTGAATTTGCGGCTGTTATCGTTTGCCATAGGAAATACCCTTGTTAAAACATAAAATGTTACAGGTAAACTACCCCTTTCCCTTAACCGATCTTCACCAAAATCAGCAGATCTTGAGAACTCTACAATTCAGGGCTGTATGCGAAACATTATTTGATTCTGTTTGAATTTGCGGCAGTTATCGTTTGCCATAGAAAAATATCGGTATGGAGAACCATACATGACTTCCATATTCTAAGATTTATATTTAAATATCGGTATGGAGAACCATACATGACTTCCATATTCTAAGATTTATATTTAAAATCATTTTCAGCCAAACATCCAGGCTGTGTCTTACCTGCCTTTTTATTGCTGTATTAAATGAAAAATATTATATTACATTAAAATGAAAAAATTATAATTTTATTGCCTGGCAACAAAATTATTTTATTTTTAACAATTACCATTGTTTCAAAAAGTTTAAATAAATTTTCAAGTACTTTACTCTTGTTAAAACGTAAAAGGTTGCAGGTAAACTACCCCTTCCCCTTAACCGATCTTCACCAAAATCGAAAGCCGTTGAGACCTCTACAATTCAGGGACGTATGCAAAAAATTATTTGATTCTGTTTGAATTTGCGGCTGTTATCGTTTGCCATAGAAAATACGCTTGATAAAAAAACGTTGCAGGTAAACTACCCCTTCCCCTTAACCGATCTTCACCAAAAAAAATAGGTCTTGAGTACTCTACAAATCAGGGCTGTATGCAAAACATTATTTGATTCTGTTTGAATTTGCGGCTGTTATCGTTTGCCATAGAAAATAAAACGTAAAAGGTTGCAGGTAAACTACCCCTTCCCCTTAACCGATCTTCACCAAAAACAATAGGTCTTGAGTACTCTACAAATCAGGACTGTATGCAAAACATTATTTGATTCTGTTTGAATTTGCGGCTGTTATCGTTTGCCATATAAAATACCCTTGTTAAAAAAACGTTGCAGGTAAACTACCCCTTTCCCTCAACCGATCTTCACCAAAAACAATAGGTCTTGAGAAATCTACAATTCAGGGCTGTATGCGAAACATTATTTGATTCTGTTTGAATTTGCGGCTGTTATCGTTTGCCAAAAAAAAAAAAAAATTTCCCTTGATAAAAAAAACCGTTGCAGGTAAACTACCCCTTCCCCTCAACCGATCTTCACCAAAAACAATAGGTCGCGAGTACTCTACAAATCAGAGCTGTATGCAAAAAATTATTTGATTCTGTTTGAATTTGCGGCAGTTGTCGTTTGCCATAGAAAATACGCATGATAAAAAACGTTGCTAGTAAACTACCCCTTCCCCTCAACCGATCTTCACCAAAAACAATAGGTCTTGAGTACTCTACAAATCAGGGCTGTATGCAGAAAATTATTTGATTCTGTTTGAATTTGCGGCTGTTATCGTTTGCCATAGAAAATACCCTTGTTAAAAAAACGTTGTAGGTAAACTACCCCTTTCCCTTAACCGATATTCACCAAAAACAAAAGGTACTGAGAACTCTACAATTTACGGCTGTATGCAAATAATCTTTTCATTCTGTTTGAATTTGCGGCTGTTATCGTTTGCCATAGGAAATACCCTTGTTAAAACATAAAACGTTACAGGTAAACTACCCCTTTCCCTTAACCGATCTTCACCAAAAACAATAGGTCTTGAGAACTCTACAATTCAGGGCTGTATGCGAAACATTATTTGATTCTGTTTTTGAATTTGCGGCTGTTATCGTTTGCCAAACAAACAAAATTTCCCTTGCTAAAAAAAAACCGTTGCAGGTAAACTACCCCTTTCCCTCAACCGATCTTCACCAAAAACAAAAGGTCTTGAGAACTCTACAATTCAGGGCTGTATGCGAAACATTATTTGATTCTGTTTGAATTTGCGGCTGTTATCGTTTGCCAAACAAACAAAATTTCCCTTGCTAAAAAAAAACCGTTGCAGGTAAACTACCCCTTTCCCTCAACCGATCTTCACCAAAAACAATAGGTCGCGAGAACTCTGCAAAACCGTGCTGTATGCAAAAAATTATTTGATTCTGTTTGAATTTGCGGCAGTTATCGTTTGCCATAGAAAAAAAATCTACAGACAGACAGACAGACACACAGACACTTTTCGGAAAACCACTTTTTTTCATGTTTTGAGTGTAGTAGAATCAGAATCTGCAATAATCTCGAACACGATTTTTTTTACCATCACCATACTTCCATTCCTTAAGGAATATGGAAGTAAAATCATTTTCACCCAAACAGCCAGGCTGTGTCTTACCTGCCTTTTTATTGCTGTATTAAATGAACAATATTATATTACATTAAAATGAAAAAATTATAATTTTATTGCCTGGCAACAAAATTATTGTATTTTTAACAATTACCATTGTTTCAAAAAGTTTAAATAAATTTTCAAGTACTTTACTCTTGTTAAAACGTAAAAGGTTGCAGGTAAACTACCCCTTCCCCTCAACCGATCTTCACCAAAAACAATAGGTCTTGAGTACTCTACAAATCAGAGCTGCATGCAGAAAATTATATGATTCTGTTTGAACTTGCGGCTGTTATCGTTTGCCATAGAAAATACGCTTGATAAAAAAACGTTGCAGGTAAACTACCCCTTCCCCTTAACCGATCTTCACCAAAAACAAAAGGTCTTGAGTACTCTACAAATCAGAGCTGTATGCAAAACATTGTTTGATTCTGTTTGAATTTGCGGCTGTTATCGTTTACCATAGAAAATACCCTTGTTAAAAAAACGTTGCAGGTAAACTACCCCTTTCCCTCAACCGATCTTCACCAAAAACAATAGGTCTTGAGAACTCTACAATTTAGGGCTGTATGCAAATAATCTTTTGATTCTGTTTGAATTTGCGGCTGTTATCGTTTACCATAGGAAATACCCTTGTTAAAACATAAAACGTTACAGGTAAACTACCCCTTTCCCTTAACCGATCTTCACCAAAATCAGCAGATCTTGAGAACTCTACAATTCAGGGCTGTATGCGAAACATTATTTGGTTCTGTTTGAATTTGCGGCTGTTATCGTTTGCCAAACAAACAAAATTACCCTTGCTAAAAAAAAACCGTTGCAGGTAAACTACCCCTTTCCCTCAACCGATCTTCACCAAAAACAACAGGTCGCGAGTACTCCGCAAATCAGGACTGTATGCAAAAAATTATTTGATTCTGTTTGAATTTGCGGCTGTTATCGTTTGCCATAGAAAATACGCTTGATAAAAAAACGTTGCAGGTAAACTACCCCTTCCCCTTAACCGATCTTCACCAAAAACAATAGGTCTTGAGTACTCTACAAATCAGAGCTGTATGCAAAACATTATTTGATTCTGTTTGAATTTGCGGCTGTTATCGTTTACCATAAAAAATACCCTTATTAAAAAAACGTTGCAGGTAAACTACCCCTTTCCCTCAACCGATCTTCACCAAAAACAATAGGTCTTGAGAACTCTGCAATTTAGAGCTGTATGCAAATAATCTTTTGATTCTGTTTGAATTTGCGGCTGTTATCGTTTGCCATAGGAAATACCCTTGTTAAAACATAAAATGTTACAGGTAAACTACCCCTTTCCCTTAACCGATCTTCACCAAAATCAGCAGATCTTGAGAACTCTACAATTCAGGGCTGTATGCGAAACATTATTTGGTTCTGTTTGAATTTGCGGCTGTTATCGTTTGCCAAACAAACAAAATTACCCTTGCTAAAAAAAAACCGTTGCAGGTAAACTACCCCTTTCCCTCAACCGATCTTCACCAAAAACAACAGGTCGCGAGTACTCCGCAAATCAGGACTGTATGCAAAAAATTATTTGATTCTGTTTGAATTTGCGGCAGTTATCGTTTGCCATAGAAAAATATCGGTATGGAGAACCATACATGACTTCCATATTCTAAGATTTATATTTAAAATCATTTTCACCCAAACAGCCAGCCTGTGTCTTACCTGCCTTTTTATTGCTGTATTAAATGAACAATATTATATTACATTAAAATGAAAAAATTATAATTTTATTGCCTGGCAACAAAATTATTGTATTTTTAACAATTACCATTGTTTCAAAAAGTTTAAATAAATTTTCAAGTACTTTACTCTTGTTAAAACGTAAAAGGTTGCAGGTAAACTACCCCTTCCCCTCAACCGATCTTCACCAAAAACAATAGGTCTTGAGTACTCTACAAATCAGGGCTGCATGCAGAAAATTATATGATTCTGTTTGAACTTGCGGCTGTTATCGTTTGCCATAGAAAATACGCTTGATAAAAAAACGTTGCTGGTAAACTACCCCTTCCCCTTAACCGATCTTCACCAAAAACAAAAGGTCTTGAGTACTCTACAAATCAGAACTGTATGCAAAACATTGTTTGATTCTGTTTGAATTTGCGGCTGTTATCGTTTACCATAGAAAATACCCTTGTTAAAAAAACGTTGCAGGTAAACTACCCCTTTACCTCAACCGATCTTCACCAAAAACAATAGGTCTTGAGAACTCTACAACTTAGGGCTGTATGCAAATAATCTTTTGATTCTGTTTGAATTTGCGGCTGTTATCGTTTGCCATAGGAAATACCCTTGTTAAAACATAAAACGTTACAGGTAAACTACCCCTTTCCCTTAACCGATCTTCACCAAAATCAGCAGATCTTGAGAACTCTACAATTCAAGGCTGTATGCGAAACATTATTTGGTTCTGTTTGAATTTGCGGCTGTTATCGTTTGCCAAACAAACAAAATTACCCTTGCTAAAAAAAAACCGTTGCAGGTAAACTACCCCTTTCCCTCAACCGATCTTCACCAAAAACAATAGGTCGCGAGTACTCCGCAAATCAGGGCTGCATGCAAAAAATTATTTGATTCTGTTTGAATTTGCGGCAGTTATCGTTTGCCATAGAAAAAAAATCTACAGACAGACAGATAGACACACAGACAGACACACACACAGACACTTTTCGGAAAACGACTTTTTTTCATGTTTTGAGTGTAGTAGAATCAGAATCTCCAATAATCTCGAACACGATTTTTTTTGCCATCACCATACTTCCATTCCTTAAGGAATATGGAAGAAAATAAACTACCCCTTCCCCTTAACCGATCTTCACCAAAATCGAAAGTCATTGAGACCTCTACAATTCAGGGACGTATGCAAAAAATTATTTGATTCTGTTTGAATTTGCAGCTGTTATCGTTTGCCATAGAAAATACCCTTGTTAAAAAAACGTTGCTGGTAAACTACCCCTTTCCCTCAACCGATCTTCACCAAAAACAAAAGGTCTTGAGAACTATACAATTTAGGGCCGTATGCAAATAATGTTTTGATTCTGTTTGAATTTGCGGCTGTTATCGTTTGCCATAGAAAATACGCTTGATAAAAAAACGTTGCAGGTAAACTACCCCTTCCCCTTAACCGATCTTCTCCAAAAACAATAGGTCTTGAGTACTCTACAAATCAGGACAGTATGCACAACATTATTTGATTCTGTTTGAATTTGCGGCTGTTATCGTTTGCCATAGAAAATACCCTTGTTAAAAAAACGTTGCAGGTAAACTACCCCTTTCCCTCAACCGATCTTCACCAAAAACAATAGGTCTTGAGAACTCTACAATTTAGGTCTGTATGCAAATAATCTTTTGATTCTGTTTGAATTTGCGGCTGTTATCGTTTGCCATAGGAAATACCCTTGTTAAAACATAAAACGTTACAGGTAAACTACCCCTTTCCCTTAACCGATCTTCACCAAAAACAATACGTCTTGAGTACTCTACAAATCAGGGCTGTATGCAAAACATTATTTGATTCTGTTTGAATTTGCGGCTGTTATCGTTTGCCATAGAAAATACCCTTTTAAAAAAAACGTTGCAGGTAAACTACCCCTTTCCCTCAACCGAACTTCACCAAAAACAAGAGGTCTTGAGAACTCTACAATTTAGTGCTGTATGCAAATAATCTTTTGATTCTGTTTGAATTTGCGGCTGTTATCGTTTGCCATAGGAAATACCCTTGTTAAAACATAAAACGTTACAGGTAAACTACCCCTTTCCCTTAACCGATCTTCACCAAAACAACAGATCTTGATAACTCTACAATTCAGGGCTGTATGCGAAACATTATTTGATTCTGTTTGAATTTGCGGCTGTTATCGTTTGCCAAACAAACAAAATTACCCTTGCTAAAAAAAAAACCGTTGCAGGTAAACTACCCCTTTCCCTCAACCGATCTTCACCACAAACAATAGGTCGCGAGTACTCTGCAAATCAGAGCTGCATGCAAAAAATTATTTGATTCTGTTTGAATTTGCGGCAGTTATCGTTTGCCATAGAAAAAAAATCTACAGACAGACAGACACACAGACAGACACACAGACAGACAGACAGACAGACAGACACACAGACACTTTTCGGAAAACGACTTTTTTTCATGTTTTGAGTGTAGTAGAATCAGAATCTGCAATAATCTCGAACACGATTTTTTTTGCCATCACCATACTTCCATTCCTTAAGGAATATGGAAGTAAATATCGGTATGGAGAACCATACATGATTTCCATATTCTAAGATTTATATTTAAAATCATTTTCAGCCAAACAGCCAGGCTGTGTCTTACCTGCCTTTTTATTGCTGTATTAAATGAAAAATATTATATTACATTAAAATGAAAAAATTATAATTTTATTGCCTGGCAAAAAAATTATTTTATTTTTAACAATTACCATTGTTTCAAAAAGTTTAAATAAATTTTCAAGTACTTTACTCTTGTTAAAACGTAAAAGGTTGCAGGTAAACTACCCCTTCCCCTTAACCGATCTTCACCAAAATCGAATGTCATTGAGATCTCTACAATTCAGGGACTATGCAAAAAATTATTTGATTCTGTTTGAATTTGCGGCTGCTATCGTTTGCCATAGAAAATACGCTTGATAAAAAAACGTTGCAGGTAAACTACCCCTTCCCCTTAACCGATCTTCACCAAAAACAATAGGTCTTGAGTACTCTACAAATCAGGGCTGTATGCAAAACATTATTTGATTCTGTTTGAATTTGCGGCTGTTATCGTTTGCCATAGAAAATACCCATGTTAAAAAAACGTTGCAGGTAAACTACCCCTTTCCCTCAACCGATCTTCACCAAAAACAATAGGTCTTGAGAACTCTACAATTTAGAGCTGTATGCAAATAATCTTTTGATTCAGTTTGAATTTGCGGCTGTTATCGTTTGCCATAGGAAATACCCTTGTTAAAACATAAAACGTTACAGGTAAACTACCCCTTTCCCTTAACCGATCTTCACCAAAATCAACAGACCATGAAAACTTTACAATTCAGGGCTGTATGCGAAACATTATTTCATTCTGTATGAATTTGCGGCTGTTATCGTTTGCCAAACAAACAAAATTACCCTTGCTAAAAAAAAACCGTTGCAGGTAAACTACCCCTTTCCCTCAACCGATCTTCACCAAAAACAATAGGTCGCGAGTACTCTGCAAATCAGGGCTGCATGCAAAAAATTATTTGATTCTGTTTGAATTTGCGGCAGTTATCGTTTGCCATAGAAAAAAAATCTACAGACAGACAGACAGACAGACAGACAGACAGACACACAGACACACAGACAGACACACACACAGACACTTTTCGGAAAACGACTTTTTTTCATGTTTTGAGTGTAGTACAATCAGAATCTGCAATAATCTCGAACACGATTTTTTTTGCCATCACCATACTTCCATTCCTTAAGGAATATGGAAGTAAAAAATCTACAGACAGACAGATAGACACACAGACAGACACACACACAGACACTTTTCGGAAAACGACTTTTTTTCATGTTTTGAGTGTAGTAGAATCAGAATCTGCAATAATCTCGAACACGATTTTTTTTGCCATCACCATACTTCCATTCCTTAAGGAATTTGGAAGAAAATAAACTACCCCTTCCCCTTAACCGATCTTCACCAAAATCGAAAGTCATTGAGACCTCTACAATTCAGGGACGTATGCAAAAAATTATTTGATTCTGTTTGAATTTGCGGCTGTTATCGTTTGCCATAGAAAATACGCTTGATAAAAAAACGTTGCAGGTAAACTACCCCTTCCCCTTAACCGATCTTCACCAAAAACAATAGGTCTTCAGTACTCTATAAATCAGGGCTGTATGCACAACATTATTTGATTCTGTTTGAATTTGCGGCTGTTATCGTTTGCCATAGAAAATACGCTTGTTAAAAAAACGTTGCAGGTAAACTACCCCTTTCCCTCAACCGATCTTCACCAAAAACAAAAGGTCTTGAGAACTATACAATTTAGGGCCGTATGCAAATAATCTTTTGATTCTGTTTGAATTTGCGGCTGTTATCGTTTGCCATAAAAAATACGCTTGATAAAAAAACGTTGCAGGTAAACTACCCCTTCCCCTTAACCGATCTTCTCCAAAAACAATAGGTCTTGAGTACTCTACAAGTCAGGACTGTATGCACAACATTATTTGATTCTGTTTGAATTTGCGGCTGTTATCGTTTGCCATAGAAAATACCCTTGTTAAAAAAACGTTGCAGGTAAACTACCCCTTTCCCTCAACCGATCTCCACCAAAAACAACAGGTCTTGAGAACTCTACAATTTAGGGCTGTATGCAAATAATCTTTTGATTCTGTTTGAATTTGCGGCTGTTATCGTTTGCCATAGGAAATACCCTTGTTAAAACATAAAACGTTACAGGTAAACTACCCCTTTCCGTTAACCGATCTTCACCAAAAACAATATGTCTTGAGTACTCTACAAATCAGGGCTGTATGCAAAACATTATTTGATTCTGTTTGAATTTGCGGCTGTTATCGTTTGCCATAGAAAATACCCTTGTTAAAAAAACGTTGCAGGTAAACTACCCCTTTCCCTCAACCGATCTTCACCAAAAACAATAGGTCTTGAGTACTCTACAAATCAGGGCTGCATGCAGAAAATTATATGATTCTGTTTGAACTTGCGGCTGTTATCGTTTGCCATAGAAAATACGCTTGATAAAAAAACGTTGCAGGTAAACTACCCCTTCCCCTTAACCGATCTTCACCAAAAGCAAAACGTCTTGAGTATTCTACAAATCAGAGCTGTATGCAAAACATTGTTTGATTCTGTTTGAATTTGCGGCTGTTATCGTTTACCATAGAAAATACCCTTGTTAAAAAAACGTTGCAGGTAAACTACCCCTTTCCCTCAACCGATCTTCACCAAAAACAAAAGGTCTTGAGAACTCTACAATTTAGGGCTGTATGCAAATAATCTTTTGATTCTGTTTGAATTTGCGGCTGTTATCGTTTGCCATAGGAAATACCCTTGTTAAAACATAAAACGTTACAGGTAAACTACCCCTTTCCCTTAACCGATCTTCACCAAAATCAGCAGATCTTGAGAACTCTACAATTCAGGGCTGTATGCGAAACATTATTTGGTTCTGTTTGAATTTGCGGCTGTTATCGTTTGCCAAACAAACAAAATTACCCTTGCTAAAAAAAAACCGTTGCAGGTAAACTACCCCTTCCCCTTAACCGATCTTCACCAAAATCGAAAGTCGTTGAGACCTCTACAATTCAGGGACGTATGCAAAAAATTATTTGATTCTGTTTGAATTTGCGGCTGTTATCGTTTGCCATAGAAAATACGCTTGATAAAAAAACGTTGCAGGTAAACTACCCCTTCCCCTTAACCGATCTTCACCAAAAACAATAGGTCTTGAGTACTCTACAAATCAGGGCTGTATGCAAAACATTATTTGATTCTGTTTGAATTTGCGGCTGTTATCGTTTGCCATAGAAAATAAAACGTAAAAGGTTGCAGGTAAACTACCCCTTCCCCTTAACCGATCTTCACCAAAAACAATAGGTCTTGAGTACTCTACAAATCAGGACTGTATGCAAAACATTATTTGATTCTGTTTGAATTTGCGGCTGTTATCGTTTGCCATATAAAATACCCTTGTTAAAAAAACGTTGCAGGTAAACTACCCCTTTCCCTCAACCGATCTTCACCAAAAACAATAGGTCTTGAGAAATCTACAATTCAGGGCTGTATGCGAAACATTATTTGATTCTGTTTGAATTTGCGGCTGTTATCGTTTGCCAAAAAAAAAAAAAAATTTCCCTTGATAAAAAAAACCGTTGCAGGTAAACTACCCCTTCCCCTCAACCGATCTTCACCAAAAACAATAGGTCGCGAGTACTCTACAAATCAGAGCTGTATGCAAAAAATTATTTGATTCTGTTTGAATTTGCGGCAGTTGTCGTTTGCCATAGAAAATACGCATGATAAAAAACGTTGCTAGTAAACTACCCCTTCCCCTCAACCGATCTTCACCAAAAACAATAGGTCTTGAGTACTCTACAAATCAGGGCTGTATGCAGAAAATTATTTGATTCTGTTTGAATTTGCGGCTGTTATCGTTTGCCATAGAAAATACCCTTGTTAAAAAAACGTTGTAGGTAAACTACCCCTTTCCCTTAACCGATATTCACCAAAAACAAAAGGTACTGAGAACTCTACAATTTACGGCTGTATGCAAATAATCTTTTCATTCTGTTTGAATTTGCGGCTGTTATCGTTTGCCATAGGAAATACCCTTGTTAAAACATAAAACGTTACAGGTAAACTACCCCTTTCCCTTAACCGATCTTCACCAAAAACAATAGGTCTTGAGAACTCTACAATTCAGGGCTGTATGCGAAACATTATTTGATTCTGTTTTTGAATTTGCGGCTGTTATCGTTTGCCAAACAAACAAAATTTCCCTTGCTAAAAAAAAACCGTTGCAGGTAAACTACCCCTTTCCCTCAACCGATCTTCACCAAAAACAATAGGTCTTGAGAACTCTACAATTCAGGGCTGTATGCGAAACATTATTTGATTCTGTTTGAATTTGCGGCTGTTATCGTTTGCCAAACAAACAAAATTTCCCTTGCTAAAAAAAAACCGTTGCAGGTAAACTACCCCTTTCCCTCAACCGATCTTCACCAAAAACAATAGGTCGCGAGAACTCTGCAAAACCGTGCTGTATGCAAAAAATTATTTGATTCTGTTTGAATTTGCGGCAGTTATCGTTTGCCATAGAAAAAAAATCTACAGACAGACAGACAGACACACAGACACTTTTCGGAAAACCACTTTTTTTCATGTTTTGAGTGTAGTAGAATCAGAATCTGCAATAATCTCGAACACGATTTTTTTTACCATCACCATACTTCCATTCCTTAAGGAATATGGAAGTAAAATCATTTTCACCCAAACAGCCAGGCTGTGTCTTACCTGCCTTTTTATTGCTGTATTAAATGAACAATATTATATTACATTAAAATGAAAAAATTATAATTTTATTGCCTGGCAACAAAATTATTGTATTTTTAACAATTACCATTGTTTCAAAAAGTTTAAATAAATTTTCAAGTACTTTACTCTTGTTAAAACGTAAAAGGTTGCAGGTAAACTACCCCTTCCCCTCAACCGATCTTCACCAAAAACAATAGGTCTTGAGTACTCTACAAATCAGGGGTGCATGCAGAAAATTATATGATTCTGTTTGAACTTGCGGCTGTTATCGTTTGCCATAGAAAATACGCTTGATAAAAAAACGTTGCAGGTAAACTACCCCTTCCCCTTAACCGATCTTCACCAAAAACAAAAGGTCTTGAGTACTCTACAAATCAGAGCTGTATGCAAAACATTGTTTGATTCTGTTTGAATTTGCGGCTGTTATCGTTTACCATAGAAAATACCCTTGTTAAAAAAACGTTGCAGGTAAACTACCCCTTTCCCTCAACCGATCTTCACCAAAAACAATAGGTCTTGAGAACTCTACAATTTAGCGCTGTATGCAAATAATCTTTTGATTCTGTTTGAATTTGCGGCTGTTATCGTTTACCATAGGAAATACCCTTGTTAAAACATAAAACGTTACAGGTAAACTACCCCTTTCCCTTAACCGATCTTCACCAAAATCAGCAGATCTTGAGAACTCTACAATTCAGGGCTGTATGCGAAACATTATTTGGTTCTGTTTGAATTTGCGGCTGTTATCGTTTGCCAAACAAACAAAATTACCCTTGCTAAAAAAAAACCGTTGCAGGTAAACTACCCCTTTCCCTCAACCGATCTTCACCAAAAACAACAGGTCGCGAGTACTCCGCAAATCAGGACTGTATGCAAAAAATTATTTGATTCTGTTTGAATTTGCGGCTGTTATCGTTTGCCATAGAAAATACGCTTGATAAAAAAACGTTGCAGGTAAACTACCCCTTCCCCTTAACCGATCTTCACCAAAAACAATAGGTCTTGAGTACTCTACAAATCAGAGCTGTATGCAAAACATTATTTGATTCTGTTTGAATTTGCGGCTGTTATCGTTTACCATAAAAAATACCCTTATTAAAAAAACGTTGCAGGTAAACTACCCCTTTCCCTCAACCGATCTTCACCAAAAACAATAGGTCTTGAGAACTCTGCAATTTAGGGCTGTATGCAAATAATCTTTTGATTCTGTTTGAATTTGCGGCTGTTATCGTTTGCCATAGGAAATACCCTTGTTAAAACATAAAATGTTACAGGTAAACTACCCCTTTCCCTTAACCGATCTTCACCAAAATCAGCAGATCTTGAGAACTCTACAATTCAGGGCTGTATGCGAAACATTATTTGGTTCTGTTTGAATTTGCGGCTGTTATCGTTTGCCAAACAAACAAAATTACCCTTGCTAAAAAAAAACCGTTGCAGGTAAACTACCCCTTTCCCTCAACCGATCTTCACCAAAAACAACAGGTCGCGAGTACTCCGCAAATCAGGACTGTATGCAAAAAATTATTTGATTCTGTTTGAATTTGCGGCAGTTATCGTTTGCCATAGAAAAATATCGGTATGGAGAACCATACATGACTTCCATATTCTAAGATTTATATTTAAAATCATTTTCACCCAAACAGCCAGCCTGTGTCTTACCTGCCTTTTTATTGCTGTATTAAATGAACAATATTATATTACATTAAAATGAAAAAATTATAATTTTATTGCCTGGCAACAAAATTATTGTATTTTTAACAATTACCATTGTTTCAAAAAGTTTAAATAAATTTTCAAGTACTTTACTCTTGTTAAAACGTAAAAGGTTGCAGGTAAACTACCCCTTCCCCTCAACCGATCTTCACCAAAAACAATAGGTCTTGAGTACTCTACAAATCAGGGCTGCATGCAGAAAATTATATGATTCTGTTTGAACTTGCGGCTGTTATCGTTTGCCATAGAAAATACGCTTGATAAAAAAACGTTGCTGGTAAACTACCCCTTCCCCTTAACCGATCTTCACCAAAAACAAAAGGTCTTGAGTACTCTACAAATCAGAACTGTATGCAAAACATTGTTTGATTCTGTTTGAATTTGCGGCTGTTATCGTTTACCATAGAAAATACCCTTGTTAAAAAAACGTTGCAGGTAAACTACCCCTTTACCTCAACCGATCTTCACCAAAAACAATAGGTCTTGAGAACTCTACAATTTAGGGCTGTATGCAAATAATCTTTTGATTCTGTTTGAATTTGCGGCTGTTATCGTTTGCCATAGGAAATACCCTTGTTAAAACATAAAACGTTACAGGTAAACTACCCCTTTCCCTTAACCGATCTTCACCAAAATCAGCAGATCTTGAGAACTCTACAATTCAGGGCTGTATGCGAAACATTATTTGGTTCTGTTTGAATTTGCGGCTGTTATCGTTTGCCAAACAAACAAAATTACCCTTGCTAAAAAAAAACCGTTGCAGGTAAACTACCCCTTTCCCTCAACCGATCTTCACGAAAAACAATAGGTCGCGAGTACTCCGCAAATCAGGGCTGCATGCAAAAAATTATTTGATTCTGTTTGAATTTGCGGCAGTTATCGTTTGCCATAGAAAAAAAATCTACAGACAGATAGACACACAGACAGACACACACACAGACACTTTTCGGAAAACGACTTTTTTTCATGTTTTGAGTGTAGTAGAATCAGAATCTCCAATAATCTCGAACACGATTTTTTTTGCCATCACCATACTTCCATTCCTTAAGGAATATGGAAGAAAATAAACTACCCCTTCCCCTTAACCGATCTTCACCAAAATCGAAAGTCATTGAGACCTCTACAATTCAGGGACGTATGCAAAAAATTATTTGATTCTGTTTGAATTTGCAGCTGTTATCGTTTGCCATAGAAAATACCCTTGTTAAAAAAACGTTGCTGGTAAACTACCCCTTTCCCTCAACCGATCTTCACCAAAAACAAAAGGTCTTGAGAACTATACAATTTAGGGCCGTATGCAAATAATGTTTTGATTCTGTTTGAATTTGCGGCTGTTATCGTTTGCCATAGAAAATACGCTTGATAAAAAAACGTTGCAGGTAAACTACCCCTTCCCCTTAACCGATCTTCTCCAAAAACAATAGGTCTTGAGTACTCTACAAATCAGGACAGTATGCACAACATTATTTGATTCTGTTTGAATTTGCGGCTGTTATCATTTGCCATAGAAAATACCCTTGTTAAAAAAACGTTGCAGGTAAACTACCCCTTTCCCTCAACCGATCTTCACCAAAAACAATAGGTCTTGAGAACTCTACAATTTAGGTCTGTATGCAAATAATCTTTTGATTCTGTTTGAATTTGCGGCTGTTATCGTTTGCCATAGGAAATACCCTTGTTAAAACATAAAACGTTACAGGTAAACTACCCCTTTCCCTTAACCGATCTTCACCAAAAACAATATGTCTTGAGTACTCTACAAATCAGGGCTGTATGCAAAACATTATTTGATTCTGTTTGAATTTGCGGCTGTTATCGTTTGCCATAGAAAATACCCTTTTAAAAAAAACGTTGCAGGTAAACTACCCCTTTCCCTCAACCGAACTTCACCAAAAACAATAGGTCTTGAGAACTCTACAATTTAGTGCTGTATGCAAATAATCTTTTGATTCTGTTTGAATTTGCGGCTGTTATCGTTTGCCATAGGAAATACCCTTGTTAAAACATAAAACGTTACAGGTAAACTACCCCTTTCCCTTAACCGATCTTCACCAAAACAACAGATCTTGATAACTCTACAATTCAGGGCTGTATGCGAAACATTATTTGATTCTGTTTGAATTTGCGGCTGTTATCGTTTGCCAAACAAACAAAATTACCCTTGCTAAAAAAAAACCGTTGCAGGTAAACTACCCCTTTCCCTCAACCGATCTTGACCACAAACAATAGGTCGCGAGTACTCTGCAAATCAGAGCTGCATGCAAAAAATTATTTGATTCTGTTTGAATTTGCGGCAGTTATCGTTTGCCATAGAAAAAAAATCTACAGACAGACAGACACACAGACAGACACACAGACAGACAGACAGACAGACAGACACACAGACACTTTTCGGAAAACGACTTTTTTTCATGTTTTGAGTGTAGTAGAATCAGAATCTGCAATAATCTCGAACACGATTTTTTTTGCCATCACCATACTTCCATTCCTTAAGGAATATGGAAGTAAATATCGGTATGGAGAACCATACATGATTTCCATATTCTAAGATTTATATTTAAAATCATTTTCAGCCAAACAGCCAGGCTGTGTCTTACCTGCCTTTTTATTGCTGTATTAAATGAAAAATATTATATTACATTAAAATGAAAAAATTATAATTTTATTGCCTGGCAAAAAAATTATTTTATTTTTAACAATTACCATTGTTTCAAAAAGTTTAAATAAATTTTCAAGTACTTTACTCTTGTTAAAACGTAAAAGGTTGCAGGTAAACTACCCCTTCCCCTTAACCGATCTTCACCAAAATCGAATGTCATTGAGATCTCTACAATTCAGGGACTATGCAAAAAATTATTTGATTCTGTTTGAATTTGCGGCTGCTATCGTTTGCCATAGAAAATACGCTTGATAAAAAAACGTTGCAGGTAAACTACCCCTTCCCCTTAACCGATCTTCACCAAAAACAATAGGTCTTGAGTACTCTACAAATCAGGGCTGTATGCAAAACATTATTTGATTCTGTTTGAATCTGCGGCTGTTATCGTTTGCCATAGAAAATACCCATGTTAAAAAAACGTTGCAGGTAAACTACCCCTTTCCCTCAACCGATCTTCACCAAAAACAATAGGTCTTGAGAACTCTACAATTTAGAGCTGTATGCAAATAATCTTTTGATTCAGTTTGAATTTGCGGCTGTTATCGTTTGCCATAGGAAATACCCTTGTTAAAACATAAAACGTTACAGGTAAACTACCCCTTTCCCTTAACCGATCTTCACCAAAATCAACAGACCATGAAAACTTTACAATTCAGGGCTGTATGCGAAACATTATTTCATTCTGTATGAATTTGCGGCTGTTATCGTTTGCCAAACAAACAAAATTACCCTTGCTAAAAAAAAACCGTTGCAGGTAAACTACCCCTTTCCCTCAACCGATCTTCACCAAAAACAATAGGTCGCGAGTACTCTGCAAATCAGGGCTGCATGCAAAAAATTATTTGATTCTGTTTGAATTTGCGGCAGTTATCGTTTGCCATAGAAAAAAAATCTACAGACAGACAGACAGACAGACAGACAGACAGACAGACAGACACACAGACACACAGACAGACACACACACAGACACTTTTCGGAAAACGACTTTTTGTCATGTTTTGAGTGTAGTACAATCAGAATCTGCAATAATCTCGAACACGATTTTTTTTGCCATCACCATACTTCCATTCCTTAAGGAATATGGAAGTAAAAAATCTACAGACAGACAGATAGACACACAGACAGACACACACACAGACACTTTTCGGAAAACGACTTTTTTTCATGTTTTGAGTGTAGTAGAATCGGAATCTGCAATAATCTCGAACACGATTTTTTTTGCCATCACCATACTTCCATTCCTTAAGGAATTTGGAAGAAAATAAACTACCCCTTCCCCTTAACCGATCTTCACCAAAATCGAAAGTCATTGAGACCTCTACAATTCAGGGACGTATGCAAAAAATTATTTGATTCTGTTTGAATTTGCGGCTGTTATCGTTTGCCATAGAAAATACGCTTGTTAAAAAAACGTTGCAGGTAAACTACCCCTTTCCCTCAACCGATCTTCACCAAAAACAAAAGGTCTTGAGAACTATACAATTTAGGGCCGTATGCAAATAATCTTTTGATTCTGTTTGAATTTGCGGCTGTTATCGTTTGCCATAAAAAATACGCTTGATAAAAAAACGTTGCAGGTAAACTACCCCTTCCCCTCAACCGATCTTCTCCAAAAACAATAGGTCTTGAGTACTCTACAAGTCAGGACTGTATGCACAACATTATTTGATTCTGTTTGAATTTGCGGCTGTTATCGTTTGCCATAGAAAATACCTTTGTTAAAAAAACGTTGCAGGTAAACTACCCCTTTCCCTCAACCGATCTCCACCAAAAACAACAGGTCTTGAGAACTCTACAATTTAGGGCTGAATGCAAATAATCTTTTGATTCTGTTTGAATTTGCGGCTGTTATCGTTTGCCATAGGAAATACCCTTGTTAAAACATAAAACGTTACAGGTAAACTACCCCTTTCCGTTAACAGATCTTCACCAAAAACAATATGTCTTGAGTACTCTACAAATCAGGGCTGTATGCAAAACATTATTTGATTCTGTTTGAATTTGCGGCTGTTATCGTTTGCCATAGAAAATACCCTTGTTAAAAAAACGTTGCAGGTAAACTACCCCTTTCCCTCAACCGATCTTCACCAAAAACAATAGGTCTTGAGTACTCTACAAATCAGGGCTGCATGCAGAAAATTATATGATTCTGTTTGAACTTGCGGCTGTTATCGTTTGCCATAGAAAATACGCTTGATAAAAAAACGTTGCAGGTAAACTACCCCTTCCTCTTAACCGATCTTCACCAAAAGCAAAACGTCTTGAGTATTCTACAAATCAGAGCTGTATGCAAAACATTGTTTGATTCTGTTTGAATTTGCGGCTGTTATCGTTTACCATAGAAAATACCCTTGTTAAAAAAACGTTGCAGGTAAACTACCCCTTTCCCTCAACCGATCTTCACCAAAAACAAAAGGTCTTGAGAACTCTACAATTTAGGGCTGTATGCAAATAATCTTTTGATTCTGTTTGAATTTGCGGCTGTTATCGTTTGCCATAGGAAATACCCTTGTTAAAACATAAAACGTTACAGGTAAACTACCCCTTTCCCTTAACCGATCTTCACCAAAATCAGCAGATCTTGAGAACTCTACAATTCAGGGCTGTATGCGAAACATTATTTGGTTCTGTTTGAATTTGCGGCTGTTATCGTTTGCCAAACAAACAAAATTACCCTTGCTAAAAAAAAACCGTTGCAGGTAAACTACCCCTTTCCATCAACCGATCTTCACCAAAACAAATAGGTCGCGAGTACTCCGCAACTCAGGGCTGTATGCAAAAAATTATTTGATTCTGTTTGAATTTGCGGCAGTTATCGTTTGCCATAGAAAAATATCGGTATGGAGAACCATACATGACTTCCATATTCTAAGATTTATATTTAAAATCATTTTCACCCAAACAGCCAGGCTGTGTCTTACCTGCCTTTTTATTGCTGTATTAAATGAACAATATTATACTACATTAAAATGAAAAAATTATAATTTTATTGCCTGGCAACAAAATTATTGTATTTTACTTCCATATTCCTTAAGGAATGGAAGTATGGTGATGGCAAAAAAAATCGTGTTCGAGATTATTGCAGATTCTGATTCTACTACACTCAAAACATGAAAAAAAGTCGTTTTCCGAAAAGTGTCTGTGTGTCTGTCTGTGTGTCTGTGTGTCTATCTGTCTGTCTGTCTATCTGTAGATTTTTTTTCTATGGCAAACGATAACTGCCGCAAATTCAAACAGAATCAAATAATTTTTTGCATACAGCCCGGTTTTGCAGAGTTCTCGCGACCTATTGTTTTTGGTGAAGATCGGTTGAGGGAAAGGGGTAGTTTACCTGCAACGGTTTTTTTTTAGCAAGGGAAATTTTGTTTGTTTGGCAAACGATAACAGCCGCAAATTCAAACAGAATCAAATAATGCTTCGCATACTGCCCTGAATTGTAGAGTTCTCAAGACCTATTGTTTTTGGTGAAGATCGGTTAAGGGAAAGGGGTAGTTTACCTGTAACGTTTTATGTTTTAACAAGGGTATTTCCTATGGCAAACGATAACAGCCGCAAACTCAAACAGAATGAAAAGATTATTTGCATACAGCCCTAAATTGTAGAGTTCTCAATACCTTTTGTTTTTGGTGAAGATCGGTTAAGGGAAAGGGGTAGTTTACCTCCAACGTTTTTTTAACACAGGGTATTTTCTATGGCAAACGATAACAGCCGCAAATTCAAACAGAATCAAATAATTTTCTGCATACAGCCCTGATTTGTAGAGTACTCAAGACCTATTGTTTTTGGTGAAGATCGGTTGAGGGGAAGGGGTAGTTTACCAGCAACGTTTTTTATCATGCGTATTTTCTATGGCAAACGACAACTGCCGCAAATTCAAACAGAATCAAATAATTTTTTGCATACAGCCCTGATTTGTAGAGTACTCGCGACCTGTTGTTTTTGGTGAAGATCGGTTGAGGGGAAGGGGTAGTTTACCTGCAACGGTTTTTTTTATCAAGGGAAATTTTTTTTTTTTTGGCAAACGATAACAGCCGCAAATTCAAACAGAATCAAATAATGTTTCGCATACAGCCCTGAACTGTAGATTTCTCAAGACCTATTGTTTCTGGTGAAGATCGGTTGATGGAAAGGGGTAGTTTACCTGCAACGGTTTTTTTTTAGCAAGGGTAATTTTGTTTGTTTGGCAAACGATAACAACCGCAAATTCAAACAGAATGAAATAATGTTTCCCATGCAACCCTGAATTGTAGAGTTCTCAAGATGTGTTGATTTTGGTGAAGATCGGTTAAGGGAAAGGGGTAGTTTACCTGTAACGTTTTATGTTTTATCAAGGGTATTTCTTATGGCAAACGATAACAGCCGCAAATTCAAACAGAATCAAAAGATTATTTGCATACAGCCCTAAATTGTAGAGTTCTCAAGACCTATTGTTTTTGGTGAAGATCGGTTGAGGGAAAGGGGTAGTTTACCGGCAACGTTTTTTTAACAAGGGTATTTTCTATGGCAAACGATAACAGCCGCAAATTCATACAGAATCAAATAATTTTTTGCATTCGTCCCTGAATTGTAGAGGTCTCAGTGACTTTCGATTTTGGTGAAGATCGGTTAAGGGGAAGGGGTAGTTTACCTGCAATCTTTTACGTTTTAACAAGAGTAAAGTACTTGAAAATTTATTTAAACTTTTTGAAACAATGGTAATTGTTAAAAATAAAATAATTTTGTTGCCAGGCAATAAAATTATAATTTTCTCATTTTAATGTAATATAATATTTTTCATTTAATACAGCAATAAAAAGGCAGGTAAGACACAGCCTGGCTGTTTGGGTGAAAATGATTTTAAATATAAATCTTAGAATATGGAAGTCATGTATGGTTCTCCATACCGATATTTTAACAATTACCATTGTTTCAAAAAGTTTAAATAAATTTTCAAGTACTTTACTCTTGTTAAAACGTAAAAGGTTGCAGGTAAACTACCCCTTCCCCTCAACCGATCTTCACCAAAAACAATAGGTCTTGAGTACTCTACAAATCAGAACTGTATGCAAAACATTGTTTGATTCTGTTTGAATTTGCGGCTGTTATCGTTTACCATAGAAAATACCCTTGTTAAAAAAACGTTGCAGGTAAACTACCCCTTTACCTCAACCGATCTTCACCAAAAACAATAGGTCTTGAGAACTCTACAATTTAGGGCTGTATGCAAATAATCTTTTGATTCTGTTTGAATTTGCGGCTGTTATCGTTTGCCATAGGAAATACCCTTGTTAAAACATAAAACGTTACAGGTAAACTACCCCTTTCCCTTAACCGATCTTCACCAAAATCAGCAGATCTTGAGAACTCTACAATTCAGGGCTGTATGCGAAACATTATTTGGTTCTGTTTGAATTTGCGGCTGTTATCGTTTGCCAAACAAACAAAATTACCCTTGCTAAAAAAAAACCGTTGCAGGTAAACTACCCCTTTCCCTCAACCGATCTTCACCAAAAACAATAGGTCGCGAGTACTCCGCAAATCAGGGCTGTATGCAAAAATTATTTGATTCTGTTTGAATTTGCGGCAGTTATCGTTTGCCATAGAAAAAAAATCTACAGACAGACAGATAGACACACAGACAGACACACACACAGACACTTTTCGGAAAACGACTTTTTTTCATGTTTTGAGTGTAGTAGAATCAGAATCTCCAATAATCTCGAACACGATTTTTTTTGCCATCACCATACTCCATTCCTTAAGGAATATGGAAGTAAATATCGGTATGGAGAACCATACATGATTTCCATATTCTAAGATTTATATTTAAAATCATTTTCAGCCAAACAGCCAGGCTGTGTCTTACCTGCCTTTTTATTGCTGTATTAAATGAAAAATATTATATTACATTAAAATGAAAAAATTATAATTTTATTGCCTGGCAAAAAAATTATTTTATTTTTAACAATTACCATTGTTTCAAAAAGTTTAAATAAATTTTCAAGTACTTTACTCTTGTTAAAACGTAAAAGGTTGCAGGTAAACTACCCCTTCCCCCTTAACCGATCTTCACCAAAATCGAATGTCATTGAGATATCTACAATTCAGGGACTATGCAAAAAATTATTTGATTCTGTTTGAATTTGCGGCTGCTATCGTTTGCCATAGAAAATACGCTTGATAAAAAAACGTTGCAGGTAAACTACCCCTTCCCCTTAACCGATCTTCACCAAAAACAACAGGTCTTGAGTACTCTACAAATCAGGTCTGTATGCAAAACATTATTTGATTCTGTTTGAATTTGCGGCTGTTATCGTTTGCCATAGAAAATACCCATGTTAAAAAAACGTTGCAGGTAAACTACCCCTTTCCATCAACCGATCTTCACCAAAAACAATAGGTCGCGAGTACTCTGCAAATCAGGGCTGCATGCAAAAAATTATTTGATTCTGTTTGAATTTGCGGCAGTTATCGTTTGCCATAGAAAAAAAATCTACAGACAGACAGACAGACAGACAGACAGACACACAGACACACAGACACACAGACAGACACACACACAGACACTTTCGGAAAACGACTTTTTTTCATGTTTTGAGTGTAGTACAATCAGAATCTGCAATAATCTCGAACACGATTTTTTTTGCCATCACCATACTTCCATTCCTTAAGGAATATGGAAGTAAAATATCGGTATGGAGAACCATACATGACTTCCATATTCTAAGATTTATATTTAAAATCATTTTCAGCCAAACAACCAGGCTGTGTCTTACCTGCCTTTTTATTGCTGTATTAAATGAAAAATATTATATTACATTAAAATGAAAAAATTATAATTTTATTGCCTGGCAACAAAATTATTTTATTTTTAACAATTACCATTGTTTCAAAAAGTTTAAATAAATTTTCAAGTACTTTACTCTTGTTAAAACGTAAAAGGTTGCAGGTAAACTACCCCTTCCCCTTAACCGATCTTCACCAAAATCGAAAGTCATTGAGACCTCTACAATTCAGGGACGTATGCAAAAAATTATTTCATTCTGTTTGAATTTGCGGCTGTTATCGTTTGCCATAGAAAATACGCTTGATAAAAAAACGTTGCAGGTAAACTACCCCTTCCCCTTAACCGATATTCACCATAAACAATAGGTCTTGAGGACTCTACAAATCAGGGCTGTATGCAAAACATTATTTGATTCTGTTTGAATTTGCGGCTGTTATCGTTTGCCATAAAAAATACCCTTGTTAAAAAAACGTTGCAGGTAAACTACCCCTTTCCCTCAACCGATCTTCACCAAAAACAATAGGTCTTGAGAAATCTACAATTCAGGGCTGTATGCGAAACATTATTTGATTCTGTTTGAATTTGCGGCTGTTATCGTTTGCCAAAAAAAAAACGCATGATAAAAAACGTTGCTGGTAAACTACCCCTTCCCCTCAACCGATCTTCACCAAAAACAATAGGTCTTGAGTACTCTACAAATCAGGGCTGTATGCAGAAAATTATTTGATTCTGTTTGAATTTGCGGCTGTTATCGTTTGCCATAGAAAATACCCTTGTTAAAAAAACGTTGTAGGTAAACTACCCCTTTCCCTTAACCGATCTTCACCAAAAACAAAAGGTCTTGAGAACTCTACAATTTAGGGCTGTATGCAAAAAATTATTTGATTCTGTTTGAATTTGCGGCAGTTATCGTTTGCCATAGAAAAAAAATCTACAGACAGACAGACAGACAGACAGACAGACACACAGACACACAGACACACAGACACACAGACAGACACACAGACACTTTTCGGAAAACGACTTTTTTTCATGTTTTGAGTGTAGTAGAATCAGAATCTGCAATAATCTCGAACACGATTTTTTTTGCCATCACCATACTTCCATTCCTTAAGGAATATGGAAGTAAAAATGTACAGACAGACAGATAGACACACAGACAGACACACACACAGACACTTTTCGGAAAACGACTTTTTTTCATGTTTTGAGTGTAGTAGAATCAGAATCTGCAATAATCTCGAACACGATTTTTTTTGCCATCACCATACTTCCATTCCTTAAGGAATATGGAAGAAAATAAACTACCCCTTCCCCTTAACCGATCTTCACCAAAATCGAAAGTCATTGAGACCTCTACAATTCAGGGACGTATGCAAAAAATTATTTGATTCTGTTTGAATTTGCGGCTGTTATCGTTTGCCATAGAAAATACGCTTGATAAAAAAACGTTGCAGGTAAACTACCCCTTCCCCTTAACCGATCTTCACCAAAAACAATAGGTCTTCAGTACTCTATAAATCAGGGCTGTATGCACAACATTATTTGATTCTGTTTGAATTTGCGGCTGTTATCGTTTGCCATAGAAAATACCCTTGTTAAAAAAACGTTGCAGGTAAACTACCCCTTTCCCTCAACCGATCTTCACCAAAAACAAAAGGTCTTGAGAACTATACAATTTAGGGCCGTATGCAAATAATCTTTTGATTCTGTTTGAATTTGCGGCTGTTATCGTTTGCCATAAAAAATACGCTTGATAAAAAAACGTTGCAGGTAAACTACCCCTTCCCCTTAACCGATCTTCTCCAAAAACAATAGGTCTTGAGTACTCTACAAAATCAGGACTGTATGCACAACATTATTTGATTCTGTTTGAATTTGCGGCTGTTATCGTTTGCCATAGAAAATACCCTTGTTAAAAAAACGTTGCAGGTAAACTACCCCTTTCCCTCAACCGATCTTCACCAAAAACAATAGGTCTTGAGAACTCTACAAATCAGGACTGTATGCAGAAAATTATTTGATTCTGTTTGAATTTGCGGCTGTTATCGTTTGCCATAGAAAATACCCTTGTTAAAAAAACGTTGTAGGTAAACTACCCCTTTCCCTTAACCGATATTCACCAAAAACAAAAGGTACTGAGAACTCTACAATTTACGGCTGTATGCAAATAATCTTTTCATTCTGTTTGAATTTGCGGCTGTTATCGTTTGCCATAGGAAATACCCTTGTTAAAACATAAAACGTTACAGGTAAACTACCCCTTTCCCTTAACCGATCTTCACCAAAAACAATAGGTCTTGAGAACTCTACAATTCAGGGCTGTATGCGAAACATTATTTGATTCTGTTTTTGAATTTGCGGCTGTTATCGTTTGCCAAACAAACAAAATTTCCCTTGCTAAAAAAAAACCGTTGCAGGTAAACTACCCCTTTCCCTCAACCGATCTTCACCAAAAACAATAGGTCTTGAGAACTCTACAATTCAGGGCTGTATGCGAAACATTATTTGATTCTGTTTGAATTTGCGGCTGTTATCGTTTGCCAAACAAACAAAATTTCCCTTGCTAAAAAAAAACCGTTGCAGGTAAACTACCCCTTTCCCTCAACCGATCTTCACCAAAAACAATAGGTCGCGAGAACTCTGCAAAACCGTGCTGTATGCAAAAAATTATTTGATTCTGTTTGAATTTGCGGCAGTTATCGTTTGCCATAGAAAAAAAATCTACAGACAGACAGACAGACACACAGACACTTTTCGGAAAACCACTTTTTTTCATGTTTTGAGTGTAGTAGAATCAGAATCTGCAATAATCTCGAACACGATTTTTTTTACCATCACCATACTTCCATTCCTTAAGGAATATGGAAGTAA
This sequence comes from Magicicada septendecula, assembly GCA_034769895.1. NCBI lineage: Eukaryota > Metazoa > Arthropoda > Insecta > Hemiptera > Cicadidae > Magicicada > Magicicada septendecula. The sequence continues at coordinate 130,821,491 of CM068373.1, forward strand.
AATCATTTTCACCCAAACAGCCAGGCTGTGTCTTACCTGCCTTTTTATTGCTGTATTAAATGAACAATATTATATTACATTAAAATGAAAAAATTATAATTTTATTGCCTGGCAACAAAATTATTGTATTTTTAACAATTACCATTGTTTCAAAAAGTTTAAATAAATTTTCAAGTACTTTACTCTTGTTAAAACGTAAAAGGTTGCAGGTAAACTACCCCTTCCCCTCAACCGATCTTCACCAAAAACAATAGGTCTTGAGTACTCTACAAATCAGGGCTGCATGCAGAAAATTATATGATTCTGTTTGAACTTGCGGCTGTTATCGTTTGCCATAGAAAATACGCTTGATAAAAAAACGTTGCAGGTAAACTACCCCTTCCCCTTAACCGATCTTCACCAAAAACAAAAGGTCTTGAGTACTCTACAAATCAGAGCTGTATGCAAAACATTGTTTGATTCTGTTTGAATTTGCGGCTGTTATCGTTTACCATAGAAAATACCCTTGTTAAAAAAACGTTGCAGGTAAACTACCCCTTTCCCTCAACCGATCTTCACCAAAAACAATAGGTCTTGAGAACTCTACAATTTAGGGCTGTATGCAAATAATCTTTTGATTCTGTTTGAATTTGCGGCTGTTATCGTTTACCATAGGAAATACCCTTGTTAAAACATAAAACGTTACAGGTAAACTACCCCTTTCCCTTAACCGATCTTCACCAAAATCAGCAGATCTTGAGAACTCTACAATTCAGGGCTGTATGCGAAACATTATTTGGTTCTGTTTGAATTTGCGGCTGTTATCGTTTGCCAAACAAACAAAATTACCCTTGCTAAAAAAAAACCGTTGCAGGTAAACTACCCCTTTCCCTCAACCGATCTTCACCAAAAACAACAGGTCGCGAGTACTCCGCAAATCAGGACTGTATGCAAAAAATTATTTGATTCTGTTTGAATTTGCGGCTGTTATCGTTTGCCATAGAAAATACGCTTGATAAAAAAACGTTGCAGGTAAACTACCCCTTCCCCTTAACCGATCTTCACCAAAAACAATAGGTCTTGAGTACTCTACAAATCAGAGCTGTATGCAAAACATTATTTGATTCTGTTTGAATTTGCGGCTGTTATCGTTTACCATAAAAAATACCCTTATTAAAAAAACATTGCAGGTAAACTACCCCTTTCCCTCAACCGATCTTCACCAAAAACAATAGGTCTTGAGAACTCTGCAATTTAGGGCTGTATGCAAATAATCTTTTGATTCTGTTTGAATTTGCGGCTGTTATCGTTTGCCATAGGAAATACCCTTGTTAAAACATAAAATGTTACAGGTAAACTACCCCTTTCCCTTAACCGATCTTCACCAAAATCAGCAGATCTTGAGAACTCTACAATTCAGGGCTGTATGCGAAACATTATTTGGTTCTGTTTGAATTTGCGGCTGTTATCGTTTGCCAAACAAACAAAATTACCCTTGCTAAAAAAAAACCGTTGCAGGTAAACTACCCCTTTCCCTCAACCGATCTTCACCAAAAACAACAGGTCGCGAGTACTCCGCAAATCAGGACTGTATGCAAAAAATTATTTGATTCTGTTTGAATTTGCGGCAGTTATCGTTTGCCATAGAAAAATATCGGTATGGAGAACCATACATGACTTCCATATTCTAAGATTTATATTTAAAATCATTTTCACCCAAACAGCCAGCCTGTGTCTTACCTGCCTTTTTATTGCTGTATTAAATGAACAATATTATATTACATTAAAATGAAAAAATTATAATTTTATTGCCTGGCAACAAAATTATTGTATTTTTAACAATTACCATTGTTTCAAAAAGTTTAAATAAATTTTCAAGTACTTTACTCTTGTTAAAACGTAAAAGGTTGCAGGTAAACTACCCCTTCCCCTCAACCGATCTTCACCAAAAACAATAGGTCTTGAGTACTCTACAAATCAGGGCTGCATGCAGAAAATTATATGATTCTGTTTGAACTTGCGGCTGTTATCGTTTGCCATAGAAAATACGCTTGATAAAAAAACGTTGCTGGTAAACTACCCCTTCCCCTTAACCGATCTTCACCAAAAACAAAAGGTCTTGAGTACTCTACAAATCAGAACTGTATGCAAAACATTGTTTGATTCTGTTTGAATTTGCGGCTGTTATCGTTTACCATAGAAAATACCCTTGTTAAAAAAACGTTGCAGGTAAACTACCCCTTTACCTCAACCGATCTTCACCAAAAACAATAGGTCTTGAGAACTCTACAATTTAGGGCTGTATGCAAATAATCTTTTGATTCTGTTTGAATTTGCGGCTGTTATCGTTTGCCATAGGAAATACCCTTGTTAAAACATAAAACGTTACAGGTAAACTACCCCTTTCCCTTAACCGATCTTCACCAAAATCAGCAGATCTTGAGAACTCTACAATTCAGGGCTGTATGCGAAACATTATTTGGTTCTGTTTGAATTTGCGGCTGTTATCATTTGCCAAACAAACAAAATTACCCTTGCTAAAAAAAAACCGTTGCAGGTAAACTACCCCTTTCCCTCAACCGATCTTCACCAAAAACAATACGTCGCGAGTACTCCGCAAATCAGGGCTGCATGCAAAAAATTATTTGATTCTGTTTGAATTTGCGGCAGTTATCGTTTGCCATAGAAAAAAATCTACAGACAGACAGATAGACACACAGACAGACACACACACAGACACTTTTCGGAAAACGACTTTTTTTCATGTTTTGAGTGTAGTAGAATCAGAATCTCCAATAATCTCGAACACGATTTTTTTTGCCATCACCATACTTCCATTCCTTAAGGAATATGGAAGAAAATAAACTACCCCTTCCCCTTAACCGATCTTCACCAAAATCGAAAGTCATTGAGACCTCTACAATTCAGGGACGTATGCAAAAAATTATTTGATTCTGTTTGAATTTGCAGCTGTTATCGTTTGCCATAGAAAATACCCTTGTTAAAAAAACGTTGCTGGTAAACTACCCCTTTCCCTCAACCGATCTTCACCAAAAACAAAAGGTCTTGAGAACTATACAATTTAGGGCCGTATGCAAATAATGTTTTGATTCTGTTTGAATTTGCGGCTGTTATCGTTTGCCATAGAAAATACGCTTGATAAAAAAACGTTGCAGGTAAACTACCCCTTCCCCTTAACCGATCTTCTCCAAAAACAATAGGTCTTGAGTACTCTACAAATCAGGACAGTATGCACAACATTATTTGATTCTGTTTGAATTTGCGGCTGTTATCGTTTGCCATAGAAAATACCCTTGTTAAAAAAACGTTGCAGGTAAACTACCCCTTTCCCTCAACCGATCTTCACCAAAAACAATAGGTCTTGAGAACTCTACAATTTAGGTCTGTATGCAAATAATCTTTTGATTCTGTTTGAATTTGCGGCTGTTATCGTTTGCCATAGGAAATACCCTTGTTAAAACATAAAACGTTACAGGTAAACTACCCCTTTCCCTTAACCGATCTTCACCAAAAACAATATGTCTTGAGTACTCTACAAATCAGGGCTGTATGCAAAACATTATTTGATTCTGTTTGAATTTGCGGCTGTTATCGTTTGCCATAGAAAATACCCTTTTAAAAAAAACGTTGCAGGTAAACTACCCCTTTCCCTCAACCGAACTTCACCAAAAACAATAGGTCTTGAGAACTCTACAATTTAGTGCTGTATGCAAATAATCTTTTGATTCTGTTTGAATTTGCGGCTGTTATCGTTTGCCATAGGAAATACCCTTGTTAAAACATAAAACGTTACAGGTAAACTACCCCTTTCCCTTAACCGATCTTCACCAAAACAACAGATCTTGATAACTCTACAATTCAGGGCTGTATGCGAAACATTATTTGATTCTGTTTGAATTTGCGGCTGTTATCGTTTGCCAAACAAACAAAATTACCCTTGCTAAAAAAAAACCGTTGCAGGTAAACTACCCCTTTCCCTCAACCGATCTTCACCACAAACAATAGGTCGCGAGTACTCTGCAAATCAGAGCTGCATGCAAAAAATTATTTGATTCTGTTTGAATTTGCGGCAGTTATCGTTTGCCATAGAAAAAAAATCTACAGACAGACAGACACACAGACAGACACACAGACAGACAGACAGACAGACAGACACACAGACACTTTTCGGAAAACGACTTTTTTTCATGTTTTGAGTGTAGTAGAATCAGAATCTGCAATAATCTCGAACACGATTTTTTTTGCCATCACCATACTTCCATTCCTTAAGGAATATGGAAGTAAATATCGGTATGGAGAACCATACATGATTTCCATATTCTAAGATTTATATTTAAAATCATTTTCAGCCAAACAGCCAGGCTGTGTCTTACCTGCCTTTTTATTGCTGTATTAAATGAAAAATATTATATTACATTAAAATGAAAAAATTATAATTTTATTGCCTGGCAAAAAAATTATTTTATTTTTAACAATTACCATTGTTTCAAAAAGTTTAAATAAATTTTCAAGTACTTTACTCTTGTTAAAACGTAAAAGGTTGCAGGTAAACTACCCCTTCCCCTTAACCGATCTTCACCAAAATCGAATGTCATTGAGATCTCTACAATTCAGGGACTATGCAAAAAATTATTTGATTCTGTTTGAATTTGCGGCTGCTATCGTTTGCCATAGAAAATACGCTTGATAAAAAAACGTTGCAGGTAAACTACCCCTTCCCCTTAACCGATCTTCACCAAAAACAATAGGTCTTGAGTACTCTACAAATCAGGGCTGTATGCAAAACATTATTTGATTCTGTTTGAATTTGCGGCTGTTATCGTTTGCCATAGAAAATACCCATGTTAAAAAAACGTTGCAGGTAAACTACCCCTTTCCCTCAACCGATCTTCACCAAAAACAATAGGTCTTGAGAACTCTACAATTTAGAGCTGTATGCAAATAATCTTTTGATTCAGTTTGAATTTGCGGCTGTTATCGTTTGCCATAGGAAATACCCTTGTTAAAACATAAAACGTTACAGGTAAACTACCCCTTTCCCTTAACCGATCTTCACCAAAATCAACAGACCATGAAAACTTTACAATTCAGGGCTGTATGCGAAACATTATTTCATTCTGTATGAATTTGCGGCTGTTATCGTTTGCCAAACAAACAAAATTACCCTTGCTAAAAAAAAACCGTTGCAGGTAAACTACCCCTTTCCCTCAACCGATCTTCACCAAAAACAATAGGTCGCGAGTACTCTGCAAATCAGGGCTGCATGCAAAAAATTATTTGATTCTGTTTGAATTTGCGGCAGTTATCGTTTGCCATAGAAAAAAAATCTACAGACAGACAGACAGACAGACAGACAGACAGACACACAGACACACAGACAGACACACACACAGACACTTTTCGGAAAACGACTTTTTTTCATGTTTTGAGTGTAGTACAATCAGAATCTGCAATAATCTCGAACACGATTTTTTTTGCCATCACCATACTTCCATTCCTTAAGGAATATGGAAGTAAAAAATCTACAGACAGACAGATAGACACACAGACAGACACACACACAGACACTTTTCGGAAAACGACTTTTTTTCATGTTTTGAGTGTAGTAGAATCAGAATCTGCAATAATCTCGAACACGATTTTTTTTGCCATCACCATACTTCCATTCCTTAAGGAATTTGGAAGAAAATAAACTACCCCTTCCCCTTAACCGATCTTCACCAAAATCGAAAGTCATTGAGACCTCTACAATTCAGGGACGTATGCAAAAAATTATTTGATTCTGTTTGAATTTGCGGCTGTTATCGTTTGCCATAGAAAATACGCTTGTTAAAAAAACGTTGCAGGTAAACTACCCCTTTCCCTCAACCGATCTTCACCAAAAACAAAAGGTCTTGAGAACTATACAATTTAGGGCCGTATGCAAATAATCTTTTGATTCTGTTTGAATTTGCGGCTGTTATCGTTTGCCATAAAAAATACGCTTGATAAAAAAACGTTGCAGGTAAACTACCCCTTCCCCTTAACCGATCTTCTCCAAAAACAATAAGTCTTGAGTACTCTACAAGTCAGGACTGTATGCACAACATTATTTGATTCTGTTTGAATTTGCGGCTGTTATCGTTTGCCATAGAAAATACCCTTGTTAAAAAAACGTTGCAGGTAAACTACCCCTTTCCCTCAACCGATCTCCACCAAAAACAACAGGTCTTGAGAACTCTACAATTTAGGGCTGTATGCAAATAATCTTTTGATTCTGTTTGAATTTGCGGCTGTTATCGTTTGCCATAGGAAATACCCTTGTTAAAACATAAAACGTTACAGGTAAACTACCCCTTTCCGTTAACCGATCTTCACCAAAAACAATATGTCTTGAGTACTCTACAAATCAGGGCTGTATGCAAAACATTATTTGATTCTGTTTGAATTTGCGGCTGTTATCGTTTGCCATAGAAAATACCCTTGTTAAAAAAACGTTGCAGGTAAACTACCCCTTTCCCTCAACCGATCTTCACCAAAAACAATAGGTCTTGAGAACTCTACAAATCAGGGCTGCATGCAGAAAATTATATGATTCTGTTTGAACTTGCGGCTGTTATCGTTTGCCATAGAAAATACGCTTGATAAAAAAACGTTGCAGGTAAACTACCCCTTCCCCTTAACCGATCTTCACCAAAAGCAAAACGTCTTGAGTATTCTACAAATCAGAGCTGTATGCAAAACATTGTTTGATTCTGTTTGAATTTGCGGCTGTTATCGTTTACCATAGAAAATACCCTTGTTAAAAAAACGTTGCAGGTAAACTACCCCTTTCCCTCAACCGATCTTCACCAAAAACAATAGGTCTTGAGAACTCTACAATTTAGGGCTGTATGCAAATAATCTTTTGATTCTGTTTGAATTTGCGGCTGTTATCGTTTGCCATAGGAAATACCCTTGTTAAAACATAAAACGTTACAGGTAAACTACCCCTTTCCCTTAACCGATCTTCACCAAAATCAGCAGATCTTGAGAACTCTACAATTCAGGGCTGTATGCGAAACATTATTTGGTTCTGTTTGAATTTGCGGCTGTTATCGTTTGCCAAACAAACAAAATTACCCTTGCTAAAAAAAAACCGTTGCAGGTAAACTACCCCTTTCCATCAACCGATCTTCACCAAAACCAATAGGTCGCGAGTACTCCGCAACTCAGGGCTGTATGCAAAAAATTATTTGATTCTGTTTGAATTTGCGGCAGTTATCGTTTGCCATAGAAAAATATCGGTATGGAGAACCATACATGACTTCCATATTCTAAGATTTATATTTAAAATCATTTTCACCCAAACAGCCAGGCTGTGTCTTACCTGCCTTTTTATTGCTGTATTAAATGAACAATATTATACTACATTAAAATGAAAAAATTATAATTTTATTGCCTGGCAACAAAATTATTGTATTTTACTTCCATATTCCTTAAGGAATGGAAGTATGGTGATGGCAAAAAAAATCGTGTTCGAGATTATTGCAGATTCTGATTCTACTACACTCAAAACATGAAAAAAAGTCGTTTTCCGAAAAGTGTCTGTGTGTCTGTCTGTGTGTCTGTGTGTCTATCTGTCTGTCTGTCTATCTGTAGATTTTTTTTCTATGGCAAACGATAACTGCCGCAAATTCAAACAGAATCAAATAATTTTTTGCATACAGCCCGGTTTTGCAGAGTTCTCGCGACCTATTGTTTTTGGTGAAGATCGGTTGAGGGAAAGGGGTAGTTTACCTGCAACGGTTTTTTTTTAGCAAGGGAAATTTTGTTTGTTTGGCAAACGATAACAGCCGCAAATTCAAACAGAATCAAATAATGCTTCGCATACAGCCCTGAATTGTAGAGTTCTCAAGACCTATTGTTTTTGGTGAAGATCGGTTAAGGGAAAGGGGTAGTTTACCTGTAACGTTTTATGTTTTAACAAGGGTATTTCCTATGGCAAACGATAACAGCCGCAAACTCAAACAGAATGAAAAGATTATTTGCATACAGCCCTAAATTGTAGAGTTCTCAATACCTTTTGTTTTTGGTGAAGATCGGTTAAGGGAAAGGGGTAGTTTACCTCCAACGTTTTTTTAACACAGGGTATTTTCTATGGCAAACGATAACAGCCGCAAATTCAAACAGAATCAAATAATTTTCTGCATACAGCCCTGATTTGTAGAGTACTCAAGACCTATTGTTTTTGGTGAAGATCGGTTGAGGGGAAGGGGTAGTTTACCAGCAACGTTTTTTATCATGCGTATTTTCTATGGCAAACGACAACTGCCGCAAATTCAAACAGAATCAAATAATTTTTTGCATACAGCCCTGATTTGTAGAGTACTCGCGACCTGTTGTTTTTGGTGAAGATCGGTTGAGGGGAAGGGGTAGTTTACCTGCAACGGTTTTTTTTATCAAGGGAAATTTTTTTTTTTTTGGCAAACGATAACAGCCGCAAATTCAAACAGAATCAAATAATGTTTCGCATACAGCCCTGAACTGTAGATTTCTCAAGACCTATTGTTTCTGGTGAAGATCGGTTGATGGAAAGGGGTAGTTTACCTGCAACGGTTTTTTTTTAGCAAGGGTAATTTTGTTTGTTTGGCAAACGATAACAACCGCAAATTCAAACAGAATGAAATAATGTTTCCCATGCAACCCTGAATTGTAGAGTTCTCAAGATGTGTTGATTTTGGTGAAGATCGGTTAAGGGAAAGGGGTAGTTTACCTGTAACGTTTTATGTTTTATCAAGGGTATTTCTTATGGCAAACGATAACAGCCGCAAATTCAAACAGAATCAAAAGATTATTTGCATACAGCCCTAAATTGTAGAGTTCTCAAGACCTATTGTTTTTGGTGAAGATCGGTTGAGGGAAAGGGGTAGTTTACCGGCAACGTTTTTTTAACAAGGGTATTTTCTATGGCAAACGATAACAGCCGCAAATTCATACAGAATCAAATAATTTTTTGCATTCGTCCCTGAATTGTAGAGGTCTCAGTGACTTTCGATTTTGGTGAAGATCGGTTAAGGGGAAGGGGTAGTTTACCTGCAATCTTTTACGTTTTAACAAGAGTAAAGTACTTGAAAATTTATTTAAACTTTTTGAAACAATGGTAATTGTTAAAAATAAAATAATTTTGTTGCCAGGCAATAAAATTATAATTTTCTCATTTTAATGTAATATAATATTTTTCATTTAATACAGCAATAAAAAGGCAGATAAGACACAGCCTGGCTGTTTGGGTGAAAATGATTTTAAATATAAATCTTAGAATATGGAAGTCATGTATGGTTCTCCATACCGATATTTTAACAATTACCATTGTTTCAAAAAGTTTAAATAAATTTTCAAGTACTTTACTCTTGTTAAAACGTAAAAGGTTGCAGGTAAACTACCCCTTCCCCTCAACCGATCTTCACCAAAAACAATAGGTCTTGAGTACTCTACAAATCAGGGCTGCATGCAGAAAATTATATGATTCTGTTTGAACTTGCGGCTGTTATCGTTTGCCATAGAAAATACGCTTGATAAAAAAACGTTGCTGGTAAACTACCCCTTCCCCTTAACCGATCTTCACCAAAAACAAAAGGTCTTGAGTACTCTACAAATCAGAACTGTATGCAAAACATTGTTTGATTCTGTTTGAATTTGCGGCTGTTATCGTTTACCATAGAAAATACCCTTGTTAAAAAAACGTTGCAGGTAAACTACCCCTTTACCTCAACCGATCTTCACCAAAAACAATAGGTCTTGAGAACTCTACAATTTAGGGCTGTATGCAAATAATCTTTTGATTCTGTTTGAATTTGCGGCTGTTATCGTTTGCCATAGGAAATACCCTTGTTAAAACATAAAACGTTACAGGTAAACTACCCCTTTCCCTTAACCGATCTTCACCAAAATCAGCAGATCTTGAGAACTCTACAATTCAGGGCTGTATGCGAAACATTATTTGGTTCTGTTTGAATTTGCGGCTGTTATCGTTTGCCAAACAAACAAAATTACCCTTGCTAAAAAAAAACCGTTGCAGGTAAACTACCCCTTTCCCTCAACCGATCTTCACCAAAAACAATAGGTCGCGAGTACTCCGCAAATCAGGGCTGTATGCAAAAAATTATTTGATTCTGTTTGAATTTGCGGCAGTTATCGTTTGCCATAGAAAAAAAATCTACAGACAGACAGATAGACACACAGACACTTTTCGGAAAACGACTTTTTTTCATGTTTTGAGTGTAGTAGAATCAGAATCTCCAATAATCTCGAACACGATTTTTTTTGCCATCACCATACTTCCATTCCTTAAGGAATATGGAAGTAAATATCGGTATGGAGAACCATACATGATTTCCATATTCTAAGATTTATATTTAAAATCATTTTCAGCCAAACAGCCAGGCTGTGTCTTACCTGCCTTTTTATTGCTGTATTAAATGAAAAATATTATATTACATTAAAATGAAAAAATTATAATTTTATTGCCTGGCAAAAAAATTATTTTATTTTTAACAATTACCATTGTTTCAAAAAGTTTAAATAAATTTTCAAGTACTTTACTCTTGTTAAAACGTAAAAGGTTGCAGGTAAACTACCCCTTCCCCTTAACCGATCTTCACCAAAATCGAATGTCATTGAGATATCTACAATTCAGGGACTATGCAAAAAATTATTTGATTCTGTTTGAATTTGCGGCTGCTATCGTTTGCCATAGAAAATACGCTTGATAAAAAAACGTTGCAGGTAAACTACCCCTTCCCCTTAACCGATCTTCACCAAAAACAACAGGTCTTGAGTACTCTACAAATCAGGACTGTATGCAAAACATTATTTGATTCTGTTTGAATTTGCGGCTGTTATCGTTTGCCATAGAAAATACCCATGTTAAAAAAACGTTGCAGGTAAACTACCCCTTTCCCTCAACCGATCTTCACCAAAAACAATAGGTCTTGAGAACTCTACAATTTAGGGCTGTATGCAAATAATCTTTTGATTCTGTTTGAATTTGCGGCTGTTATCGTTTGCCATAGGAAATACCCTTGTTAAAACATAAAACGTTACAGGTAAACTACCCCTTTCCCTTAACCGATCTTCACCAAAATCAACAGACCTTGAAAACTCTACAATTCAGGGCTGTATGCGAAACATTATTTCATTCTGTATGAATTTGCGGCTGTTATCGTTTGCCAAACAAACAAAATTACCCTTGCTAAAAAAAAACCGTTGCAGGTAAACTACCCCTTTCCATCAACCGATCTTCACCAAAAACAATAGGTCCCGAGTACTCTGCAAATCAGGGCTGCATGCAAAAAATTATTTGATTCTGTTTGAATTTGCGGCAGTTATCGTTTGCCATAGAAAAAAAATCTACAGACAGACAGACAGACAGACAGACAGACACACAGACACACAGACACACAGACAGACACACACACAGACACTTTTCGGAAAACGACTTTTTTTCATGTTTTGAGTGTAGTACAATCAGAATCTGCAATAATCTCGAACACGATTTTTTTTGCCATCACCATACTTCCATTCCTTAAGGAATATGGAAGTAAAATATCGGTATGGAGAACCATACATGACTTCCATATTCTAAGATTTATATTTAAAATCATTTTCAGCCAAACAACCAGGCTGTGTCTTACCTGCCTTTTTATTGCTGTATTAAATGAAAAATATTATATTACATTAAAATGAAAAAATTATAATTTTATTGCCTGGCAACAAAATTATTTTATTTTTAACAATTACCATTGTTTCAAAAAGTTTAAATAAATTTTCAAGTACTTTACTCTTGTTAAAACGTAAAAGGTTGCAGGTAAACTACCCCTTCCCCTTAACCGATCTTCACCAAAATCGAAAGTCATTGAGACCTCTACAATTGAGGGACGTATGCAAAAAATTATTTCATTCTGTTTGAATTTGCGGTTGTTATCGTTTGCCATAGAAAATACGCTTGATAAAAAAACGTTGCAGGTAAACTACCCCTTCCCCTTAACCGATATTCACCATAAACAATAGGTCTTGAGTACTCTACAAATCAGGGCTGTATGCAAAACATTATTTGATTCTGTTTGAATTTGCGGCTGTTATCGTTTGCCATAGAAAATACCCTTGTTAAAAAAACGTTGCAGGTAAACTACCCCTTTCCCTCAACCGATCTTCACCAAAAACAATAGGTCTTGAGAAATCTACAATTCAGGGCTGTATGCGAAACATTATTTGATTCTGTTTGAATTTGCGGCTGTTATCGTTTGCCAAAAAAAAAATTTCCCTTGATAAAAAAAACCGTTGCAGGTAAACTACCCCTTCCCCTCAACCGATCTTCACCAAAAACAATAGGTCGCGAGTACTCTACAAATCAGGGCTGTATGCAAAAAATTATTTGATTCTGTTTGAATTTGCGGCAGTTGTCGTTTGCCATAAAAAATACGCATGATAAAAAACGTTGCTGGTAAACTACCCCTTCCCCTCAACCGATCTTCACCAAAAACAATAGGTCTTGAGTACTCTACAAATCAGGGCTGTATGCAGAAAATTATTTGATTCTGTTTGAATTTGCGGCTGTTATCGTTTGCCATAGAAAATACCCTTGTTAAAAAAACGTTGTAGGTAAACTACCCCTTTCCCTTAACCGATCTTCACCAAAAACAAAAGGTCTTGAGAACTCTACAATTTAGGGCTGTATGCAAAAAATTATTTGATTCTGTTTGAATTTGCGGCAGTTATCGTTTGCCATAGAAAAAAAATCTACAGACAGACAGACAGACAGACAGACAGACACACAGACACACAGACACACAGACAGACACACAGACACTTTTCGGAAAACGACTTTTTTTCAATTTTTGAGTGTAGTAGAATCAGAATCTGCAATAATCTCGAACACGATTTTTTTTGCCATCACCATACTTCCATTCCTTAAGGAATATGGAAGTAAAAATGTACAGACAGACAGATAGACACACAGACAGACACACACACAGACACTTTTCGGAAAACGACTTTTTTTCATGTTTTGAGTGTAGTAGAATCAGAATCTGCAATAATCTCGAACACGATTTTTTTTGCCATCACCATACTTCCATTCCTTAAGGAATATGGAAGAAAATAAACTACCCCTTCCCCTTAACCGATCTTCACCAAAATCGAAAGTCATTGAGACCTCTACAATTCAGGGACGTATGCAAAAAATTATTTGATTCTGTTTGAATTTGCGGCTGTTATCGTTTGCCATAGAAAATACGCTTGATAAAAAAACGTTGCAGGTAAACTACCCCTTCCCCTTAACCGATCTGCACCAAAAACAATAGGTCTTCAGTACTCTATAAATCAGGGCTGTATGCACAACATTATTTGATTCTGTTTGAATTTGCGGCTGTTATCGTTTGCCATAGAAAATACCCTTGTTAAAAAAACGTTGCAGGTAAACTACCCCTTTCCCTCAACCGATCTTCACCAAAAACAAAAGGTCTT